>JAREIK010002134.1:668475-1188475 GCA_029783825.1 Sapria himalayana
AGAGGCAGTGGTGGTAGCGACAACAATAGTAGTGGTATTGCTAGCGATAGTGGCAGTGGCAGCGACAGTGGGACCAGTAGCAACAACACCAAATGCTGTATATACGAATGAATAAAGTCAGTATATACGTACATATAATACTACAGTATTTTATGTACATATATACTAAGTATATTTGTACTCAGTTTATATGTACACATAATATTGCAGTTTTTATGTACATATACTACAGTAATATATGTACGAGTAAAATGCTAGTATATATTTACATATATATTGCAGGATTATATAATTATTAAAATATAACTTTTTTTTATTTTAATTTGACTGAGTAGTTTAAATTTCTTACAGATATGATACTACAATTATTCCTCATACAAAGCTAGTATAAGTGATGAGATTTTTCACTAGCCATTATGTGCCGTGATTCGAACAGCTTTGTTGCTGTAGAAAAATGATGATTAAAGGAGCAGAGAGAGAGAGAGAGAGAGAGAGCAACGTCAATAAATGGATATATTATACTTTATGCACTGTCAGTAGATCCATTGATGAATAAGATATAATAAAATTTTGTTATTTTTTTATTTCATTTATGTAAAATATTGAATTAGAATAAGGTTATTAAATGATTTTATTTTTTGTTTATTATAAATTATTTATAGTTTCATTTTTTATTCAATTTGATATAAAAATATTAAATTATTTAATTAAAAAATTTTAAAATAAATTTAATTATGAAAATAGTTTTGAAATTAAAATAACTAGGGAAAATTCCTTTGCTAAATTAGCTAGGGAATTTTCCCTATCTAATTTAGCTAGAAAAATCTTAAATTTAGTAACGGATTTTCCGTCGCTAAATTTATTTAGCTCGGGAATATTTCCGTCGATAAAATTTAGCAACCACCACTTTAGCATAGGAATCTTCCGTCGTTATTTTCGTTTAGTAACGAAAAATCTCATTTATCTTTCTAATCTAACTAGGATATTTTATTTTTTAGCAAGGGATTTTTCCTTTGCTAACTTTTTAGCTATGGTCACTTTCTCTCGCTAAATTTTAGCAAGGAAAGCTTTAGATAGGGAACCGATTCATCGGCAATCCATCGCTATATCCCATTTAGCGACGAAAAATGTTCATTTAGCTAGGGAATTGTCCCTAGCTATATGGGATTTTTCTTTTAGTGGTTATTGTTTTTTTGGTATGGAGGAGAATATCTATTCTCTAATACCCTATTTCATGTTTATTTAGAGTCATAAGTTATTATAAAGATTAAACTTTACTTGTTTCTAACTAACAGAAAGAGTAAACTCATATTTCTTGACATTGATAAGGGTTTGTTCACTTGCCAAAAATAGTCATCCTAATATTAATAGTACATATAGTGGTATTCCTCCATACCCAATATAATAAAATCTACTAGAAAAATAAAAATACTCATCTTGATGAATATGAGTTTGATGATTTTGCTATCTGAGTGCTTGATAGTTCAATCCACCATTAGACTCAAAGAGATATTGGAGTATATTTTCCAAGATTTAATCTTCATGCAATGAATAGGGGCATCAAGTTGCCACTTGATCCCAAGTCACACAAAACCTACCAAAAGGTGTGATCTCCAATAATACAAGGTATAGTAAAAATTCTAAGGGTCTTTCAATTTTTTCAAAAAGTTTCTTTTGATGATTACTATATACTTTTTCATCATATCTATGGTTCCTAATATCTCTAACTTCTTCTATCTACTCATTATGTCTTTTATAAAATTAACATAGTTCGGTATTTGGGCTAGAGTTTTGACAAATGATATACTTAATTCTAACTTCTACAATATACCTAGAAACTTTTAAAAGTATTCATTTAATTTTTTTTCTTTCTAAATCATTGAGGAAATGAAAGATTCATCAGAAACTTACCCTTCGCTTCATTCTAATCTATTTATTTTTTGCATTACTTTGGGTAAGCTCTATTCATTCTATTTTCCTATTTCCTTTTTACTCATCTTTAGGTGAAAATTAGATTTGCACTTCCTTTGGAGTCATGGCTTTTTAGGTGTCATGACATCATATCTATTATCATTAAAGTTCTCTCTAGTAAGGTCACAACTTCTAGTAGAATTTAAGGTTGAGCTATGGCTTTTGTGGAAATTATGGTCTTGTTATCCCCAAAAATCTAAAGAATCCACTTGTTCAAAATGCATTTGTAGCTCAAGAGCCATAACTTTTGGGTGAGTCATTTCATTATAACTCACAAAAGTTACAAAATTATTTTGTTTAAAATACCTTAACAACTACTTCTGACTTCTAAGCAATATTAAAGAATATTTCTTTGGATTTACTTCTATATTACTTAGTAATTCACCAACTCTTCTTCTCTTCATTGATAATGGTAACTGGCCGAGATAATGCTCTAAGTTTCTCATCACAAAATTTATTTCAATCATCCTTGCTTCAAGAGCCCTAATTCAATTATCTTGGGGTTTTCTTCAATTCTACTAGGATAGTTTGCACCCTATCATCCATAATAAACTTATCTTCCCTTTGTGATGGTTGAAAATTAACATTGAAATGTTGTTAAATAGTAAAAGTTTGTCTTATTATTCCTAATATTTTTTGAGAGTCATCTAATATGCTGCAATCCACTCTCATAGCTTCCATATGAAAAATTCTCGTGATTTCGTGCATTTGGATGACAATGCACTGGGATTTTATTGTTGGGTCAAAACATGTACTTTTTGATCTTTATTTGACTGGATTCTTTCATTTGATAATTAGGATCCAATTCCACTAATACATGTGGATGTAAATTTATAATGTTTTCTAATATTCTTTTTTTTTCTTGGGTATCAAACTTCCTACAAATTTTTTTATCTTTCCTTCAATAAAAGTAAACTTATCCAACTCAACACTCTAGTTTATCTTCACTCAGATTAATGATCCATTAGATTTTGGTAGTTATTTTTTGCTAGCTCCTCAAATAAGAAATATTTCTTCTCTAGCAATTTATTCATAATAGACCATCTGATAGCCACAACAACCATACACCTTGTTATATAATTCACCCCATAAAGAAGGATTGAGCTTGAAACCATAACCTAAATCTATGTCGAGGACATCTTCTCAATAACTCTTTCAAATGATCCAAAAGATCATATCAACTTGCAAGATCTTCTTACCAAATTTGACTTATTTTGCTCCATAGTTGAGAAGTAATTTGAGTTGGGAAGAATTTAGTGAGAAAGGCCCTCACTAATTTAACCCATCTCTCATTGGAGCCCCATAGTAAAAAATTGAATCAGCTTCTTGCCTTAACACATATTAGAAATGAAAATAAACATAACTTTATTGCATTTAAGCTAACTCTAATCATATTCATAGTGTCACATAGCTCCAAAAATAATATGACATGTCCATTAGGGTCTTATGATGCTTTTCTGCTGAATTGGTAATACTAAACCTTAACTATTATATTTAACTTGAACTCAAATTAATTGGTTTTAACTAGTTTCAAATGAATTTAAAAATAATTAACCATTACTTCGAGCTTCACATAATCTTACACATTATGATAATGGATGGGCTATTAGATAGCTTACCCATTATCACCTTGGGTCTTTTTGTTAATGTGGATGCCCTCCATAAAATTTTTATTAGCATTTTGTTTGTTGAATGGTTCTTCTAGTTTTTTATTGATTTCTAGGTCCAGAGGGGCTAGCTTAGTCCTAGAGCATCAACTCATAAAATGGTGCTAAAAAAGAAAAAGGAAAAAAATGCAAAAAACAAATAAAACTAAAATATAGCTATCCATGTTCAAACAAGGTAACAAGGTTTAGCTTTTGGATTCAAAAAATTTATTAAAACACAATACTATATGGACTATAAAAAAGGAAGTATCCATGTACAAGAGTGTCTCTTCAACTACCCATAGCAATGTTGCTAAAAACTTATTATAGTTTTATTATGCTACCTAATTTATATGGTTAGATGATATCTCAAAAGCTTGTTAACTAGAGTATCTTATCAATTGAGATCTAAAAATACATGAATCATATAAGAATTAAAATAAAATTACATCCGCATATCAGTCTCATAGAGATTGTATCAAAAATTTGTTTATTCAAACATGCAATAATCCATTTTTAGTAAATTAGATACCTAAATTATTAGACAGTCTTAGGTTCATGATTTATTCATTTAATCTATGTGATACTATTTAAGTTGCTCGACCTTTATTATTTTGGACAAAAAAAGGAGTATTGTGCAATTACTTTTTGTCCTAATAACATACAAGATGGTTATCACCATTGATCTCATAGTAATAGTTATTCGCTTTTAGTTGTCTCCCTTGGTATATTGCCACTATAATAACAATCATCTTTGCTTTAGAGTCATTAACATCTTATACTTTTTAGGAAAAATAATGAATTGTCCTTGATATTTACTTCATATGAATACTCTTATTCTCTATCTTAAAATATCATAAATATTATAGATTTGCATGGTTTGTAAGCATTATACTTTAAGCTGTATAAACAATATATTCACATAATTAATATATATTACTATATCTATTTATAGTCCATAGTTTTGGTAGTTCCCATAGTTTTGCTTGCTGCATGAAAGAGAAGAAAAGAAGAATGAGAGTTTTTTTTTTGAAATTTTGCTATATTTAATCATTTTTATACTCGGGTGACCTTGTATTTCTCTAAATAGGAAGTCATGACTTTTAGAAAAATCTAACATCTTTGCCATTCATCCCTTTAGTTTGACATTGTGACTTTAGAAAATGGCTATAATAACTTTGGTCTGCATCTTAATATTTCTATAACACAAAGTTTTGGTGCTGACAATAACCATGACTTGGGCCTAATATCTTTATAACAAAAAGTTTTAGTGTTGTGAAATGATCATGGCTTCATTCCTTTGTCTATTTATAGTCCATTAAGGGCCATGTTGGTGGGAAATGGCCATGGAGTTGAGACAACTTATCATTTAGTTTTATAGTCATGATACTATGTAGAGGTCACAACATTGACAATGGTCCTTGAGTTTTATATGGCTACAACACTAAGAAATCTCCATGTTACTAAGAAGGTCTTTTGTGTGTTGGTTGTGGTCGTGGCATTGCAAAATAGCCATTGCACACAAGTTTCCCTTCATAACTCTCAAATGTCTGTGGCACTATGGGTGATTGTAACATTGGTCTTTTCTTCTCTCAAATATGTTATTATGGCATTGCTAGGATGTCATAGTATTGACAATTAGCTTGGGCATGCAATTCATAGCTATTCTTTCATTTTAGGACAAGAGTTGTAACCTTGGAAATGACCATACTTGGGGTAATGTCCATTGTAACATTTAGTATCTCAAAGGTTATGGCTTTGAATTATTACCATAGATTTGGCATGAATAGTTGTGGCTTTGTAAAAAGGTTGTGTCTCTAATTTGAGATTACCAAGGCATATTAAAAGTTAAAATCATGATGTAGTAAAATTAGTTATGACTTTGAATACTAGTAGGGTATTTAGTTGCTGCAATATAGAATTAATGGATATACCATTAATTCTATATTGCAGCATACAAGAAATACCATGACCAATTAGGTAAAGTTTCAACCAAGAATAGTTGCTAAAACTATGTGAGAGCCAATGTTCTACATCCTTTGTTAAATACCTCTAAAAAACTATTGATTTCATGACTATTAATCATGATTCTCCAAAATACCAAAGTCATGAAATCGCACTTTATTTCCATTTTCATGTCCACAAGAATATTCGCTAATTTAAACTCCGAACAAGGTGATACAACTTCTTTGACTTGTCGGATTACATACATAATTCCTAAAAAATATCTTGATTTTGGTATAATTATTTTGTGAACTACATGATAAATATTTAATTTTATTTTGTAATGAAAATTATTTAGGAAGCTTTTAAGTATTTATTACTTAATTGACAATCACTCTAAATGTGATATAATTAAACTGGGATCTTTCATTTCAAATTATATGCAAGCATAAGATGTTGTACTTGAGGTAGTGATATTGAAACTCAAAAGAATTATATACTATGCAAGAAAAATGCCAAGATCTAATTGCCATTATCTTTTCCTTGAAAAAATTTTGGATATATCATATGGTATTTTCTTTCATTGTATTGAGAAATCATTTGATATTGAAACATGTGTTCAAGAAACAAAATTTCATGGTATGATATATGTGTTGGACATCCTTATTTCAACTTGAAAATTAAAGATATAAAAGGGGTTACAAATGTTGTGGCACGTCAATTGTCATAGATCTCTACATATTAAACATCCCAAAGCCCTACTACAAATAAAAAATTTATGGGTGAGTCATTATAATAGTGAGTACTCCATTGTATGTGCACATATTTAATTGTCTAACAAGCAAGATCATGAAAGCCATTGCAATGCCATACTAATGATAATCATAAAATGGCTAATGAATTTTTCAAGAAATATTTTTTCAAGATTCAATGATACCAAAAAGTATTATAAGTGATGATGAAAACTATTTCACTATATAGCTGACAAGAGTCATCTCTTTAAATATGGTGTAAAACACAAGATAGTTACCCCAAACCATCTAGAAACTAATGAGCAAGCGGAGCCAGCTAATCAAGAAATAAAAAAACATCTTATCAGATGTGAAACTAATCGAAAATGATTTGTCTTTAAAGCTTACATATTCTCTTTGGAATTATTGAATAACCTATATAATAATATTAGGTACATCTCATTTTCATTTGATATATGATAATGGTTGTCAATTGGTGGTTAAGCAAGAGTATAATAGTTTGTGAAGAAAGAAAAAGTTAAAATATCAACATGGAGAATGCTATATTGAAAAAATTTTTAGACATCGTTGAGCTCGATAAATTGAGAAATGTTGCTTAATACAATATAAGGGTTTCCAAACTAAGTTTAAGAAATGACATGATCAATTCTTATTGCAAAAAAAAAACGTCAAGCATTGAAAAAAGTCGTTCTCTATGATTTTATTTCCAAGTTATGCCTTTTCTTGGGTAAGTTGAACTCCTTGTATATTGGGTCTTTTGTTTTTAACTAGGAGTAATCTGTTGGACCCAATGGGGCAAGAGACAACCCAATTGTATCCTAGGAGGTGTGTTCTCTTGTCTTAGTAGTTTAATGATGGCTTTTGGAGATCAAACTTGCATCCTTCATGAAAAATTGCATTCAATATCTCACAAATCAGAATACTATGCCATTTGTTATGGATTGTATTCTTTAGAGGTGTGAAGTGTATCTTAATGAGGCTATAAATAATATTCATCCGAAGATTAGTGAAGTTATTAAATTTCTTAAAATTTAGATAAAGTTGTTCACTTAAGATAAAGAGTTTTACCTCCTTGAACCACAATGAAAATAATATATTCCGCTTAATTGACCTTGTCATTTACTAGTTAAATTATTATTCATATTTTGATTTATCTCGTTTTCTCATATCTTTGAAAAAAAACATAAGAAATATTGATATGAAATGAATTGATTAATTACAATTTGGAATGGGTTGTATGGTTATTGTATGTGTTGCTGCAATTGAATTGGAGGAATTGTAAGTGATTGTGAGAGATATTGTTTTTCCAAAAAAGTCAATCATGAGATGATTGTAAAATGAATATTGTTCATCTTTTATTAAAGTCAATTACATTTTTTTTATTGATCGTCATATCTATGTAATATAAATAAACATAATTAAATCTCTAGAATACTAATTTAGTTTTTTTGTCATTCTTATATTATCTATGGTTTAATAATAGTACTGATATGATTATAATAGTAATGTATTTGAAACTTGTATGTATAAACTATTTAAATTGATGATAAATTGTTATGGATATGGAATATCAAGTAAACACTAAGTGCATAATATAGAATATGCACTAGACTGATTCACATTTGAGAATACTACATTGATTGTTATGTGAACGTCACAACTAATTCTTATAATGATTATGATATAAGAGATCCTTAGATTTAAGATCACCACGATTTCCAAGATTTCAAGTTATTTTCTTTAGCATATTTTATTATCATTTATAATAGGTTGAACTATAAACATTGTGATTGGGTATGTCATAAACCATATAAAGAAATATTGTGATCATGACATGATTTATATGTCCTATATAATATAATTGACATTTTGAACCTCTTAATATAGTGAAATTGAAAGATGCATGATCATGCACAAATTAATATAGATAAGATACCATACTTTGGTTTGACAATATACTTATATATCAAAAAATTAAATATATGATTACCAAAGCATGACATGTTCCATGACTTGTGCTTAATCTAAATATTAAACATAAATGAATTTCATTGCATATTAAGAAGAAGAAGTGTCAAATGGGCCGAGCGGCCTGATGGCCCATGCATGGCCTATGGCCCGACCCAGGGTCCGGCCTGGTTCAACCATGCATGGCCCAACATGGCATGGTTTGGAATTGTTTTTGCGGGTTGGGCCAGGCCCGATGGGGTAAATCGACCCAGGGACCCAAATGGAATTTTATAAAATCTAGTTGAAAAAATTGGGTATGAATTGGCTTGACCTGGAATGATCTGAGCATGAGTCAGACTGGTGGCCCATGCCGGGTCAATACTTCTCAAGATGTGCTTTGCCTGACACGACATGGTGGCATGATTGGGCCACCAAAAAATGGGCTGCCTAGCCCATTTGGCATCACTGCTTACACGTAGATAATATTAATAATGATAATCCTATGGAAAAGTCTGAGGTCTTAACCATGTTTTCACCTATTGTTTCGACTTAAACTTAAATATCTAAGAAAAAAAATTACTATCAGAGTTTCTCATATTAGTGAAATACTAAAAAGTATGATATTTCATTATCTACTAAATTCTAATGTTTATTGTTATACCCCACTCAAAATATCAATCTATGTTCTATCATTCTCAAATATCACAACAAATAAGAACTAGTTTTTGTATTCATTATTTGCAGTAATGTCGATTATTATTCAAGCAACTTCCAAAAGGCAGTATTTTATAATTTTTAGATATTCTAGGACAACCTATATAATCAACACTCTTTCCAATTATGTAAGAATTATTTCTTAGAACCATTTATGAATCCTATATCATCTTATTATCCTAGAGTTGTGATAGACTTTTTACCAATCAATGTCCTCACCATACAAAAAATGTCCAAAGGGAGTACAAATACAAAAAAGATTTACAACAACAATGAAAATCTTTCTAGAAGTAATAAGTATCTCTCATTTAACCCTATTATCGGGGACACATTTAGTAAATTATCAAATGATATCAATATTGTCAATGGTAAACAATGAAAAAAAAGGGTAAGTTTTCTTCTTCACATTTATTCATAGCTTTTCTATTCGTTTTTAAGAAGTAGGTATGCATGAGAAAATGAGAGAGAGTATCAAATTATTCATCATCTTTATATTGGTTATTCTCTTTTAATTTGGAGTTTCATGGCTTCCCAGCTTAACCTAATAGAAACTGGTAGCATATCTCATTACTAATTGATCTACCCAAGTAAAAAGGTTGGAAGATGATAGAATAAAATGTGAATGTGTTGTTTTCCAACACAATATCCATTACAATGTAGGTTTAATATCATTTATATGTAAAATTTTGAGAAAGTTGTTTTGTTGTGGGAAATATTTGTGCTAAGTGTACATTGGTAGGAGTCTTCAAAAATTTATATATTGGCCCAAGACCCAAGGTGCTACTAAACTCAACTATTGGATATTGGGTTGATAATCTTTTTTCCTCTAGTTTTAGTGCTTGGCAAATCTCATGTTTTTTTGCTTAGAAAAAATAAAAATGATAAAGAGGGGAAAATAGAAAAGTAGATTTTAGATGTGTTCGTTTTTCTTACTTTTTTCCTTTTTTTTTCCTTTTCCGTAATTCTTTTTTTATTGTTGAAGGATAAGAAATGTCTAAGTCAGGGAGTGATTAGTACTCAAAATATATATTTACTAATAATAATTTTTTTGTGATTTGTTCATCTTCAAATAGTAATCATGTGTAATTAACCCAATTGGCATGCTATGGGTCTTGAATTGCAATATTATTATTTTAGTTGAATTTTAGTGTGCTTTGTGTAATCTCCCAAATATTTATAAGGAAACTTTTAGAAGCACAAGTAGACTGGCCAAGATAAGGCAAGTCAAAATTTAATTTTTTTAGAAATATTTTATCATAATTTTGAATTGTGAAGATAGCCAAGAAATATGAGAGAGGATATGGCCGAAGTATTATTTCCTAGCCTACAAATTTTTGCAAGGGCACACTATTCAAGTTGTATTGTCCCATTCATTCCCACGACTTTGCAAATTTCTAGAAGGCACTTCAAAAATTGGTATGGAGTTTATATTTAAGGTTTTAATGTATTGTTTAATAAGTATCAACTCTAGAATTTTATGAATTATAAAGCTTTAAACTTGTGTCTCATATAAAGAATAAAAGTTGAAAAAACAAATGAGAGAGAGGAAAGGAAAAACATTATGATATAATTGTCAAAAAAAGGATACAATTTTGTTTTTTTCTTTTTTTTCTTTTCTTTCTATCTCTCTCACTCTCCTCCCATTTCCTCCTTCAGTATATTTTTCTACCCTAGCTAGACACTTACTAATATACAAATCTATAGAATGAGTGGCTCAATATTTGTTCTTCTTAGTGGGAGAAAGATGTTAGAAATAACATTTGTGATTTTTAGGGATTTAATCTAGAAATTACTAGGTAAATAGTTCCACCTAGATAAGCTTTAATAATTCTTAATTTATCTATTACATCACTTTAGATAGTAGATATTTTATAAGCTAAAATAATTTGATACATTTATTGTTAGTTCTATTTGAGGCTTGTTTAAAGAAATTCTAGAATTAAATTTTGTTTAATTAAATAATTTTTTATTGATCTATATCCTATGTGTGATTCATCAGAATTTAGAACCAAATCACTATAAAAATTTATTAATAGATTTATAGTACTAGAGTTTCTTATTTATAACAATTAAAATTTTAGTTTATCAATCAAATTGTATTATTCATTATTATTTTGACCACTTATATTGATAATATTCATCTCATTGATAATCACATATCATTATAAAATGGTAACCATGTTGCCCTAGAATGATATTAGATTATAAATATTTTGACCATGCAATCATGTTTGATCGTGTGTGTGTGTGTGTGTGTACGTGCAACTAGAAATGAGAGAGTTACAATGAGAAATGAAAAGTTGAAAGAGTGAAGAACTATGAATGGAGTACATGAGTGAAAGGATAAATGGGTAAAATGAAAAGAGGAGAAGTGGTTGATTTCAAATAAACATCTATAATGATAAACATGAAGCATGGAAATAAATTTAAAATTAAAAATAATATGAAAATCATATAACATGGGCATACACATCTATAAAGATAAACACGAAGAAAAAATATAACTATATACTAAAATTAAGCTAATAAAAAATATAGATTCGTGACATAGCGACATATATGTAAAACAAAATAAAAAGAGCATATAAGAAAGCAAATTAAAAGCTTATTGCTATTGTAAAAAGGTTAATCATGAAACAATCTCTGAGGTTAAAATGGGCTTACACATCTATAATGATAAATATGAAGAAGGGGTGTGTATGTTACTGCATGGAAGATATCTCTATCTAAAAGATAAACATGAAGAAGAAAGAACCACATACACCACGATATACACATCTATAATGGTAAACATGAAGAAGGGATATAACTAAATACTAAAATAAAGTTAATAAAAAATATAGATTTGTGGCATAGCCACATATATGTAAAACAAAATAAAAAGAGCATATAAGAAAGAAAATAAAAAGCTTATTGATATTGTAAAAAGGTTAATCATGTAACAATCTTCAAGGTTAAAATGGGCATACACCTCTATAATGATAAACATGAAGAAGGGACACAATCTCCAATGTTAATCAATTGAGATAGATATCTCACATGAATCAAATATATAAGTTACTTGATCACATATTCAACTTGAAATAATCTATTGAATTGAATTAGAGATTATTTATAAATTTACAAAGGTAGTTGCACGGTTGCATTAACTAGCAGCACACCACGCATTGCTAAGATGGATAATTATGGTTCCCCAAGCGGGACAAGCTAGGTTTGATTGCCATGTCTATGATACTGAAAACAATTTTCAATATAACAAAAAGGAAAAAAGATATCTAGGTTTGAAAAACATGAATTTTTTAGAAAAGTTAAGGATAGTTTTAAAAGGAAATCCTAATAATTTTGTGATATTTGAAATTAAAAAGTGTTTGTAAATTTTGGGGATTTTTATAAACTATGTGCATTTGAAGTTGCTTATTGAGTTTTGAACTCACATACATATTTGTGTGGAAATATATATCTAGTACTAGTACATGGAAATTAAAACCCCTAATACTTATTATTGATATAATACCAGTTTAGCAGTTATCCAAGATAAGAAAGAACTTGAAAATGGGAAGAATTAGATAAATATTTAATTTTAGAGAGTATAATATTGATATTTATACATGAATAATGCGTTATATTTGTTTTTAAACATATTTGTGATAGAAAATATTATTTAACTATTCTAATTTGGAAATGAATTGTTTTTTTATTAAAGAAATTGTGATTTTTGGCTACACATATTTGTATTTAAATTATATTGATGTTGGCTTAATGATAATTATATGAGATGATGAAACTTGTGTTTTCTGTTGGATAATTCCATTCTATAGGTCATATATTGTTCTCTAGATAGATTTTCCAAGCATAAGATGATTCATTTCAATGTTAACTTAAGTTTCCCTTAAAGTTATAGTTTCATTAAAAAACCCTATGAGATGGAGGAATTATAGCAATGCAAAATTCGATTGTAGTTCTATGGGGGTGTTGAATAATATGTCACCCTACTATCCATGTTATTCTAGTTAGGTCACCTAATAACCCAAGGACACATAGTAGAAAAATTAACGTTACATAATCCATCTCGACAATAATCCATGCGAAACGAAATCAATGAAGTTAAGGGGAAAAAATTTAACCTCAAATTTTTGTACAATCTACATCACATTCAAAGTGATTGGGCTTCACCTATATTGAAGTTCATTGCAATATCAAAAATGGCATGATATTCGTCTCATGATCTAAGATGAGACATTGAATGGAGGAAGCAAAAAGTAGAGTATTAAACTTCAAATCAATTCTCTTTGTATTGGTTCACTTCACCCTAGCCCTACCTATTATTGATCCAATTCAAATTAATAAATGACCATTAAATTAATTTCATTTGAATATTTCAACTAATTAATTTGTTAATAACATAAGAATCTCATTGTCACACAATTTATTAAAAAGTAATGAATAATATCTAATAATATATCATTACCATCCAAGTTATAAGAATGACATGACTCAACATCACCTATTTGTGATAAATATTATTGCGTAGTCAAATCATTTTTCCTTGATATCTAGATTGAACAAAAGTAAAAAAACTTGTTACACATGTATATTCAAATCTTTAATTTCTTGATACTTGAGTAGATTGTCAAGTCAAATGAGCACAATATCTCATATCAACTTATTAAAACATGATCATGTATCTCTAGTCTCACTCTATCAAGGAACCCAAAATACTACTCATATTATGTAGGAGAAACGAATCATATCTTAATCACTCTTATTCCTCTATATGACTTTTGGAATGCCCAATTACAACCTTTATAGTTCATCATGTTTTAGATGATAGTTGACTATATAACATAAATAACTCATCAGGCTAGAGAACATGGTGATCTGATATCTAGATATCTTTTACATCTTGATATCTTATATTGACTTATTTATACATGGTCATGCATCTTAAGTTTTATCAAAGAACCCAATATATTACTCATGTTATGTGTAGAGGGGACAAAATGTAAATTGATCACTCGTATTTTTTTATGTTTTTTGGCATACCTAATCATAACATATATAGTTAACCAAATAATAGATGATGGTTGAATATATAAAAGTAAACAAGTTTCTAGGTAGGAAATAATGTTGATCTCAAGTCCAAAGATTTCTTATATTATTATCACTCAAAATTAATCAGGACCTTTACATAATACTTCATGTAGCAATCTCATAGTTGGTAAGTCTAGTGCATATTCTTTAACATGCACCCACGTACTAACTTGATATCTCATATCCATAACAATTATTATCATCAATCCAAATATATTCCAATTTAGAATGTTTTATTATTATCTATATCCATAATAATACTCAATGAGGGTTAATTTAATAATGACATAAATCTTATATTATTATTCAAGAGATTTTATAATGATTATTTAGATTTCACAAATATTAGAGATAATCATAATAATAGAATTATATTTAATAAAACATGATATTCTTATGGTTATTGTCAAGAAATTTCGCTTTCAATGTTTATGATTTCTTAGATTTGGAAGAAGAAAATAGCAAACAACAAACAATATATCCACAATCCAACAAACCATGATAGAAAATCAAAACCAATAGTAAAAACACCGAAAAATAATGTGGTTCACTTGTCGTTCAACATGACTAGCTACATCCACCAGAAAAATGCTTATGTATTTATAGATTATAATCAAAAATATCTTCTAGTTTTGTGAGCAGTAGTAGTTGGGAAGATAAATCATGCAGAGAGGAGATGAACAATTCCGCAAGAAAAATTACAGTAGTGAAAAAAAAGAAAATAAAAATCAATTTATATTAAACAGTTTCTCGATATCAATAACGGAGCGGGTCAGATCACTTGGATGGACCAGGTTGTGCTCCAAATTTTTTTTCGGCAGACTAACAGGGCAGCGAAACCCCCGTTATTGTGCTATTGCTGTATTCACAACCTTTCAATATTTTATTTCCTACACTAACAAAATATTGAAATATAAAATATTTTGGTTATACAAAACAGTTTATCAAAACAATATATATATATATATATATAATAGTTATTGTAAATTAATCACCCACACATTTTCTCTTTATAAATGATCCAAATTTTGAATTTTATTTGTCACTTAATTGTGATAGAAGAAATATAAAGCCATGTTGAGACAAGATATTGGAAAGTTTATATTCTTATCGAGAAAAAAAGTTATATTCGTTTAAATTGAGCTCTCAACTTCAATTTGCATAGGATTCTTTATATTTTCCCCTAATTACACATATATGCATCTATACATCCATGCATACATGCATACATATTTTCATACATGGCTGTATATATAATTTCAAAAATACATAATGTATATATAATTATAATATTAATAAGATTATCTTAGGATAGGTAAGTATTTGATATATAGGATTTGTAGTGAGTTACTCTTACACAATGATTTCACCTACAATCATTTTTCTAATACTAGTAAGCACTCACACGGACACAATTAGAAATATTAAAACAAATAGTGTTGAAACCAACATGTGAAACCATCCCATGATTTTAAATTGCATGTCAAGCCATGGCTAGCTTGCATACCCCCTATGTGTGTGAATGTGTGGGCGACCTTGGTCAGACCCTAGAGTTTAAAAAAATATATAACACTTATAAGCTTGGGGAGCTGCCCCTAAAACCATATGGTTGTTGCATTAGCAATAGTATTCATACAGAATCAATGGCTTGGGTTATGTTGGGGCAGATGTTGTGCTTCATAGGAAGTTTCATACTAGCCCAAACACATGTGTCATCCACATTCACTAAGTCAAACTAGGTTGGCCATCTTAGAATTGAGCCTAATCATGGACCATGGTCCGATCCATTTGGATGAGCCCAAGTTGGATTTAAAAGGGATAGTCCTTTTTAGAAGTAATATTTTTGGCCACTTTCTTATTGGGCTTTAAACTTTAACTTTTTAAATGGAAAATTTTAACATGGTTGAGATTGATCAAGTTTCACTTTGCTATTTCATAGTAATTTAAAATTTGAGAAATGAAATTCATGTATGAGTATATTCAAGTAGAGAAGGAAAGAAGTACAAGAGATATACATAGAAGAAATTAGATTAAAGTTATAAAGAAAAATTTAATAAGTAAATTGTTGAAAGTTAACTTGGTTTTTAATAGAGTTGATTGGAAGAGTATGATCCACACAATTAATCACAAGTAGTTGGAATAAATATTGATTGATTTAATTTAATTTAAGTAAAAGTGAAATGCATGGTTTATATATATATATATATATATTAGTATGATTTAAAAAATTTGATGTGAATTTTTATTTGAATAACTTGCTTGCATGTATCCCACTTTTATTTAGTGGTGTCAAATAATATTTTGGAAATCTGCTAGTTAGTATTCTCATATACAACAAGTGAACTTTTTTTTTGAGTTATTTAATATTGTTATAAATTTGTTGTTATTTAAGAAAATAGTGCTTTTTTTTCATTAACAAAAATGATTACATGTTTAATGCAAAAAGATGTAAAAGTAAAGTTATCTTTCTCAACAAATAAAAAAAAATGTTTATAAAAATAGTAAAATAAAAAATAGTTGAATTGTGGAAGGAATTGCAAAAGGTTGGATGTTTCTTAATTGGTGTAGGAAACTCTGAACCCAAAATAGTGATGATCATAATATATAGAACAAAAAATGTTAAAAAATATGACTTTTAATTCAACATCAAAGAGAATCAAGAGATCTAGTCTCACCATAAAGAGAGCAAATGGGGGGAGAATTATTAAAACACTGTGTTTGAAATCTTTGAGAAGTCTAGAGCCAATTTGCTAGAACATGGCAAGAATTAGTAATAGTCGTAGTGGTGTCAACCGGGTCGGCAGGCAGGGCCTATCAGGCCTGTCGGGCCGGCACGATTCGGCCATGCCTGCGATAGCCAGACACAAAAATTTGCCGTGCCCGGGCCCCTGTCGTTCCCGACCATGGCACCAATCATGTCGTGTCATGCCGAGGCCAACCGGGCCTCGTGTTATGCCTGACATGGAATGGTTTCGTGGCCTGTGACATGGCCCACCGACACAAGACATGTCCCGCACCCCACCCCATCACCAGCGCCATGCCATACGGATCGGGAAAATGAATGAGCACGGGTTCGAATCCACTTCGACCCGACCCACGGTTCAGCCCGACCCGAATGCCCCCCCCCCCCCCCCCCAACGGTTAAAAAAATAAAATTTGAATATCAGCCGTTGGATTTTGCCTCCAATGGCTAGGGGGCAGAATCTAATGGCCCTCATGATTCTGCCCTTTAAAAATCAATAAAAAATTAAATAAAACATAAAAATTACTTTTTATAAAAAATTATTTTAATCTATAAAAACCCCCCACGTCATTATAAATTTGATGTATTTCATAAACATTTATTCTCACTCTCTCAAAATTCTCTCAAAGCTCTTGCTCTTCTCTCTCTCTCTCGAGACTCAGGATTTCGTCATTCGGCTCAGCTTTTCGGGACTCACAACTCTACTTTGGAAGTTTGAACTAGATTGTGGTGCACCGTGCACATGATCTACCTCACTACTTTATGGGTATTTTAATTTTGGTTTAGTATTGAACTATAACTTTTAACATAAAAAATATTATTTAAACAAATTAAGTTTTTTTGTTTACTCTCTCTCTCTCTCTCTCTAGTCTTTCTTTCTCTAATTCGAATATCTAAAATCTATCATTTAGGCTCTACCTCATGTTTAATAAAAATCCAAAAAAAATGACTAATACTAATGAAACATATTTAAATTTAGAAAATGAAAATCTTACACACAGGTCTGAGACTCCTAAAACATTTGTATCTCCAGTCGTTTCAACCCAAACATCTAAAAAATAAAAAACTAGGACTTCTGTAGTTTGGACTCATTTTAATATAATAAAACAAAAAAAATATTAGGGGTGAGGAAGAAGAAATGACACAGTGCAAATATTGTATGAGAAATTTAATTTGTAAGAGTATGTTTGGGACTGGGCACCTTAAGAGGCATGCCGAATTATGCACCAAAAAACATGGTGCATTAGATTCTAGGCAAAACCAACTTAGTACTACATTTTTGAGACTAGATCGAGTTCAAACTCAAAGTTTAATCCCTTCATATATCACAGCGAGTTGGGTAGAGAAGGCATTACCAAACTTATCATATTGATGGGCCTTTCGATCAGATTTTTTGAAGATCCAAGGGTAGTGCGCATCATGCAGACATATTTTCAGCTTGCTTATCGTAGGATTCCTAGGTCCACATCTATGAATGACATACTAAAATTTTATAAGTTTGAAAAATAAAAAATAATTAATGAATTTATGGCATATAGTGGCGTGGTGTCCGTGGCGTCCGATATCTGGACAAGTCACGATGAATCATCTTATGCATGTCTCACCGGCCACTATGTATATTCTAACTGGACAATGAATAAAAAAATTTAAGGATTCTCTGAGATTTTCCATCCTCATGATGGCCCAACCATTTTTTGAGCGTGTGGTGGTAGTAGGTATGGTGGTAGTAGTAGTGAAACTGTGATTACTGACATAGAGACCTTCTTCAAAGATGATGATTTTTCCATTCAGTTAGAAAGGGGGAAACGACGAGGTGGACCATCACATAGGAGTGAGTTTTCTCGGTACTTAGATACCGATTACTACTCAATCCTATCACATTCTAATAGTAAGAACCTTGATATATTACAGTAGTGGAAATCATAAGGGTCTACCTTTCCCATGCTATTTAGGATGGCACAGGATCTATTGACTCCTCTGGTATCGAGCATAGCATCGGAGTCTACTTTTTCTATTGCTGTGAACGTGATTTTGGATAGGAAATTGAGATTACATCTAGATATTATTGAGGCATTGGCCTGTTTGAAGGAATGGGAGGATTCGAGGTTTATCATCCAGTATAGTGCTGAAACTGGGACAAGGACTGCATCCACCATGAAAGCGGAGGAGTTGATTATTGATGATGATGATCCATATGATAATAATTTTGATGTTGCGTTTGATGATAATCATGATATGCTGATTGACGATTGACGTGGTTGCTGGTTGCTTCTGCCAGTTGACAGATGCCATTTGCCAATGCCATGTTACATGTCATTTGTCATTGCCACTTGATTTTGATTTTTGATGTCTCACGATCACGGACACAGTTGATGATTTGTGTTATTCTTGATTCTAATTTTTGATTTTGATCTTTTGTTTTGTATTGATTGTATACTTTTTTATATATTACGTTGTATTTGCTTTGGTTCGGTATCTATTAGCTGATTCAACATTTGGTTTGCTTTTGTTTTTGTGACTTTGTAATTTTTTTAATGAACTTTTTTGTTTAATTTATATGTGTGTTTAAATTTTTCATTTAAAACTCTATAACTTACTTCTAATAAATTATAATCTAAATTTATTAAAAATTAATAAAAAAAATTTTAACTTTATTAATATTGTATATTCAATAATTTTAAAGTCACAAATTTAAAATTTGTAAACATTATCTATATATAATATAATATATATTTTATATATAGTTTAATAAAAAAATTTAAATTTTTAAAAAATAAAAAAAAAATTATTTCTTTAACTAGACTCGTACATGCATGTTTTTGCCTATACGGGCCTCACCCGACATGATACATATGCCGCCGGGCTGGCGGGCCATGCCGGGCCTGGCTTGAATAAATCTTGCCGGGCCAGACACTACACGATATAATAACCATCCTGTGCCTGGCTCGGCATGAAAGCATGGTCGTGCTCACAAAAAATGGGTCGTGCCGGCTCGACATGTCCCATTTGACACCTCTAAATAGTCGATATGTATTTGAAAATTTATTTAAGGAAAAAATAAAAGAGATATGTTTGGATAAATATTTTTGTTAAATCAATGAGAAAAAATAAAATTCAAATGTTTCTACATTTAACACAAATAAATGTTATGATAGAAAAATATACAATCAAATTTAAGAATCTGGTTAGATTTTTTCCACACGTAGTAGATGCCAACATGGAGCAAATAGCTTATTTCAAGAAATGCTTTAAGGCTAGAGTAGTAAGATTCATGAATGTTTGTGCTAAAGAGTATACATAAGTAATATCTATAATATTTTAAGAGGAAAAAAATGAAGAGAATTAGAAATACTACATACTGCTTAAGAACAAAATTTACTCCTAGACCATTGCATGGAAATCATGTGCTCTAAAGATATTCTCTAGTGAATAGTGTTGAGGTGGATTTAAAAATTGAAGCAAATGTTATTCAGTATGCCAAAATACCAAATAAAACTAAGTATTTTGTGAATTATTCATGTTATGCATGTATAGAAAAAAACTTTAAAATGAACAAATTTACTAAATTGTGGGGTTTAATGGATTATAATGAATAATAATAAAATTGTATGAATTTTGTGTGAAATAGAGACTTGATGGATTGTTGAGAAAGAGAGTATCAAAACCCTATATAAAGTCATAACATTCCTTATGTTGTGATTTTGTTATATCTCATTGCACTACATGGTAGTTTTGGAATCTATTCATGGCTGAAACTCTACACAAATAAATAGTCATGATAATCTTCGTATATCATGACTCTACCATCTTATTGACATAATTTTTTACTATATAATACATTCTTTTTAATTATGAAACTTTCTTGGAGACACAGCCACACGAGCTTATAATATTTTATATAGCTATGATATTAATTTCACATCGTGGCAACTAAGTATCTCATAGGTGCTCAAAGTCAAGATTAACCTTCAATTCCATTAATTTCTCATTATAGAGCTATCAAGTCTAAGGTAATAGTTGTGGAACTATTTGCAACACTGTAATTTTTAGCTATAAAAAGTTATAAAGAGAAATACTCGAGTTATGGCTATTTCCAAGGCCGTGGATCTATTTTCTTGAGAAATGACCAAAACCATGGTCTTTTTATAGTGCTATGACTTTAGACTACAAAGAAAAAATACACATGTCTTGGTCATTCATAGCATCATGATTTAGTGTTACATAAGTAAAATATTTAGTTGTGGTCATTCTTGGTGCCCCGACCATCTAATGTAAGAGAGAAACCTAAAACAATAGTATATTTTCAGTGTCATGACTTTATGTTACAAAGGAAAAATGTGTAGCCATAGTCATTCTCAGTGTTACAACCATCTGATGCAAGAGAGAGGACAAAGCTAGATCATATTTCAGCATTGCAACTGTGTGTTCTAGAAATAAAATATGTAGTTGTGGTCGTTCCAAATTCCATGGGATTCTAAAATTTGAAAGAGTCCAAATTCACATTTCATTCCTAAAAATTTGTGACTTTCATCATAAAGTTCACACCCAGTCATTTGAGTATAAAATGGAGAAATAAATAATTTGCAGGAAATTCTATGGCTTGAGAAAAGAGATGAAAGCTAGGGTTTTGGGAGCAAAGATTTGCCGAAACCTAGAAGATATTCATGAGTAAAGTGGTGAAGTAAAGCACAAGCATAAATTCTAAGAAATGGGCATGAATTTCAACCAACCTTATGAAAAACTTTGAGGTGCATCATCAAGTATAATAGATTGAGGGTTTGATTTTTTGATACTTTTGAGGGCTATCATTGAAAATATGAAATTCCATGAGATGTATTTCTAATTATCTTGTGTGAATTTCTTTCCAATATTAAGCTATATTGAAGTCTAAGATTTGTGTATTTGATTATATATGACATATACTTTATTAATAAATTTAATGTTTAGATCTTGGTGTGGTTTGAATATTGTTGGATGTGATATTTGTGTAGAACTGAAATTAAGGTTTTACTATTAATGGGTTTGTAGATATTATCATAGTAGATGGTAACAAGTAACCCATGAATAATGCTTGCATATAATAATAATAAAAAATTACCCCTTTTGATAATGATGCATGAGACAAACCAATATACTAAAATTTGTCATTGAGATATGTTAATCATATGAGTATGATACTTACGAATCTAAAAGCATAAATATTTTTATAAGTTAATCTACCGTGCATATCTTAAAAGAACTAACCCTCAATTAATTTAGTTATTTTATTGAATATTTTCCTAAGATTTTTAACTATAGTATGTGAGTCAAATGTCATCATGGTAGATAGTAACAAGTAAACCATGAGATATGTACAAATGGAAGTGACTCATAAGATAGTGACAATCCTATGTATTATTTATGTCATATGACTACCATTGGTGATATTTAAAGGAAAACATATGATAATTGTGTGAGTATAGTACTTATAAAGTTAAAAGTGCAAATATTTTTATTATCATATCAATTTATATCTATATGACACATGAGGTGAAAGAATATTAATACATATATAAGAAAACTATCTAGGATAGTTGATGAATTGCCTAAGAAATATGAAATTGTGAATGACTCTCAAGCAAGGATATTTTGTTATTTTGGTGGTAAAATACCGAGGGGACAACTATGAGGGGACCATCATTTTGGGAGGGTCATATAGTTGATAACTACCTTGTATACCAATAAGGCACTCGAATATTTCAACAATAATCTTACATTTATTATATAATAAAAATTGACGATATTCAAATTTGTTAGATAAACCATTATGCATAATGAATTGCATCAATTCTAGATTCTAAGAATCTTAACTAAGACTTAGTCTTATCCTCTCAACTAGAGTAGCAATTGACTAATTGTTAGTTAATTTAACTGCCTATATAATCTCTATGAGATTGATATCTAGTTGAAAAGCATACTTGAACCATTTACTTGTAGGAATGATTTTGGATGAAATACCATTGTCTAATGAAGTTTTATGTCTTTGCCTAATCCTAAAAATTGATCATCATAATAAAATTACTATAAATAGCACTTAAAACAAAGTAACTTTACCAATAATGTCAAGACCTAAAGTAAGAAGATGTTAACCATCAAAATTATTATTATGATTTTGTTATACCATCTAATTTTATCAATTAGTCGATATCTCAAAATCATATTAATAGAGATCTACAAGTGTATAGGTCATACAAGCAGTAAAGAGGACTTTCATCTAGATGTGTCAACTGGGCCGGGCCAGGCCAGCATGGGAATTTCTCGTGCCCAGGCCTGTGTCGTGCTGAGGCTAACAGGGCCTCGTGTCGTGCCTAACTCGTCATGGTTCGGTGGCCCGTGGCACTACCCGCTGGCATGGGACATGTCCCGCACCCTACCCCATCGCCAGCGCAGAGCCATTCGGATAGGAGAAACACGCGGGAACAGGTCAGATTCCACTCCGACCCGACCTGCATTCCCGCCCAACCCGAATCCCCCCCCCCCTCCCCCCCCAATAATAAAAAAAATTAAAATTTGAATATAAGCCGTTGGATTTCACCTCCAATGGCTAGGGGACAGAATCCGATGGCCCTCATTATTCTGCCCCCTAAAAAATTAAAAAAAAAACATAAAAATTAATTTTTTTTAAAAAATATTTTTTTAAACTATAAAATTTTTCCCCGCCTCTCTATAACATTTATATTTTTCAAAAACATTTATTCTCACTCTCTTAAAATTATTTCAAAGCTCTTGCTCTTCTCTCTCGTGTCTCGGGATTTCGTCATTCAGCTCGGCTTTTTGGGACTCTCAACTCGGGTTTGGAAGTTTAAACTAGATTGTGGTACATCGTGCATGTGATCTACCTCACATGCTTTATGAGTATTTTAAGTTTTTTTGTTTACTTTCTCTCTCTCTCTAGTCTCTCTCTCTAATCCGAAAATCTAAAATCTATCATCTAGGCTCTACCTTTTGTTTAACAAAAATCCAAAAAAATGACTAATATTAATGAAACATATTTAAATTTAGAAAATGAAAATCTTACACAGAGGTTTGATGCTGCAGAAACTTTGGTATCTCTAGTCGTCTCAACCCAGACATTTAAAAAACAAAAAACCGGGAGGACTTCTGTAGTTTGGACTCATTTTAATATAATAAACCAAAAAAATATTGGGGTGAGGAAGAAGAAATGGCACGGTGCAAATATTATACGAGCAATTTAACTTGTAAGAGTTTGTTTATGACTGGGCACATTAAGAGGCGAGCCAAATTATGCACCAAAAAACATGGTGCATTAGATCCTAAGCAAACCCAACTTAGCACTGTATTTTTTGAGACTGGATCGAGTTTAGTCTCAAAGTTTATTCCCTTCATATACCGCAGCAAGTTGGGTAGGGAAGGCATGACCAAACTTATCACATTGATGGGTCTTCCTATCAGATTTTCGGAAGATCCAAGGATAGTGCACATCATGCAGACATATTTTCAGCCTGCTTATCATAGGATTCCTAGGTCCACATCTAGGAATGACATACTAAAATTTTATAAGGTAGAAAAAAAATAATAATTAATGAATTTATGGCATATAGTAGAGTGGTGTCTGTGATGGCTAATATCTGGACAATTCATAATGAATCAACTTATGTATATCTCACTAGCCACTATGTAGATTCTAATTGGACAATAAATAAAAAAAATTTTAGGATTCTCTGAAATTCTCCATCTTCATGATGGCGCGGCCATTTTTGAGTGTATGATAAAAATCGTTAAAGAATATAAAATTCAAAATAAAATTTTTAGTTTCTCATTCGATAACGTATTTAATAATAGAGTAACGATTAACATTTTTGTTAGGAATATTAGAGAAACGCCATTATAATAGATCTTTCATGTCAGATGCATGTGTCACGTGATTAATCTTATTGTACAAGTGGGTATGAAGGTGTGTTCCTCTGTTTTGGATAATATCTATAATGCACTAAAATATATTCGCAATCCTCACAGACAACATGAGTTTGGTAGTCTCTATTTGTCTGCGAATCTTAAGAAGAAGAAATTCCAAACGGATGTGAGACACCGTTGGAATTACATGTATTTGATGTTGGAGTCATGTGTTGGATACAAACACGTGATATACGATTACGTCAAAAGTATAAGTGATGAACTTATTATTGATGACACTGACTAGGCTTCAGAAATTTTATTTATGAAATTTCTGAAGATTTTTATGACACGACGAGCATGTGTACGTCACATTATACTCCCACGACTTGCATTGCACTCAGGTGCATATGCAACATTAGTAGCATGTTTAGGATGTATCAAGCTGACCCAAAACTTGGCATATGGTTGTAGAGATGGAAACCAAGTACTTAAAGTACTTGTCCACCATTCTATATCTTTATTGTCTCACTGCGTGCATGGACCCTAGGGTTAAGGTGAAAGGGTATATAACACCCTGACTTACATTTCCTCGTGCATGAACCTGGAAGAGCCACCTGAAGGGTTCATTCACGAGAAGGTGACTGACTTGTTCACATGCTAGATACTAGGTATGGTGGTAGTAGTAGTGAGACTATGATTATGGACATGGATACCTTCTTTGGAGATGATGATTTTTTATTCAGTTAGTGAGGGAGAAATGACAGGGTGGACCGTCACATAGGAGCCATCTTTCTTGGTACTTAGACACCGATTACTGTTCAATCTTATCACATTTTGATACTAAGAATCTTGATATATTATAGTGGTATAAATCATATGAGTCCACATTTCTCATGCTATCTAGGATGACATGGGATCTACTGATTCCTCCGGTGTCAATCATAGTATTGTATTCTACTTTTTTTTTTGTAGTGAACGTGATTTCGGATAGAAGATCGAGATTACGTCCAAATATTATTGAAGCCTTGGTCTATTTGAAGGATTGAGAGGATTCAAGGTTTAGCATCCATGATTGTGCTAGAGCTGGGATAGGGACTGCATCTGCTGCGAAAGCGGATGAGCTGAAAACTGATGATGATGATCCATATGATAGTGATTTTGATGTTGTGGTTGATGATGCTCATGATATGTGGATTGATGATTAGCGTGGTTTTTTATTGCCCCTACCCATTGCTAGATGCCAATTGCCTATTCCACACCATGCCACCACGCCACATGTCATTTGTCGCCACTTGATTTTGATTTTTGATGTCTTCACGGTCACGGACACAGTTGATAATTTGTGTTATTCATTATTAATTCTACTTTTTGATTTCTATGTTTTGTTTTATATTGATTGTATGTTTTTTTATTTACGTTATGTTGTATTTGTATTGGTTCGGTATCTATTGGTCGATTATACATTTGGTTTGCTTTTGTTTTTGTGACTTAATAATTTTTTTAACGAAATTTTTTGTTTAATTTATTTTTGTGTTTAAATTTTTCATCTAAAACTCTATAATTTAATTTTAATTATTTATAATCTAAATTTATTAAAAATTAATAAAAAAATTTAAACTTTATTAATATTTTATATTCAACATATTTCAAGTTACAAATTTAAAATTTTTAAATATTATCTATATATGATATAATATATATTTTAATTTTTATATATAGTTAAAACAAAACTTTAAATTTTTAAAAATAAAAAAAAAATTATTTTTTATTAATCAGTCTCGTACGAGCTTGACCCGGCACAGTACTTTTACCATCGGGCCAGGCACGACATGGTACTTTTACCATCGGGCCAGGCACAACACGATACTTTTACCATCGGGCCAGGCACAACACGGTACTTTTACCATCGGGCTAGGCACGACACGGTACAGTAACCGTGTCGTGCCTGCCCCGGCACGAAAGCACGGTCGTGCTCACAAAAAATTGGTTGGGCAGG
Source organism: Sapria himalayana (assembly GCA_029783825.1). Classification (NCBI taxonomy): domain Eukaryota; kingdom Viridiplantae; phylum Streptophyta; class Magnoliopsida; order Malpighiales; family Rafflesiaceae; genus Sapria; species Sapria himalayana. The sequence goes on from JAREIK010002134.1 coordinate 695,179, forward strand.
CCCGACTCGTCTCGTTTGACACCTTTACTTTCATCTAAATATAAATTCCATAAAGATTATATTGTCAATTCAGTTATTCAATAATGAGATAATTCATTTTTAGTAAAATGGATATTCAAATTGTGAAATAATCTTATATGTATAGATTTGTTCATTTGATCTATATGATTAGTTTTTATATTAGCTCGAATTAGGTTATCTAGATATAAAATAAAGGTTGAGTTATTGTACGATGAATTTTTACCCTATTGTCATACGAGATGATTTTTACCATTGAATCTATCTCAATTGTTGACAATTCATAGTTGACCTCTCAGTACATTACCACTAAAACAACAAATCACTTCTTCTAAAGAATCATTCAAAATCTCATATTTTTTATGAAACTTATAATGACTCGTACCAAATAATATAAGTATTTAATACATTTGGCCAACAATTAATAGGTGGTATCAAGTTTACTTTTTCAAGAATAGATAATTTTGGGTTGACTAAGATACCATTTCTTATGTTTTGTCAATACGAGTTAATAGACAGGTTGAACATCAAAATCTGACTTAAAGATAAAAAGTTATGGCTTTGAGAATTTTATATAGTAGTATTTTATCAGTGTCCATGTGTGTCCTCAGTTTTACCTGATAACGACCCTAGGCTTTATATAAACCTACTTTTATGTGCCATATAGAACCCTAGCCCCAAGACACTCATTTTTATCTCAAAACCCCTAAAAAATTCTTCAAGACCCGTGGATACCGAACTGGGTTGTTTTGACATGTTTTCAGACCAATCAGGTTTAGCCAGATTTTTCCAGTCTATGACCATTTTAGGCTGACCCATAGCTCTTTTCCCCTATTTTTGGACCTTTTGAATTCATTTCTATGATCATTTTCTTTATATTTCTCACCTTTTAAAAGATATGATGAAAACAAGTTTGACCAATGGTTGGATCGAGTTTTTTGGTCATCATAGTAATTTTTGGACCAAGGTAAGGATACTGCTATGTTTCTTGTCTCTTGAAATTTCTATTGATATAAAGTTTGTAAATTTTGGATATCATTTGGTTAGTTTTCTATTTTTATGTCATTTAAGGTAATTACCGAAAGAGTTTGGACTAAAATTGGATACCAATTAGATAAATTAGGCAAAATTGAATTTGGATTAGTGAAATTATTTATTTTTATGATTAATTAGAAGGTTCAATTTCAAAAATTTAGCATCTAGGTAAAAATCCCCAATTTTAGGTACCAAGTCTATATGGCACACTGTATAATTGGACATGTCGGAGTCCAATTTAGATAGTTTCATAGTTCTAAAAATTATTCTAAGAAAGTTGAGGCATCCCAATGTCTTTCGTTTAGTATATAAGTCTAAATGATATTTTTATTATATTATAAGCACTCACACTAAGCATAGAGACGATCCTGTAGGAGAGTAGGAATGAGCATCTATAGTCTATGAGTGTGATATATATTTTAAATATTTTAGTATATGGATTGAAGTTTTAAACTAGTTTGAAAATTTATTGGTTTGAGAAATATATTTTGAGATTTTCATGACTTTAAGCATGTTAAATATTTTTAAAGTTTTATGTGCTTAAAATTGGTTATTGTGAATATTTTCATTGTGGAATTTCTCAATTTTGGCATGAATTGATGAATTGAAATTCATCAATATATTTGATTGAGTTGTTGAAATTAAATTTATAAATTTTTAATTTATAATATAGTATCATTGGAAAAGTATATGTGAGTAAGGAAACTGTATGAGTTGTTATAAATTTATATTATTTCCATATAGTACAAGAGGTTCAATTGAGTATTTATATTATAGTACACTGGGTTTGTCACGGTGTCGTGAGGTTGGTTTCATCTAATGATTATATATTATTTCCATGATGTCGTGAGGTTGATTTCATCCAATGGTTATAAATATTATTTTCATGGTATCGTGAGGTTAGTTTCATCCAACAATTATATATTATTTCCATGATCGTGAGGTCGGGTTTACCCAATGGTTTATTATTATTATTATTATTATTATTATTATTGTCATGACACCTTTCGATGTTGAGGGTCATGATGTGGGATATCTCATAGTTTATGATGGGTAAATGGTATGGTACATTGTTAGTTTCTGAGTAAGCTATAACCATTTCAATATTTATGGTTATTATATTTTCATGATTATTTTATGCTCAATTTTTATGTTGTAAATAAATTTAGGTTGTAATTTTTTCAATAACAATTTAAGTTTAATTTTTGAGCATGATTTTCATATTATTGATTCGAATATAAGTTTGGGTTTTGTGAAATGATTTTAAAATGGGAAACTTTACAAAAGAGTTGACGTGAGGTCTTGGGAGAAAAAATTTTCAAAAATAAAAAATATTATTTTTTTCCTTATAATTTATGCCACTCACTGAGGTTTATTATCTCATGTTTTATTGTGTTTAATTTTTTCCCTAGGTCTAGGCAGTTCGTAGAGACCTACCTCACGCCAGCTTCTACATCACTCTTTCTACAATAGTTGTAGTTTTCTATCTTATCTATCTGTCTTTATTTTATTGGACTTGATTATTTTCATTTGTACCCCTAAATTTGCAAACACTTTTTGAATGCTTTGATCTTAGTATTAAACTCAAATGAGCCTGTATTATGTGTATTTGTGGTTATGACCTACAATAAGATAGGTCAGTTATTGATTTGAGTTGTTGTGGTCTTTTATATTAATGCATGTATTTACTTTCTTTCTTAAAGTGAGGTTTCATTTTATATTTCCTAGGGATTGTACAGTGAGAATTCACTAGGCGGGATCACCCGGGGAATCCTAAGAGGGTATCCGGGTCAGGTCCTATCAAAACTTCATCAACTATTCTTTGGCATTAAGTTACATTCACCACCTTGTGAGTCAGAAAATACTTGTGCATGTCTTGAGGATTGCACGTCATCATCCTCCTAAGTGATGATGCGACTCTCACACCAAAGATAAATCCCTTAGGAGAATATTTTATATAACATCCAACCTAATCAATAACAAGTTCTTCATAAGCATCATACTCACAAGAATTAATATACTCAAAGTTTAGGTTTCAACATATAGGTTTATCTTGCACATCATATTCAGAAGGGCTGTTATTACCTTCCTACCATATATACAAGTGAGCCTTATGGTTTACTTGTCACAATCTATCCTGATAAACTAATACAAACCTACTAATAATCTAAACCATAGTTCAAGTTCTATTTAATTTCCATCTAGTAACATCCATAACAATATATAAATCAAACTTAATCATTAATAATAAAATAAAATGATTATGACATCACATATATCAATTTATATAAACCCTAGACCATATGCTATTTTGGTAAAAATTCTCAAATATTTTAGATTGGGGGGGTTTGAGAGCAATTCCTCCAACTCTGGGGATTGCATTAAGTCTCACATCACTTGCTTGCTTGTGGAACCCCTAGGTAGTGTAAAATTCACTTCTAGGTCATGGCTTGATTTATTGCATGGATGGAAAGGAAGAAGAATGAGAGATCTCTCTAAATTTTTTTATTTTTCACTTTTTTACTTGGGTGAAATTTGTCTTTCATTTCTTAAGCTTGAGGTCATGACTCTAAAAAATAGGCATGACTCTAGATTGAATCTGAAATATTTTGTGAATATAAAGTCATGGCACTAAAAATAACTATAAACTTGGGATTAATATCTCTATAAAACAAAGTCATGGTGCTATGAAGTGACAATGAATTTATGTGTGTGTCTTCTTGTCCTTCACAAGGAGCCATGGCACTAGGAAAGGTCACGACATGGTGAATGACCTTTCATATTATTGTATGGTCATGGCACTATGAAATAATTAAGGCATTGACATTGATATTTCTCAATCATTATATGATTATGAGAATGGGAAATTACCACGACATTAATAGGTCTTTCTTGTGTATCATTTTCCATGGTGCTAGGAAATGACAACAACACAATTTTTTCTTCATATATCTCAACTTTCTATGGAATTATAGGTGGTTGCAGCATTAATCTTTACTTCTCTCTTATATCATGTAGCTGCAACACTACAAGGATGTTGTAGTATTGGTAATTAGCCCATATATGAACGTTATGGTTTTGTATTTCTTTGAGGACAAGAGTCACTACCTTATGAAATGGCTATACTCGAGTAATATTATATGTAATATTTAGTATACCAAAAGTCATGATACTAAATAATTACTATGACTTTGGCCTGAGTAGTTTGTCGCTATAACACTCGAGTAATATTATATGTAATATTCATGATTTGGAAAGGTCGTAATGTTTCTCATATTGTTGCATTTGTTTTCTTGTCTTTCACAAGGGACCACAGTGATTGGAAAGGTCGTAATGTGATTAAGAGTTTCTCATATTGTTGCATGACCATGATACTATGAAATAAATGTGGTGTTGATTTTTGTCTTTCTCAATGATTATATGATAGTGACACTAGAAAATAACCACGATATTGAGGTCTCTTTTATGTATCCTTGGCAATGATACTGGAAATTTATCACAATACATAATTTTTCTTTCATATATCTCAAGTATTTGTGGCACTATGGGTGGTGGTGGTATTGATCTTCAAATCTTTCATATATCATATTGTCGTAGCACTAGAAAAGCTCATATATAAAAGGTGTCGTTTTGTCTCCCTTTGAAGATAAGAGTTGTGGTCGTGTGGAATGACCATACTCGAGTAATTTTAGATCTATAAATTTTTGTAGCTTAAAAATTATGACTTTATAAAAAGGCTATGACTCCAACTTGATACTACTAATCCATTTTAAAAAAATCAAAATAATTGGACTTAACCATGACCGTGAGCACTATTATGGTATTGGGTCAATATAGAATTATTCTCATTGTCATATAAATTTTATGAGACAAGTATGATTGTGACACTAATATAATTTCACAGCCACAAAAAAATGCTACACTATGGATAGATTGTGCAAATAAGTTGTTACGGTCATTGTGTACAAGGATTATCATGACTAATTAGGTAGAATTTTAGCCAAGAATGTCAAAAGTATGCAGTACTCCATCTTCTACCTCCTCGACTAAATACCATTAAAAACCTATTAACCTCATGATTATTCATCATAACAAACTATAAAACTTTAAAGTCATGAAATCAACTAATAAATTCTTTCATTTCATGCCAACACATCATCATATAACTTTCAAAATATATAATAAAGTTTAAAGGTTTGAATATAGAACAATTATTAAAATCAAAATTAAAGGCTTTGACTTGTATATGGTGGACTAATATTCTATAAATATCAAAATGTTTGAAAAGTTCACAATAAATATTATAGATAATCATTGCATTACATGGTAGATAAAGAATTTTTATGTGAAAAATTCTCTAAAATTTATTATAGGATGTTATAAGTTAGTACAAGGGCACACAACTATAGATTACCCTCGGTTTAAGTAGGACAAACTAGATTCATCAGAAAGAACAATATATATAAAAAATGCATATGAGGATTTGGTAAGTCGAGCTAGGCTAACCCAACTCAATTATTTTTTTCCCTGATCAATAGATTTGGCATAGTTATATCAAGACACCTAATTTGGTTGGTTGGGTTAGGCTAGACAGCCTAAAATTCTAGGATTAATGTTATGATATTTAGACCACCTTTTAAGGAAATATATCATCAAATATGGTGACAAGCCATATTCGAAGAGAAATATTTGTTAGATATTAGTGGTTGCCCACAAGTAAAGTCTAGATGACAATATAAATCAACATAAATCTTGTTTGATGGCAAGAAAGATTCAATGAACTTACAAAGTTAATTATTGGAATACATTGATCTAATGACCAAAATTATTTCTATCATGATTATATATTTTTAATAATATCTCATGAGTTGTTTGTCTAGATGATTAAAGTTAAAGAACATTTTTGTATAATGGAGACATGGTTGATGAGGCATATGGGGACCAGCCACATAATCTTTATTTAGCTTATAGATTGTAGAGAGTCTTTTATGAGCTTAATCAATTGTTGAGAGTTTATCCTCATATATTCTTTATCATGGTACCCTTTTTAAATTTTTGTAGGCACATATATATTTTTTTTACATTTGTCAACGTACATCATATGATTAAGAATCTTTGTTAGGTTCATATTTTTTTCCCCTTTACTGGAGATGATGAAAAATCTAACTACTCATATATTTTGTTGGAATAAAGTTTGCATACCAACATAAATGGTTGGATTTATCTTAATGAAATTGTATGATAAATATTCTTGCATAGTTAAAACTATTATGAAACTGAATATGATGGCCGTTGGAAATTTGGTACTTTCTTTAGAAATTATTTCATGTAGAGTTGATAGTTTATTCAAAATTTGCATGGACACGTGTTTATGCAAAAAGGAGATGTACTTGTGTGTGTGTGTGTGTGTGTGTGTGTGTGCTTGTCTATTTGTGAGTGGGTGCACATATATTTATAATGTATACATTTTTATGTACAAACTATAAAATTAATATAAAATGTAGGAATATCAAAATTTTAAATTTAAGTAATCATAAAATTTTTTAGAATTATAAATATTTTTAAAAATTACATGTGTGTGGATGGATGCACATATATTTCATTATGTGTCTGTGTTAAATGTTATAAAATATATACATATTTTTACATATTTTACATAATAAAAAAAATTATATGAATTACAAAAATTATTAAAAATATAATAAGTTTAAAATTTCCAAAATTCCAAATTAAATTTATATATATTTAAACAATAAAATTTTAAAAAAATATAAAATTAAGAAATTAAAAATACTACAATATATGTTATAAATAAGTGTATACTTTAGACCCAAATTTATATGTTTTATGTAAATATCATAAAAATAAATAAAAACATAATAGATACCAAAAAATTCTAAAATAAAAATTATGTAAATTTTTTCATATCGAATCTTTAAAATGCAAAATTATTAAAATTATGTATTTATATAATACATTATAGTACACATACATGTAACATCAAATGTGCAACATCAAATGTGCAACATCAAAGTGTGTATGTGAACTTCACATTGCTACATCAGAAATTTACAAGGGATTTCAATTTTTTTTCTAATACAAAAGGAGGTTTTCTCTTCAATTATAATCATCCCAGTCCCAAGTATCTTTAGCATGTAATTGTATTTTATTTTTTTTATCTAGTTTATTTTATATTATTGATGTAGAATTTTCTATTTTAAATTGGATTATGAGTAATATTTTAATAATAATGGTATTAGATGTGAGGTTTAGGATACTAACTTTTATAGATAATACATATCTAAAAAAATACTATCTAAAAAGTAGCAGGTGCCTTAAGGTAAATAGTTTTTAAGAGGGGCCATTATGATCCCTCTACCTAACTAGAAATATATTAGTATAGTTAATATAAATAGCTATTCTTTTATATTATTCACTATAAAAGTGAAACAAATAGTGAAAAATTTGAAGTAGAAAACTTCAATGAATGCAATTTTAGATTATGAAAGATGATAAAAACTATGTTGAGAAAGAAATTTTTGATAAAAATAATTCAAAAGAGAGGAGAAAATATTGAAGCTATAAAGTGAGATTGAATGAATGACAATGTTTTTGCAAGTTTGTATCTGATAGTGACAGATAATATATTATCAAATATATTTGAATTACAATTAACAAAACAGATTTAAAATACTTTGAAAAATACCTATAAAGTCAAAGTCATGACACAACAAAATGTTTTTGAAGAGAAGGTTCTACACTTTTTAATGTCTAAATTTGTTTCAATAATAGAACACATTCTAAAAATATTATTCTTTCAACTATTATCTATGGATCAGAATACAATAGAGAATGAATGTGTTGAACTTTTATTCTACAATGTAGTAGATTCATGTGACCATCTCATCATAAATTTGGTCAACTGTGATGTGAATGGAAATTTAATATTTAATAAAGTTGCAGCTATTATGCTTGAGGAAGAACACATGTACAAAAATAAAGAAGATAATATATTTCCTCTTATCAAACTGGTGCTTTCAGTATTTCTAGAGGAAGATGAGTAGAACATGACTCTAGTAGGAGTCTAAGAATAGGGGAAATTCATTGGGTAAGAAAAACATAAAATATTATATTTGTAAAAGGCAAGGACATGTAAAAAAGGAGTGTTATACTCTATGAACAGATTGTGTTGGTATAGCAAGTATTTTAGATGTTGGTAAATTTTTATACACTATGATAACATTTAACAATTATTGAAAGGAGACAAAATTTTGTTGTTTTTTGATTGGTAGACTTAGGAACAACATGGTATATGACTTCTCATTAGAATGGTTTCATCAATATGAACATATCTATTAAGGATTTGTGTTCGTGAGAGATGATAATGCTCAGAAAATTATTGATATTGGTATTATTATAATTAAGATGTGTGGTGATATAATACACATCATCAAATTGGTATGATATGTGAAAAACCTAAAAAAAATTGTCTTTTGAATAATCAAATAATGATGGGTACAATACTCATGTTTAGAATGAAACCATGAAAATGATCAAAAGAGCACTTATAGTCATGAAAGCAAAAAATATAACCATACATTTATATGTGCTTAAAGGAGAAACCTAATAAGATTGAGAAGTGTATGTGATTTTAGTAAGTTTATAGAATAATTATTGATGGCATGGCATCATAAATTTCACCACATGTTATAATGAGATGTAAAAATTCTTACTGAACATGAGTTTCTTCTAGGGATGAAAAATTTTAGTTAAATGTGGTTTGTGAGTACTGTCACTAATAGATAGTATAGATTGAAGTTCAATAATACTAATACTAAAAGTAAATATATCTTAAAATTGATTCATTATAATGTTTGGGAAGCATCATTTTTATCACTACTAGCCGCAAATACTTCAAATGTTTTATTGATAAACATTCTATGAGTTATTATGTGCATCCAATTAAGAAGAAGACATACATATTTTCATTTTTAAAAATATTTAAAGTGCAAGTAGAACTAGAATGTGAAAAAAGATCAAGTATTTGAGGATTAATGATTGGAGAGAATACACTATTATTAAATTTGATACCTTTTATCAAAGAAGAAGGTATCAATAAGTATCAAATAGTTGTATAAACTTCACAACAAAATAGAGTTGTTAAGTGGATGAATAGAATACGACCCATATTAAGAATTGCAGGGATGGCTAACTCATTTTGGGCAGAAGTATATAAGACTACATACTTTTGTGATCAATTAGTCCTATCAACTATAATTGACTTGAAATGTGGAATAGTAAACTAGCTAACTATTCTCATCTACACTCATTTGGAAATCTCGTGTCATTATGTACAATACACAAGAAATATCAAGATTGGATTCAAAATCTAAACAATACATATTATTTGGATATATTAATGGAGTAAAGGTATATCTCTTGTATGATATAACTATCCATATGCTAATTATTAGCAAAAATATCATCAATGAAGAAAGTATACTAAAAGGGTACAAAAAGATAATATAAAGCATAAGTTTCATTGGAAATATATAGGTTGAACTTGAATTATTAAAGCACAATATATAAATACTAGATAAGTCTGAGGTATTTGAGGTATGATAATTAAATCAAGAGAGGAAAACCCCAAATTTATACTTAGAGTATGTTATGGTGGAAAATGTTGTAAATTGTCTATTAATAAAAGATGGAAAGCCATTTAATTTTCATGAGGCTACAAAAATACAATAAGTTTCATTTTAGATGACATCAATGTAAGAAAAAAAAGCTGAAACTATTTATAGAACCAAGACATGAAAGCTTGTTCCACTACCACAAAGAAGAATGGCCATTAGAAATAAATGAATCTATAAGAACAAGCATAATAATAATAATAATCAAGTAAAGTGGTATCATACATGACTAGTAGTCAAATGATAGCATCGACTTCAATTAAATATTTTTTCCTATTATTCAACTCACAATAGTTTGAGTAGTCTTGATAATATGTGCTACATATGATTTGCAATTAGCACAACAACATGTGAAAATTATATTTCTTCATGGAGAACTCAAAGAAGAAATATATATTTGAATCTAGAAGATTTTGAAGAAAATAAAATTAGTTAGTATGTAGATTGAACAAATCTTTATATGACCTCAAACAAGTTTTAAGATGCTAATATAAAAGATTCAATTCATTCATCATGATTCTTGGATATAACAGATTTAATTTATATCTTGTGTCTAATAGAAGAGATTTGGGGATGATGATTTCATTATCTTGCTATTGTTCTGGATGATATTTTTGTAGTAAGAAAAAATAAATATTGTGTCCAAGCATCGAAGACATGTTAGGAAAAAAATTTTAATATAAAAAATCTAAGACTCACAAATAAGACACTATAGGGAGGTAAATTTATTGAGAAAGAAATAATCGGAAGATTTATCTTTCATCAAAAAAGTCTAGAGATGCTTCAATAATGATTGTGAGCCAATTTCTACAAATCTTCTTATTGATTTCAAGTTATTAATAAGCATGAAGCAAAAAAATTAGAAATGCCTTGAGTACCATATGCATCAGTTGTTAGAAATTTAAGATTTGTCATAGTTTGTATAAGACAAAATATTACACAAGTCATGAGAGTTATTACCTATTATATGGCTAATCATGGTAAAGAATATTGATGTGCTATAAAAAGGATATTAAGATATATCAAAAATATCACTAGCTATATTAAGATACACAAGTAGCTATATGATAATATATTATGGATGTTTAGATCTTATTGTCAAAGACTATGTTGATTCAGACTATATAGAGAATATTAATAATAGTAAGTCTACCACTAACTATATGTCTACTCTTATTATAGGGGCTTTAAGTTACATTCCAAAGTTATAGTCTATTATATTTACTTCTTATGAGGAAAAATATATTGGGGCTATATAAGATAGTTAAGAGACAAATTGGATGAAAATGCTATTAGATGAGCTTGGACAAAAATAAAAGAAAATTACTTTATATTGTGATATCTAGAGCATTATGCACTTAGAAAAGAATTTAGCTTTTAACTCGAAGAAAAAAAAATAAAATATAATATTATGTTGTATATAAAAGGTAGAGAAAAGGAAGTATAGATATATAGAAAGTTCATACAAAGGACAATGTAGGTAATGTACTCGCAAAGACTTAAAAGAGATAAGTTAATATGGTGTCAATTTTCTATTGGTCTAGTAGAAATTTAAGTGGCATGTGAAAAGTGAACTTTGAGGGTAGGAATATAACATAAAATGTATTATGTAAAAGTGGGTAGGTGAACTTCATATTGCTACTATTATGACTTTGTTATGTTGTCTAATTTTTAGGATTAAGTAATATTCCAAAATATAGTTTGAAGGGGGTCTTTCATCCAATCAGTCTAGTTAGTATATCAGTAGTATAAGTAGTAAAGTAGACTTTCATTCATTTATCGATCCCACGGAGATTATGTAGGTAGTTTGATCGACCAATGATAAGTCAACTTTTACTCTAGTTGAAAAAAAAATTAGATTTTGGTAACACTTGGATTCTAGAGTTAGTCTATTTCATCATTCATGACAGTCTATCTAAATAGATTAAATATTATTATACTTAGTTACACAATAAATGTTAGACTATTATGAAAAAATCCAAATACTTTTTTTGATAAGTAATAAATTTATTATCAAAATTCTATACAACCTAAAAAAGTTTAAGATTATTACTTTCGTTGCGAAAAACAATGTAAATCTTAATTTTAATTTTCATAGATATATTTCTAGCATCCTGCACATTCCCTTCGAAGACTCTTATATTCCTTTCCCTCCATATATAATATATGATAGCTGCATAGGTAGCGTTCCACACAATATTCTTTGGCTTATCCGCAGCATTGTTGGTCTTCATGTCTTTGAAGGCAGATTTCCGGCACTTCAGATCCGCATTAATTCCCAACCAGCTTTATAGCTTTTTCCAAATAGCTTTTGAGAATCTTGGACTACAACTAAAACCATAATCGATGATGCCTAAAAAGCATCATTATATATAGATAATGTCGCTTATCGAGAGCATCATCCGCTAGCATGACATAAAAAGTCTACATATATAATGACGTTTTTTTGCAGTGTCGTTGAATGATACCTTGCCGATAAAATAAAGCATCATTTTTATTAACAATGACGCTTTATTTTAGCGTCAATGTATGATTCAAAGATACTGCAAAAAAACATCATCATAGGTTGTAGCTATCGTAAATTTTTTTAATACTATGACACTTAGAAAAAGCATCAAGGAAGATTATAATTTAAATAAATTTAAATTTAATAATTATTGTAAATTTATTTTCACCTGTTATTGTAATACTGCATGCACATAAGAACAACATTCTTTACAATCCATACAAAGAATACAGTTTTCAAGTACAATGGGGAACTCAGACTTCTTACAAATCAAAAAAATATATATAACACAATTTCAACATTCGTTTCTTAAATTCAATTCAAATTTTCTGATATATGCAACCCAATGTGCCTTAACTCCATAAAACTAGTTCCTGCTAGCCTGACAAAGTTGAGAGTTAATTTCCAAATAAGGTAACCTGCATACAAATAGATGAACAATAAATACTTACACTTGTAGAAATAAATATATTATAGAGAATTGGAAAAAAAATAGCAATGATAACAACATATCATAAAAACAATTTATATAACAATTGACATATATGATTAAAAAAATTTAACAACAACAAGAACAAAGTTAGTAGTAATGGATAAAATATAAAGCTGGAGATTTATCAATTATGACATAAAAGTTGATAAAATTTTTTAAAATACAAAACAGTAATAATCCATTTAAAACCTAAAAGTGTGTAGTGAGTTTAAAGATCTCACAAACAACTTGAAAAAATACTACAAAAACCAATTAAATAGCATAAAATGAAAAGTTAAATTACTTTTCATCTTCCCAATACATCAAAAAAACTCGATGAGATACTATGTAATTTAATTTCAAGTTCTATTTGATTACACAAATATAGTAATCCAATCAACATATAGTTTTAGATTCATTAATAAAATATTGGCTGCATTAAAAAAAATTTGTACCTTGAAATAATTATTGTGTTTTATAAGGGTGAAAAGGTAAAATACATTGTTGTGGTAAAGTAGTGAAGCCAAAAGTCGAAATCACAATTTTTCCATTGTCAATCTACTACAAAAATTCTATGGTTGACAAAATACATAAAAGATAGAATGAAAACAAAAAAATTCTAATTACTTATTCAAGTTTTGAATATTTAATTGAAAGTAAGAAGTAATAACTATGATCTCATTAAAAAAATACATTTATTATCACAATAGTGCATGGACCATTCCAAAGTAGGAAGATCTCCTTACTTGACCAAAAAAAAGTTTACCTTTAAACACCTAAGAATCATGCATTCAATATACTAACGTAATTAAACATATGAAAAATATTGAAATATAATGATTGTGTAAGTTAAATACTAAAATGTCTTCAAATGATTATGTCGAATAATTTACCTTCAGTCATAGTTTTGTTCAAAAGAGATATAAATTATGAACCTCATCAAAAGTTAATGTTGTAAATCCCAAAATTTGTTCATGATTCAATACAAAAAGGTGTCCCCAATACTTTTCAAACCGAGGAAAGTATTGAGACACCAACATCACCCATTCAGATCGTACTTCATCCAACTCATCTTTGTTGTATGATTCCTTCCCATTAAACTGTTGAAAAGTAAAATATTATCTTAATCAATAAAATTGGAAAACTAAAAATAACTGATATATTGAGAAACAACAAATCAACACATACCTTTGATGTTAGACATTCATGATCAAGAATGATATCTCTCATATATATCATCATATAATATCCACATTCAACACTACCTTGTTGTCTTGGGCACTGAATGTAAAATAAAATCAATATATATATATATGGAGTTACTTGCAAGTCATATTGTAAAAGTTTAAAATTAAGCAGAAGACGCTAAATATTATACTACTCAGTTAATGAGTTATGTACCCCTAGTACAACCCAATTATGCTCTCTTTTTGATGATATATGTTTTTTAAAGTGAAGATTTCTTTGAGCCCTGCATTAAGAAAAAAAATTTATGTTGCCACCAAATGCTTCATTCTATAATAAGAAGGGAAAAACTTACATATTAACAATGTCTTTAAGATCATCTGCAGGTTGATGATGCAAGGAATCAAGGTAATAGGCGATCAAAGTCCTTATTTCAAGTACCACCAATACCCTATGACAACTACAAAATTAAAATTAGTGTAACAACATATCATGTATAATTTGATATATATGCATACTTATAATCTTACTTATGTTAAATAACTTACCCTGGGTTATATGGAATAAGAACCAAATCTGCATTATTTGCATTCATCAACCGATTAGCTATAATCCTTGACCTATTTTTCTTGCTTGCTTCTCCCAATCCAGCTTTGGAAACCAAGGTTGGATTTACAAAAAGAAATCGCTCTGCCTCTTTAGCATCAACCATTTTTGTATGCAAATTCCTGATTAAATTTCACACAGTATTTAAAAGTTATAATATTTTAATTTAAATAATATTAAATACAATTCACATAATGAAAAATTAAAGCATAAATAAAAAAGTTAAAATAAATGAAAAACATATTAAATTTTTATCTTACCATATATAGAACAAAAGGCAAATAGATGACACCTCCATTGATGATATAATCATATCCATGACTTTTTTCATGAGGAAGGTGTTAAATGACTGTTCAAAAACCTCCTCTATGATTTCTACTGCATGTACGATCTCATCCTTTAACAAGCGACCAACTAATGTAGCAAAGTTCTTGATATCTACGGGATTCTCATCATTTAAACTCAGTTATCTCTCTCTATTACTCTATTTCTTAAATTTCTTAGAATCCTATCGAACATAAAATATCTTTGTATAAATAAGAATTGTCTTAGATAAACTAGTATTATTATTATTATTAAGAAATATTTTATTTTAAAAAAAACCACATACCTGGATGCGAAGAGTAGAAGGAATGACAAATTGGGCATGCCATAAAATTTGATGCCCAATAGCATCTCCAATAGTGGTAATTTGGCTTGGAATAGGTACAGGAAGTAATGCATTTGGATCATAAGAAACATCCACGGCAACAAGGCAGTTATCACCATATTCAAGTACCATAGTTCCAGCTGCGACAATATTTTATTTTGTCCCTATGGCCAATTGACAATTTCTTTCATGTAAAATGAAACTTTGTTGTTTAGTTATATGCAATCATCTAAAGTTGATAATTTTCACGTAGAAAAGTAATAGTTAGACAAAATTGAGTTATCATAACTTAATGAGCTTATTAATATAATTGATCATGCTAACTTATATTGTAACATTACTTATATTTTTTCATATCAACTAGGTAAGTTGATATGAAAATTATGAGTTTGTGATACCACATTTATATTAAAGAACATAATATTAAATACAACTAACCTTTTTTACTGCTAGCATTGGTGGAGTGTGGTCTTCTACTTGACGTTTTGGTTGCACAACACTTTCAGGAAGGACAATATGTTTTTGAAGCATGTTAGAGCTACCAATATCATATTGAGATGTGGTGGGTACTATCTGAGAGAGTTGGAATAAAATCTTTACCTCAATCTTTGATTGTCGCTCTTGCGATTCTTTAATAAATTCCCGCAAAGCACTATCAGCCATAGAATGAAAATAATTTCGTGGAGTATAATGCTTTCCTTTAGCTCGTACTCGACCACTATATTCTGGAGTTCCCAATGCTTCTGTAATTAAGTCATTTCCATTGAAACTCAAACTGCTTTCTTGTGATTGTTGCAACTTCATATCCTGATACACAATTCTATTATAAAATTAAATGTCATATTGGTTACAATAAATAAGTTTATACCGTAAAAGAAATATTTGTTCCATAACTAATACTTACAATCTTCTACACAACTGGAATGACCACTTCATCATACGTGCCATCTTTTTTAACCTTCGCTTTCTTCCATAATACACTTCTATCAATGACTGAAGTAAAGCCGGTTTCTATCGACTTTTACAATATTGCAATGTAATATAATGAGTCTCTAGGCAAATTCAACATAAAATAAAAAGTAAAGTAACAACATATTTAACTTACCGTCTCCATTTCAAGACCAGCATATCCCTTCCTACTATGATGATGATTATAAATATGTTTTTTCCTTCTTTCCTTTTGAACTTCTCTAAACTCCTATAATTTTTAATTTATATTAAGTAAAGAAAAATTGAGAAAATTCCGTGAAAATAATTAGAAATATACCTGAAATCTTTGAGTCACTCTTTCTTTGACAAAAATTGTCCAATCTTCATCTTCAATAAAATTGTATTTAGATGGTGGTTTTTTAAGAAGCTCGAGTTGGACTTTGAATGGAATGATATACTTTGATGTCAACATGTTCTTAAAAGATCAAAAGCACCTGCCAATTGTTTTCATACAATTCCTTCTACTTTTACAATCCAATGTAAATGCAGCTTAGAAGTAATGAACATAGTTATAAGTTGTTAAAAAAATTTGCAAATAAAATTAGAAAACGTTAAAAATATAAAAAATAAATACAAGTTTACCTCAATGGAGTCCCACAATTTATTCTTCAATTGCTTGGGTACATGGTGCCAAGTGCTATATTTAATTGGGACCATGGTACATGGCAATACCCCTAAATAACTTGTGAGATGCACCACAACTTGTCCGATATAAACACCATCGACATTATACTGAATTAAAAGTTTAATTCCTTTGCTCCTATTCTTGATAATCATTGGCTTTCTTGTTATCCCTCTACATCTATTTCTTGTAGTAGCTTTATCTAGTTGTTCTGTTTCCATACCTATCAAAAAAATAATAATAATGTTTAAAAAGAAGTACAAAGAAATAAAAAAATATTTAAAAAGAAAAAATATAACTAATTAAAGGCATTACCTAATCAACTGTTTTGCACAAAAACATAATAATGTCAGTTTTTAGAATATTCTCAACCTGTCATTAACTAAAATTGATAGAATAACATTCATCTAATAACAAAGACGAATAACTTAATTAGTCCACATAAATTTAAAAAACAAAAAACTTTAGAAGCGTATCAATTCACAAAGCCATAACAAAGATAAAAATTGGAATCATTTATGATTTGTTCTCGACCCAAATTCCCTCGCAATCATCCCAATTACAAATTTTATCAGATTCATCCAATACATCAAATAATTCAACTTGTGGCAAAGAAGATATGACTGGATTGTGTTCAATAGAAATTTCCATGGGATCATCATCGTTTGATCTTTTTGTGAAATCTTCTTGAGGTGTTGACAAAACAATTGACCATCTTGGATTAAGCTCATCATGTACATAGAAGACTTTCTTAGCCTGGGAGGCTAATATGAATGGATCTGACTTATGAGCTAATCAACTAAAGTCAACTAAGGTAAACCCAAGATCATCGACCATGTTTCCATTCTTATTATCAACCCAATCACACTTGAAGACTATAATTCTAAACATAGTATAATCCATGTCCCAAATCTCTATAATAACCTCATAGAAACAAAGTTCCCCGAAAATAGGATTTTTATCTTTAGCACTAGAAATTTGCATTGTCGTTGATATAATACTAACTTCATTATTTTGGGTAGCTAGTAAATCATCACGCTCCTTGGTATTATATTGAGACCCATTTATGATATAACCATTATACATCATCACATAAAGGCTTGGATCATTAGCTATCCATTTAAGGGTTTCAGATACATGTTCATTATTTCCCAATGCAACTTCAACATATAGAAATAAGATAATGATATAATTTAAATGGTGACCAATAATGAAAACGAAAAGGAAAATTTAATAAACCATTTTTGTACCTTTTTTCGTAACCAAAAGGTAAAAGTATGAGCATGCTCATCCTGTAACCACATATGCCTTTTTGATTGACGTGGATGTATCGCTTTCAGCCACTGCATGTGCTCTCTATGAGGTCATGTATAAAAATTAAATAATTAGAATAATATATAATACGTACAACAAATAAAGAAAAAAAAGTAAGTGGTGCTTACTCAATATAAGGTTGGACAATTGATGTATTTTCCAACACATAATGATGTGCTTTTAACCATAAATTAGATTCAGCCTTCATAGTAAGACCTCCAAATATTTGTGCCCTGACTGTGTGGTCAATGTTTGAACTACTAGGAATTCCAATTGCTTCCACATTTGATAAGTACTCTGTACAAAACTCGATTCCTTCTTCTTCAATATAGCATTCAGCAATACAACCTTCAGGTCTTATATGATTTCGTACATAGCCTTTTAACACTTTCATAAACCTTTCAAATGAGTACATCCACCTAAAGTAAACCGGTCCATAAAGTTTTACTTCTCTTACAAGATGCACAGTAAGATGTACCATGATATCAAAGAAAGAAGGTGGGAAGTACTTTTCAAACAAGCATAATGTCACCACAATCTCATTTTGTAACTCATCTAATGAAGGAACATCAATGACTTTAGTACAGAGAGCATTAAAAAATAAACTCAATCTACATATCGCATTCCTCACATGCTTGGGCAAGATAGAACGTAACAAAACCGGCAAAAATTGTTACATTAATACATGATAGTCATGGGATTTTAATCCAAGTTTCAAGTCTTCAATTGACACGAGGTTTTGAAGGTTCGAACTATATCCATATGGAACCTTCAATTGTGAAAGTGTTTGGCAAAACACCTTCTTTTCCTTTGTAGAAAGTGTATAACATGCAGGAGGGAGATATGTTCTCTTCGAATCAAACACTAGTGCCAATTCGCTACTTAAGTCAATATCTACAAGATCCAAGCGAGTATTAAGCTCATCATTTGTCTTACATGCACTATTGAGTAATGTACCAATAATTCTTTCCCAAACATTTTTCTCAATATGTATTACATCCAAATTATGACGAACATGAAGATATTTCCAATAATCAAGATCAAAGAAAATTGACTTCTTTTTCCAACAAGTAGTATTGTTGATTTTAGATTTTCCCAGAATAACTATTTTTTTCCCCCAAGAATTGAAAATTCCATTGATTTTTTTTAATATTTCCTCGCTAGTCAATATTTTTGGAGGTGACCCGAACTCTTGTTTTCCATCAAATGCTTTCTTTTGTTTCCTATAAGGATGATTTATTGGAAGAAATCCTTTATGTCCAGTATAGAAGTTCTTTTTTCCATGCTTTAACCTACAAGAATATGTTTCTTCTCCACATATTGGACAACCATAATATCCTTTAACTTTGCATCCTGACATGTTTCCATATGCAGGAAAATCATTTATTGTTCATAAAAGAACGGCTCTTAAAGTAAAGATTTCTTATTTATGTGCATCGTAAACTTGAACTCCAACCTCCCACAATGTTTTAAGATCTTCTATTAGCAGTGCTAAATAGACATCAATGTCATTGCCAGGTTGGCGTGGACATGAAATTAATAAAGATAACATCATAAATTTTCTTTTCATGCACAACCATGGAGGAAGGTTGTAATTTATCATGAGAATGCGCCAACAACTATATTTACTATTAAATGAACTATGGGGATTTATGCCATCTGCAGAAATTACAAGTCTCAGGTTTCTAATTTCTTTTGAAAACTCAGGCCATCTGTGATCAATTTGCTTCCATGATGGTGAATTTGATGGATGACGCATTTTCCCATCAAAATTTCTTTCTTCGAAATGCCATATGAGCTCTTTTGCAATTTTTGATGATTGAAATATTCTTGTAAATCTTGGAATTGTAAGAAAATACCACAATACTTTCGCAGGAACTCCTTTTCTCCTCTTAGTTCCAGTGTTATTTGTCTTCCACCTCAAAGTTCCACAGGTAGGACATAATGATGCATCTTTCAACTCCTTCCGATAAAGAACACAATCATTTGGGCACACATGGATTTTCTCATATTCCATTCCCAAAGAATTTAATATCTTTTTTGCTTCATACATCGAAAAAGGCAATTCATTGTTTAAAGGCAACATTTCTCCAAGAATTTGTAAAAGCTCTGAAAAGCTATTATCAGACCACCCAAAACGTGCTTTCAAGTTATATAATTTGATCAAGGCTAACATTGTTATAAAGTTTATGCAACCAGGATATAACGGTTTTTCTACATCTTGTAGTAATCTTGCAAACAATTGAGGATCATATTGACAATCCTCATGTGCAGCTTGAACCATTTCTATTGTACTACATTGATCATCAAATTGAAGTCTATCATAATGTTCTGCTCTTATGGAAGCTGGCTCAGTTAGAGCTGCCTCTCCATGCCAATACCATGTATGGTAACTCTGATCAATTCCAAAGAAAAACAAATGATCTCGAATAATTTGATGAGTATTGAAAATCATATTCCCACATTGTAAGCATGGACATTTAATGGAGGTTTTATTTGCAGAATTTTGTATTGCAAATGCAACAAAGCATTCAACTCCATCTTCATATTCCTTCGATCTTCTATCCTTTGAGATCCATGAACGATCCATTTTTAAAGAAAATATTAATTCCAATAGATATCACACTTCAAATGGAAGAACTCATCAACATTTCAGTGTTATTCGTTAAGCAACCTTTATTTTATCTGTTAAAAAAAATTAAAAAATCAATTTAAAAAAATATTTAAATGTATGTCAGATATAAGATAGAAGAGATGAGCATTATTTTTTGTAATGTTGTTGAATTTGTTAACACACACAAAATTATTAAAATAAAATTTAAAATTGAGGAATTATTTCTCAAAGTAAGTTAAATTCGTAGAAAAAATTATTTAAACAAAAAAATATCATTTAATTATACTTTAAATTAAAGTAAAATATGATAAAAGTTATTTTATAGATATGACATTTAATGTCTATAGGTCCTCAGACTAATTGATTTTGAAATAGCATGACTATAGAGCACACATTTATATGAAATATAGCCTCATTTTTCAAATCAGAATTTTAAAAGATAGAAATAACTGTAAAATATAGAAATAGCATGACTATAGATCATGACTATAAAATAAATTGGAGAAGAAGTTTGCATTAAATCAGAGATAGAAATAAGAATTTTCAAATCACCAATTTCCTCTAGACAGAATCCCAGAAATGACTAGTGCCAAACTAACAAATGGCCTCGACACCGAAGATTGGTATTCTCCGGTGAAGGAAAATGTTTCCAATAAATGCAGTGCTTGTTGTGATACTTGTTTGTGAATATGGTGTGATTGAGCTTAAATAGCGGTGCGGTGTATTTAAAGCCTTCAAAAAGAGATGAACGATCCAAAATATAAACTATTATTGGTCGCCACTGTTTATTTTAGTAAATGGATAGAGCTGACACTTTTTCATCAATCAAAGATAGAAAGGTTACTCGATTTATCTGGGACTCTAGCTACTTCGACATCTCAAGATCAATTATATCTAATAAAGTGCGACAATTTGAAAGCCAAGTCTACCAGGACTTCAGCCATTAATTGAAAATAAAAACTTATACTTTACCCCTTGGTATCTGCAAAGCAATGGCCAAGTTGAGGCCTCCGACAAAACCATGTTGATTACCTTGAAAAAATAACTAGACTCTGCTAAATGTAAATGGGTGGAAGAGCTTCCTGAGGTGCTCTGGGTTTACTGTACCACTACCTAAAAGTCAACTAGAATCTCTCCTTTTGTGCTCACTTACAAAATAGAAATTATTATCCCTATCAAAGTTGATCTGCCACCATCCAAATAGTTGCACACGATTCAAAAAATACGAAATCAATAGCCACGGTGTTAGATATAAGTGAATAACAACGAAAAGTTGTTGCAGCCTGCATAACATCCTACCAATGCGTATGATTCAAAAATCAAAATCTTATTTCTATTTGGATTAATATGTGTTTCATTATAAGAAAAAAATATCTTAATAAAATATATAAATGTTTGAGACAAGTAAACGCATATTTATATATTTACAAAAGAAAATCATAATTTTAATAGAATGATAAAGTATGGTACAACATTAACAAAAAAACATAATTTTAAATAAGTACAAATAAAAAAATAAATAAATTTATTTATGATTGATCTCAGTGGTGTACCACATTTAATTTATTTTAAAAACAAGAATAAATTTATGAATGAATTATTACATGGATGTCATTTTATGTCACATATGCTAAGGTAGGATATTGTTTTTTTTGAAGTTATCATTGTGACATTGGTGTTCTCAATGAATGAACCCTATCTACTAATATTTTTGTTGAACAGTTGCTATATAAAAATTAATATTAACATATTGAATAAAAAAATCATAACTCCTAAAATTTAGAAAAAAAATTGCAACAAAACTAAATAATTAATATTTTATTGCTCTTCAATTAATCAAAATAAATCAAACTATTTTTTCCCCTCTTCGATGTAGACATTTAAAATGAAAAATGTTGAATATAAAAAAAATATGGATCAGATAAAAAAGTACCTGGGTGAGAATCAAAAAAATCATCCAATAGATGCAAGATAACATGTGACTCAAGAGTTGTTGTGTATTAATAAATATGTGGGTTACATCAACTTGTGCTTCGATCTAATTCTAATATACATTCACATACACACACGTTTATTGCACTTGTTAGTAGGACTTAACATGAGAATGGTGAAGGTGATAGATTGGCAAAGCATCTGCATTTATAAGGAGAAGTTGGCTTCGGGTTTGAACAAAAGAATCACGGTGGCAAACTATAAGAATTTTAAACAAAGATCACTCAGTTCAGCCCAACTCTTCCGCTGTTCTCGCCGAGTGCTCCCGACAAATAGAGCATATAATACTACATTTATAATACATGCGGTATATGCTAAATAACTCGGAACACGTTCACATTAATTAATTAGGTTAATGAAAGCGATGAGCTGATACAAGTATAATCATAATGGAGAAACTTATAGGATGCTGCAAATATGACCAATGATTTCGAAGACGTGAACTTGAACCCTAGCTGTTGGAAATGGCCGAATGTGATGGAGAAGAAGCACAAATTCTTTCTAGTGATAGATTAATCTATATAATAAAGTTAAAAATAATATTAAATTTTTCACATAATTATATTAAATTACTTCTAGAAACAATATTAATCTAAGTTTTGTTGTAGCAACAATGACACTTCTAGAAAGTGTCATAAAAACTTAATAAATTTTACAAATAATGTCGCTTTTAGAAAAGTGTCATTAAATGTCTAATTACCCATCGTATAATGACGTTTTCTGAAAGCGTCAAGATATAATGCATCATTAATTTGCTGTTTTGTTGTAGTGCCAATAACCTTTAATGCCTTGTATCACCGTTCGGAGAAGTTCTAATCTTCTCGCTATTGAGAGAATCTTACCCGCCCATTGATATATGTTCGAGGAAATCTTTTTAAAAAGAATTGTGAATTGGGAAGAAAAATTAATTGACTTGAAGATAAAGGGACTCCAAGAAAGACAAAAGGGAGAGTGTCTTCCATTAATCCTGAAGTTTCTAAGATCTCATCTTTGAGCTTTTTGTCCACTCCTCAAAAGAAGATATTTGATTTGGAGGAGTTGACATTTAATAAAGAAACTTTCAATAAGTCTTTCAAGACTTTGAGAATGACATTAATGAATGATGGGTCTCCTCTCGAGAAGATAATTTATAATCCGCATACATAAGATAGAATATCTTTAGGGGTCAACACCCTGGATGGAACGAGAAAGGTTATAATGCTATTGATATCACAAACTATCTAGAGAGATACTCCATGCAAAGGGCAAAGAGATAAGGGGATAGGGGATCCCCTTGTCTAAGGTCTCTAATACCCTTGAAAAAACTATGCATTTGTCCATTTATCGCAATTGAAAATAATGTGGAACTAATGCATTCCAAAATAATATCAATGAAGTGCTTAGGTAGAGGTATCAAACGAGTCATGCCGGGCTAGCCCGGTAAGGTTTTAGGCTACCCAACCGTGCTGTAGTGCCAGGTTAGGCATAATATGGTTATTATACAATGCCATGCATGGCCCGGCATAGTTTCTTTAGGCCAAGCCTAGCATGACTTGTTTTTTACAGTGACAGATCATGCCCGTACGAGCCAGAACATGCCCCTATGAGCCAGAACATGCCCGTACGAGATGGTTTAAAAATATATAAAAGTTTATTTATTTATAATATTTATGTAATTATAAAATATAAAGTAGATAATGTTTAAAAATATTTAAATTATAAATTGTAAATTTTTGAATAGTTATAAAGTTTATTTTTTATGTTATTTGTTTTAATTATGTATTAATTAGATTATAATTTCTTAGATTTATAATTTAGAATTTTTATATGAAATTCTTAAATACAAAAATAAAATAAACACAAATTTTTTTTAACAAAAATGACAAAGTCACAAAGCCAAACGCCCAAACCAAAACAAATATAATGTAAATAAAAATGAATACAAAACATCGAAATCAAAAATTAGAATCAACCATAACTCATATGCATGTGCATAACTGTAACATAAGTATCGATGTCGGTGTGTCGCAATCCCACAATCATCAACCATCAGGCATCAAGTGGCAATCTCATCAATTGTCCATCGTTGTATCATTATCCTCCTCAACCTCAATATCAAAATCACTATCATATGGAACATCATCAGTAATCAACTCCTCCACTTTCATTGTAGTCCCAGTCCCAACACCATCTTGGATGCTAAAGCTCGAATCCTCCCAATCATTCATGCATGCTAAAACCTCGTCAATATATGGACATAATCTCGATATCCTATCTGAAATCACATTCAATACAATAGAAAAAGCTGACTTCGATGTTATGCTCAACACCAGAGCAGTCAGTAGATCTCATGTCATCTTAGATACCACGAGAAATGTGGACTCATATGATTTCCACCACTATAATATATCAAGATTCTTAGTATCAAAATATGATAGGATTAAGTAGTAATCAGTATCTAAGTACCAAGACAGCTCGCTCATATTCGATGGTCCACCCCGTCATTTAACCTCGCTAACTAAATAGAAAATTTGTCATCTCTGAATATGGTATTCATGTTCGTACTCATAACCTTACTACTACCACCACCATACATAGTATCATTGTATGTGAAAAGATTAGTCAACTTCTAATGAATGAACCCTTTAGATGGGTCTTCCAGGTTCATGCACGAGAAAATATAAGTCAAATGTTATCTACCCCTTCCACCTTAATCATAGGGTCTATGCATGTAGTGAGACAATAAAGAGATGGAATGGTGGATCAGTACTTTAAGTACTTGGTTTCTATCTCTACAACCATATGGCAAGTGTCGTGTCAGCTCAATATTTCCTAAACATGCTACTAAAGTTGCATATCCACCTGAGTGCAATGCAAGTGGTGGAAGTATAAACTAACGAACACATGTTCTTCATGTCATAAAAATCTTTAGGAATTTCATAAATAGAATTTTTGAAGCCCAGTTAGTGTCATCAATAATAAATTCGGCACTCTTGCTATTGACATAGTCGAATATCACATGTTTGTATTCAACACATGACTCCAACATCATGTACGTGTAATTCCAACAGTGTCGCACATCCAATTGAAATTTCTTCTTCTTAAAGTTTGTAGACAAACAGAGACTACCAATCTCATGTTGTTGCGAGGTGTGCGAATGTATTTTAGTGAGTTGCGTAAGTTTTTCAAAGTGGGGTAACACGCCTTCATCCCCTCTTGTAAAATCAAGTTAATCACATGACACATGTATTTGATGTGGAAAATCTCTAATATTCCTAACAAACATGTTAATCTCTAATCCATTATTAGATGCGTTATTGAATGTGACACTAAAAATTTTATTTTGAATTTTATGTTATCTAAAGATCATCATACACTCAAAAATGGTCAGGCCATCATGAGGATGGAGAATCTCAGAGAATCCTAAAATTTTTTTATATAGAGTCCAATTTGAATCTACATAGTGGGCAATGAGACATGCATAAAATGCATCATCATGACTAGTCTAGATATCGGATGTCACGGATACCACTCCACTATATACCCTAAATTCATTAATTATTATTTATTTTTCTTGCTTATGATATTTTAATATATCGTTCTTAGATGTGGGTATATGAATCCTACGATAAGCAGACTAAAAATATGTCTGTGTGATGCTCACTGCCCTTTGATTTTTCGAAAATCTGATCAAAAGACCCATCAAGCCCATAGGGTGGCACCCCTTGTATCTCACTTTATATATCAAGCCAACTTACGTGCTCATTACAAACCCCTTAAATCCTATTACAGTGTTGTATGTTACAAGTTCTCACAAATAATAATCCCTCCCTTTTATGCATGAAAGACCCCAATAAACCCCACAAGCATTCATGCATAGCAGGCATTGATTTCGTCCATCCTTCAGTATTATAGAACCCTGATTGTGTTTTTAGATTATCCAGAAATATAGTCTGAGTTGAGTTTACATCTCCATTGTTTATCTTTTTTCCAAAATTCCCACCCGTAATCCGCATATAATTCATATATATTAAGCATTAAATTTATGCATCCTTCAGTTCCATAAAGTGCCATTTTAAGATTATCTAGAAATTCCATAAGGATTACCCTTACATGCCAACTGGTTATTCTTTTTAAAAATCCACTTTTGTAGCACACATAATTCAGCCCCAAAACTCAAAGTCTAGTCCCTCTACCAAACAGTAGTGTGTTACAAACCCTAGCCATGAACTCTTCAGCATTGTTGCATACACACATGCTATTACAAGGTTTCTATTCCCCATTAATCTCATTACAAAAGTCCCCAATACCTTCATAAGCATTATAGCATACATACATGCTATTACAAGATTATGCTTTATTACACCCATTACAATCCCCAATACATTCATGAACATTATAGTATACATACATGCTATTACAAGATGCCTCATTTCATCCATTACATAAGTCCCCAATACTATCCAGTGAGGGCCTATATCAAGCTTTTAAAAACACTCCATGCATTCATTCAAGTAATCAGTTTGTTTGAATATTTTAAAAATCCGGTAGATATGTGAGTTTTCCCCACTGGATGCCTTATCATCATCCTTATACCATACTAATATCATGCTTGGATCCATCACACATGCTGCCACCATACCATCATTAGAAGCCCAACCTAGAGGTGCCCCCACCTCTCCCAAAAAAATCCTTAGAAAATATACAGGGAGGAGACTATTTGTTCTCCTCCTATTCCACCCTCCAAAACATCATATATGGTTCCTCCAATAGAAATAAATACGAAAACAAAGAAACATCAAAATAGGTCTAATAAAACTACCTCACTTTAAAGGGGTTGAGAACCCCTATATTCTTCCTATGCTAGCACATTTGGGGCGGAGCCCTTGACTGCTTGTTCTTTAGATCTACCTTTGTTTCTGAGATTTAAGGAAAGGGCATCTCTAATATTTGGGTCCTTCTTCTTCCGTTTAGTCTTGATCAATGTGAAGCCCTTGTTCTCCTCTTCTGATTGTTTTGGAGTGCTTTCCTTTACATCATGTGTTGGGATGTTTCCTTCCTTGCCTTTGCCTACATGAGTAGCCTGCCCTCCTTTGTTTCCTCCCTCAGCATGTGTATTTCCATCCTTATCTTTATCTATATGAAGAAACTACCCTTCCTCTAAAAGGGAGATAGTTTTATCTTCCTTCTCTGAATAGGCAGACCCCACAAGGGTTTCTAGAGGAGTTTCTTGCTTCCTCCATCTCCTGCTTCTGTATTCTCATTCAGTAATCACTTGTCATAAGACCAAATATATAGCAAAAGTTACAAAATGGAGAAAGATTCTCATTTATAATCGGCTGGAAGATTTTTGATCCAACTGGGAAATTTAAAACAATTTCATTTATCAATATATCATTTAGATCTATCTCAACAAGGACTCTTGCAAAGGAAATTTTGAGATGTTTGTTGTTAGTGTGTCCATGTGAAATGGTTGTCCAATACAACTGGCAACTTTGCTCAAATCCAATGGGTTCCATAAATGCAGTAAGAAATTAGGCATTTTCACTCATATTGGGATTTTCCCCATTTCTTAAAAGCCATAATGAAAGCCCACCGAAAGTGGTTAAACATAGAATGGTTGGCAAAAACTAGAAAAGGGATAGCTTTAAGCACTTGTTCCATTTCCTCCATGTTTCTGAACCTAAAAACTAGCCACCCACTTGGATGTTGGATGACTTGTGGGGTTAGTTTCCATTACTCATCCATAAACTTCCTCAAAAATAATTGGCTAGGGCTCTTGGTTATAAAATATCTTACTAGGAAATTCTACCAGTGGTATATCTCATGGAGGAAGTCCTCATTTTCAAAAACAACATTATCGAGCTATCTAAGGGGTATATAAGTTAACTTTGATGTATTAGCAATTGTCATATTCTCGGGGAAGAGGCTTCTCTAAAGTGCCTTGTTCTTCCCGAATGTTCTAGGATTAGCCAATTTCTCTCTACCCCCTATCACATGTTGCTGGTGGGGCAGTTTTCTCTTTATCATCTAAGTTTGGGGTTGCATGTGTTAAGTTTCCTACTTCAATTTCTTGCTATTTAATCTATTGAAATTTTTCTTTTTTTTATTTACTGACCCATCATATTCATTATTGATAGAGGTGTTATCAATGCTATTCAATGCACCCATACCTTCTATACATTAAACACCCTCCCCGTAAGACTCATTTATCAAAGATTTTGAATTGGTATCCTCCAACACTACATTACTGTCGCTAGACTTCGAGCTACTGGAGTTATGTGAGTGAAAATTGTAATCCATTCCTTTGTTCCATTAATTCCATTAAAATCTTTAACATCATTCGGGACATCCAAATACTTTAATAGTATATAAGATGCTTATCAACTATTAGGCCCTCCTCAATGAAAGTCCCCTCATAATTATTTCCCTAGTACTTTACTACGAAAATAATAAATCATTCATATTTGAGGGTCATTCATAAGTTCATATCTTTTAGGAAACTAATCAACTATCCTTGATAGATGTTTTATATGTTCATTCCTATTATCTGGTTTCATGTATCATATAGATGTTAACTAATATGGTACTAAAAAAATTTGCACTTTCAGCTTAATAAGTTTCATAATTGCATAATTAACATACACTTTTCCTCAAATCTCACCAGTATGACTCATATGAAAGAAAGTAACTTACAAGATTATTACTACCTTACAAGTTCATACCTTGATAGTTGTTTTATATACATGTCTCGTGACTTACCCACTATCATCTATCATGATGACATGTGAATCATATACTAAAGATGAAACTCTTAGGATAGTGTTTTATAAAAAACTCACATTAATTGAGGGGCAAATCTTTTAGGATATACATAATATATTAGATTATGAAAGAATTTATATATTAAGCTTCATAAGTAGTATACTTACGTGATAAAACTTATCTCAACATCAGGTATAACATGTAGGTTTGTTTCATGTATTATATTTAGAAGACTTTCACTTCTTTCCTATCATTATGTTTGAGTATGCTTCATGACTTACCTATTATTATCTAACATGATAACATGCACAAACTCTCTAATAGCAAAATGCTTATTTTAGATCTATATAAATACCACATCTATCAATAATAACATCATAACAAAATCAAAGAATTCAAATCAATTAATTTAGCACTTATCACATTAAATATAATACACCAAACTTGTACCTCAATTTCACCAGACATTTGGAAGGAATTCATATAAGATAATTTAAGATATATCTCATTAAATTTTAGATTCCCAATGATAGCCATTAAAAGAGTATCTAGGAATCAAATCTAATATTCATACATCTTATTCATGCACCTCGAATATGTACCTAGGTCAGAGTCAAAATTCACTTCTTCCAATGCTTATGCTTATTCCTTGCATCACTTCTTTTCTCTTTGAAAATCTCTCATTTTTTGATTTTATACATGAATGACTGAGTGTGAATTTTAAGTGGAAAATCATATTTTGAGGAGTGTCATGGTTTGTTATGAGACATAGATTTAGACTCTTTCTTACTTTAGATTATTGTGGCTTTGAGAATGGTTGTAACTATATATTTCATCTTTATAACACAAAGTCATGGTATTGATAATGACTTTGGTTGTACATTTCATCTATGTAAAACTTTAGTCTAGGAACTAGATATGGTATCATCTTATGGACTTTAGCCACTTGGTCATTTCTTAAGAGAAAAAAATCATGACCCTAGAAATGATCATGACTCGATAAATTACTTTTTGAAACTTTATGTAGCTAAAAGATGTAACACTGGATAAGGACCATAGTTTTTTCCTTATTCTTGGTGGATCAATAATGAGAAAGTCTCCATCTTGAAGTATTGCTATGACTTTTAGCATTAGTAGAATATTTATTTGTTGTAGAGTTGAATTAATATCATAGTCATAAAAAACATTACGATCTAGTATGACTATGACTTCAATAAAGTTTCATAGCTAAAAAGAATATATTATATAGTGAACCAATTGTATCAATGAAGTGGTAGAGTCATGGTTAATGAAGATAGTTATGCCTATTTGTGTAGAGCTTAAGCTAGGAATGAATATGCAAACTATCCTATAAGCTCAATGAGGTATAACAAAGTCATGACATAATAAGTATTATTATTTTATATGACTCTTTACTCTCCTCCTCAACAAATTTATCAAGTCTAATATTTCAACCAAAAACTACCTAATTTTACTAATATTCAACATAATTTGTCAAAACTATAATTTAAAGAAATTATTCTATTTAAACTTTTTCTATACTAACATATCATGCATAACCAAAAAATAGTATTATTTATTATTTTGCATACTAAACTAACTAACATACTAAAGTTATTGCATGTCCCCAATAAATTACTCCCCATCTATAAAAAATTATACTTTTCATCCAATCTCCATATGTATTTGTTATGACTAGATTTGAGTTTCATAGTGTGTCTAGATCGTGGGGCTACTTCTTTTTGTGTATATGTAAATGAGTCATAGTAGGATTTGAGTTCCATGACAAAATTATAGGGTGAAAAATAATATGTGATTAAGACATTTATTTCATTTTACATAATAGAAAAAAAAATTGGGTTGTCTCCCAAGCAATAATATTTAATATTCATAGCTAGATCACCAAAGAGTTGTTACCCCCATCAATGATCCCAACAATATAGAATACCTTTATTATATGATCTCTCACCTTTTCTTCACAAATCCTCTTTCAACATTGAATCATATTCCATGTTTGTTTGAGACTTGTATTTTTTTTTCTTTCTCAAGATGTTAGAGTTTTTTGGATTACCATGGCTTCATCCTCTCTAGATGCCACAACTTTTTGGATTTCCACAAATTTTATTGGGCTACACTTTGGGCTTTTTCTTTCTAGATCTCCAAAGTCATGGTTTTTAGTTTGTCACTACTTCTTTATTTAGTTTTTGTATCTTCGTAAACATTGTACTAGTTAAAGCGACAACTTTCATTGCTACCTCATTTCTTTTTCTCATTCTTTTGGATCCTCCAGAATTATTATTAAAGCCAAGTCTTCCTCTATAATTTTATTATCCATCAATTGAAATTTTGTCTCTGCTTTTGCTATTGAGTATTCTCTCAATTATCTACAACATTTTCTTCATGCAATTGTGTAAAGAATTTGGATATTTTACTTTCTTTTCTACCTCTCTAAAATCTTCTTATTTGGATACTTTTAAAGTCATGGCTTTTAAGAATATCATGACTTCGTATTAATCATTCTCCTCAATCTCAGTTTCACTTTCATAGCTACATATTTCATCTTCTACGTCATTCTCCTCATCTAAATAGGATTAGAAATCTTCTACAAAATCCTTTTGCCTAAAGTTCATTAGTGTTTTGTTGCCTTGTTGTAGAAGAGATTATCTAACATTCAATAATTTCTTTTCTCATCGACTAGACTATGTATTCATTTGTAAATGTTAAATTTTACTTGCACTTTACCTATGCGAAGAATAAACTCTTTATTATTGAAGTTAATTAAGGTTTGTCCAATGGCTGAAAATAATCATCCCAAAAATTAATAGAGCATGTTGGCCTTCCTTTATATCCAACACCACAAAATTATTAGGAAAAATAAATACACATAGCTTAACCTACCACATCTTCAATAATACCTATTATATGCTTCATAAATCAGTCAACCATTTATTGTGAGAGAGAGGTTGTAGTGATATTGCTCATGTTCAATCATTGTGCTATTGACAAAGTTTTCAAGTTGATGATCAATCCTGGTTAATATAATACCTTTCAAAATATGTGCTACCCAATTATGTATGGTATCATAAAACTTCGGACCCTTCAACTTCCTTGAAAATTTTAGTTAAATATTTGTACTAGATTTTTCCATCATATTTACCATTCTAAATATCTCCAACTTTCTCTTACTACTCATGACATACTTCATGAATTTAACATAATTCATCATTTGATAAAATGCTTTAGAAAATGAGATATTTTATTTCAAGTTATAGAAAATATTAAGAAACTTCATAAATTATTCATCTAATTCCTCTTTTCTAAAATATTGTGAAAAAAAAAGGTTAGAAAAAAATTGTCTTTAGCATCATTCTTTATCACATTCATCTTTCTAGTACTTTGGGTAATCTCTTTCATATTCATCATTCCAAATATCTCTAGCTTTCTCTTACTCTCATGACATGCTTCATGAATTTAACTTAATTCATCATTTGAGACAATGCTTCAAAAGATATATTGTGCATGTCTTAGAAGAACTAATTATCAATTGGTAAAAATATTTTATAGAATATGATCCTAAGGATTTATACCTTTAGTGTGAGAGTTGCATATTATCATGGTGGCTAGAGATAAGCAAACTAGAAGATATATATGAGTGTAGGTTATTCATAAGGTGGTGAAAGTCCTTCAAGTTACTTTCTATCACATGACTCTTATCTATGTGATTTGAGGAAAAATATATGTTACTTATATGAGTATGAAACTTATGAAGTCGAAAGTATAAATACTTTTAATAACATATTAATTTACATTTATATGAAAAAGGAGATCAGAGAGTAAGAATGCACATATTAAATAATTATCAAGGATAATTGATGAGTTGTTTAAAAAGTATGAACTTGTGAATGATCCTAGAGCATGAAGAATTTGTCATTTTTATGGAAAAGTACTGATGAGAAGATAATCATTAGGAAGAACCCAATAGTGATGATATGCCACTAGGATACTAGGACATTTTTTAAATAGTCTAACCTTTATTCTTTAACTAAGAAGAATAATATTTAAGCTAGTTAGATAGACTATCATTAATAATGAAATAGATTAACCATAGAATCTAAGAGTGTTATCAAAAACTTCATTTTATCATTTCAACATGAATAGTAG
The DNA here is from genome assembly GCA_029783825.1 of Sapria himalayana. Taxonomy (NCBI): domain Eukaryota; kingdom Viridiplantae; phylum Streptophyta; class Magnoliopsida; order Malpighiales; family Rafflesiaceae; genus Sapria; species Sapria himalayana. Next base: position 728,780 of record JAREIK010002134.1, read on the forward strand.
TTGACTCACCATTGATTTATCAAATATCATATACAATTACTATGAGATCGATTGAAGAGAAAAGTCTACTTTAATACTTCTATGACCCATATACTTGCAAGACTAGATAGATGAGAGACCCTTGCCTAAAAAGAATTTCAAAAATATTAGCATAGTGAAAGAATATCAAATGATCTGAATAGACATATCATAATATTTCTAAAGTTACAACATAGTTAAAATGATTAGAGTTAATTTGGATATGATCCAATTATGTCAATTATTCTTTTTTTTATAGACAATGCATGAAGTTGATTATAACAAACATGAGCCCCACTTGATCTCGGCCCCTGGGTAGCATCATGAGTGCTAATCAATTTCTCCAACACCCCCCCCCCCCCCCAATTAGGCATATCGATATTGTTCACTTTGCCCCTTAGAGCACATGGTATTATATATACCCCACATGTATCATTTCTTAAGATTTAAACTCGAGACCTCCATTCTATTAGGTTTCAAATCTTAGCACCTAAGTATCAATTGAGCCAAGTAGATCAACTTTTACATAGGTGCCAGGATTTAAAATTATATAGACTAAAGATCTTGAATTCAATTCTTAAAGGGTGCGACATGTAGGCATGTGTAAAACCCCACACATTAATTAACAAAAAAATAATATTGATATGCCTAATGAGAAGCCAGGAAAATAGTTAACACCTGAGGATTTTCCAAGGATTGAGGTTGAGTTGGGCCTGCCATTTGTTACATATAAATGCATTTATATGTGACGAGCATGGGCCCCACCTGACCTTAGTTTCTAGACAGTCTCTAGGTATATCAATATTATATATTTTTTGTCTTAGAGCATAAGATTTTACACATACCTCGTATGTCATATCTCCTATTATTTGAACTTGAGACCTCTAGTCTATATAGTTTCAAATCATAGCACTTGATTATTAGTTAACCTACTTGGCTCAATTATGTTTATATATAACAAACCTTGGGTCCCACTCAGCCCCTTTCCCCAAAAGGTTCCCTTGTATTAACTAGTTTCTCAACCCTCCCACTAGGCATATCAATATTTTCTACTTTTCCCCTTAAAGTAAATGGTTTTACCCATGTATCAGATATTGTATTTCCTATGATTTGAACTTTTGACCTTTAGTTTATATAGTTCCAAATCCCACTACTTGAGTATTAGTTGAGCTAAGTCAACTAGTACTTAGGTGTTATGATTGAGAGCTCTATAGACTAGAGATCTCGAGTTCAAATCCTAGGGGATGTAACATGTGACACGTGTAAAATATTATGCTCTAAAGGGGCAAAGTAGACAATATTGATATGTCTATTAGGGGGATGGATAATAAGTTAATACTAGTGAGGCTTCCAAGGATTGAGGTATAGTGGGGCCTTTGTTTGTTACATATAAACATATTTATATGTAAAAACATGGGGCCCACTTGACCTTTGTCCCTAGATAGATTCACAAAATGTTAACCAGTTGCTCATTCCTCATCAAGCATGTTAATATTGCCTACTTGGCTCCTTAGAGCCCACAATTTTGCATATGCTTCACATATCATATCCTGTAGGATTTGATTTATAGCCATCTTGTCTTTATAGGTTCAAATCCTAGCATCTGAGTACTAGTTGAACAAAGTAGGTCAATTGGTATTTTGGTGTTTGGAGTTGAAATTATATCTACTAGAGGTCTCGAGTTCAAATTCTAGGAGATGTAACATGTGGGGCATGTATAAAACTATGTGCTCTAAAAGTAAAGTGGATTATATCGATATGCTTGGTGTAGGCTATGCAATCGGTTAACACTCAAGAGACTACTTGATGATTGAGGTGGAGTGGGGCCACATTTGTTACATACTAGGCTCAACTAATATTCTATTGTGAGAATGAAAGAACTTGGGGACATGAAATGCAAGACATTTAAATATGTCATAAAATATGTGTAAAACTATTCACCATAATGAGCAAAGAAAATACTATTAGTTGTCGAGTGGGGGCCAAAAAATCGATCAACATCCAGGGGCATTTATATGCAACAAATGGTGACCCAACACGACCTCAGTCTCTAGATGGTTCCTTAGTGTTAACTCATTGCCTAACCCTCTATTAGGCATACAAATATTATCTTCTTTGTCTATTAAGACATAAAGTTTTACACATGCACCACATGTCACATTTCCTAGGAGATAAACTTGAGCCTTCCAATCTATATAGTTCTAATCCTAGCTATTTGGTACTAGTTGAACCAATTAGGCAAACTAGTACTTAGGTGCTAGGATTTAAAACTATATAGAATAGAGTTCTCGAATTCAAATCCTAGGAGATGTAACATTTGAAGAATATATAAAACTATGTGCTAAAAGGGTCAAAATGAATAATATCGATATTCTTGGTAGGGATTATGCTACAAATTAACACTTTTGAGACCACCTGATAATTGAGGTCAGGTGGAGCTCACATTTGTTACATACTAGTCTCGACTAGTATTCTATTGTAGGAATGAAAGGAATTGAGTTTAAGTCTTAAGGGACATGACATGTGAGGCCTGAGAATACATCCTAACCTACATGTAAAACTATTCATCATAACGGGAAAAGCAAATAATATGAGTATGTCCAATGGGGGCTAAGAAATTAGTTAATATTTAGGGGCATTTATATGTAACAAACAATGGCCTACTTGACCTCACTCCTTGGGAAATCCTTGAGTGTTAACTAAATTTATTTGATTTAAGATACATTTAAGTCATCACTAATGTACTGGATCTTATAAGAAATCCAAAGTTAAATGTACTTGGTCATGATCACTACTGAGGTGATTGACTAGTATAAAATTTTATCATATAATTTACCTTGGGGTTGGTAAGGAGTAATTGGGGGGAGGGTGAAAACAAAATTTAAAAAAAAAAAACTAGTTGCCCAATTCCTATTGGGCATATCAATATTGTCCACTTGCATATTAAGCGGAAAATTTTAATACATGTCATGTATGTCGCATCCCCTATGATTTTAACTCTAAACCTCTAGTCTATATAGTTCCAAATAGCACTAGTTGAGCCAAGTAGGCCAACCAATAGTCATGTGCTAGGATTTAGAACTATATAAATTAGAGGTTTTGAGTTCAAATACTAGGGGAAAAAACATGCGGTACATATGTGAAATGTTGCACCTTAACATGTAAAGATGACAATATTAATATGCCTATAGTGGGGGTTCAAAAAATTCGTTAATACTCAAGGACCACCTATGGGCCGAAGTTAAGTGGGGCCCACCATTTTTTGCAGGCTCTCACTTATTTCCTACCATTATAAATGAGTATATTTCCTACTTATCTATTACTACCCAACATGATTTCACATACAAACCTACCTATAGTAACACCTTAATTTTAGTTCTACATAAATATTATTTCTATCAATAAGCTAACCACAATAAAATTCGAACATTTATTTCAATTAATTAAGCATCAATCACATGAAATGAAATACATCAGTTTTAGACCTCAATTTATGACACTAGGAATGTCTATGCCTATTAATTTCATAGATATAACACTTAATTCATATTACTTGGAATGGTGGTTGCTTGTGCATCTTGTCTCTATGACCCAAAGTCATAGTATTGAGAATGAGTTGCATCTTTGGTTATTTCTTAAAATCAAAAAGTCATGACCTTGGAAATAGTCATGACTCGAGTAAATACTTTCTAGAACTCTTTGTAACTAAAAGTAGCGGTAACTAGAGAAGTGTCGTGACTTTTATCTAGTCTTGGTGGCTCTATAACGAGAAAGTCATGATACTAAAGGGTGCCATGACTTTTTACACTATTAGAGTACTTGGCCTCTGTTAGATGAAATTAATAGCATAGCCATAAAAAAAAATAAAAAGCTAGTGTGCGTGCAGCTTTAAAAAAGTTTTGTAGCAAAAAAGAATGTATTATATAGTAAAATAATCTTGTCAATGAGATGGTAGAGTTATGGTATATGAAGATTACCATAACTATTTATGTAGAAATTTAGTCAAAAATAAATATCTAAACTATCTTATAGGCTTAATAAGGTGTGACAAAGTCGTAACACAAGTAATGCTATAACTTTATATGACTTTTCATTCCCCTTCTTCTCAATAAATCCAATAAGTCACAGATTTCATTTAAAAACTAAAATTTTCTATTATTCATTATAATCTATAAAAAACTACAATTTAATAAGATGATTCTATTTAAAATCATTTTTCATACAAAAAAAATCATACATAATTGCCAAAATAACTTGTATTATTTGGTATTTGGCATACCAAATGCCAAAATTGAAAAATCCACAAGGAATTTTTGATTTTTTCTTTTAAATGAGGCTTCCTTCTAAATTGTTATCATCCTAATCCCAAGTATCTTTAGCTTATTTTTCATTTTATCGTCTAAGTTATTTTACATTATTAATATAGATTATTTTTTTCAAATTATTGTTGCATCTTTTATTTTAATCATACTACATATAGTAGAACTTCTTTAATTGAATGTGGCCAGAACTAGTAGGTTAGTATTCACTTGTATAAATTATTATCATAATTTACAAATTTGTATTTTATACTAAAATATTTTATATTGTCCTAGAACTATAACTTTATAAAATATTTTACAATCTATTGAAAGTTTCTATAATGCTACAAAAACTTTCAAAGTTTAGAAAAAGAGTTTGTCAACATTACCATGCAAGAAGTTGGAGAATAAAGTGTTGCATGAGAGCATCAAATATACAAGGGTGTGATTGTGTTAAGTAGATTCTTTATGGCATTGTGAGAAATCATTGTCAATTATAAGTTGCTAATTGATATTTGGGCATTTTTTTACAAAAAAAAATGCTTGATAATGTTGCACAAGGCTTGCATTACCATAAAAAGAATTTCATGTTAATGTTCACAGACATGAGAGCATTATGTAGATTTAAAGTTAGCATTATTTATAAATAACATACATGATCTCTATGGACATTTGTTTGTTCAGATACCATATATTTTAAATACTTGTGTTATCCATTTACTCACTATCCAGGTACCTCATAAAATTATTTAATAACTTGTCATGAAGATATATTCACGTTGTGTTTGTGTTGTGGGTTGAACAAGAGGTTACTATGTATTTAGAGAAGTTTGGCAAATAGATAATATGCAATTAGATGGGTTGTAGTTATAATAAATTGAGCTAAATTACCAAAATTATAAAATATTTAATATATTTGATAATTTATTTAAAATATAAAAATATAAAAGTTAGATAATTGATAAAGTTGTTTAATTCAACTTCCAATGTTTGTAATTTTATAGATTCAGAAGAAGAAGAAAATAGAAAAATGATATTTCCACAATCATAATCCAAACCCATAGTAGAAAATCAAACCACAATCCAGAAACACAGAAAATATTGTAGTTCACTAGTCGTTCAGTACGACTAGCTATATCTACCAGAAAAATATTTATGTGTTGACAGATTATAACCAAATAAATATCTTACAGATGCAGCAATCACGAAGAAAAATCACACGGAGAGAAAAAGAAGAAAATGAATAGTTCTGCAGTAAATTGGCAGTAGCGAAAAATAGAAATAAAAAATCAATTTATATTAAATAGTTTCTCGATATCAATAACAGAGTGGGTCGGATCACTTTGATGGATTGGGTTGTGCTCCAAAATTTTTTCCAGCCCATTGACCGGGAAGCAGGACCTCGTTATTATGCTATTGCTACATTCCCAACCTTTTAATATTTTATTTCCTGTACTAACAAAATATTGAAACAAAAAATATTTTAGTTATACAAAATGATTTATCAAAACAAATTATATATAACAGATAAAATTGGCAATACTAAAAAGATGGCATAGGTGAATGTTTGGCCTAATAAATAACCCAAATGTTGTCTGATGATAATAGGTTTCATCCAATGATAATGCCCATCATGGTTTTTATAGGCTTGTTAATTTTCATCATTGATATGTATGTTCATTGACTAATTATTCTATGCAAAGAATTTTTTTTGAGAATATGATTATTTATTGAATGAAAATATGTAAATATTCATTAAAAATGAACAAAATATATCTTATTGAATGTAATACTAAGTACATTGTAATAGCAAAATTAGATATTGTTGTTCCACACTTATAATTGAGTATTGGGGTAAAGGTATGAAATTTAATTGAAACAAAATACTATTTTATGTGTTGGATTAAACTTCAAAATTCATAGAAACATTAATATGTATGTGTGTTTGTTACACATACATGAATTCATGAAAATAAAGAAAATAAAGTGCGAAATAACAAAAAACAAGACTAACCCCATTTACATGTCAATTAAGTCATAATGAATCACAATGAATTGCAAAATCCCAAAATATTGATGGGCACCACGTAGATGATGATTGTCAATATTTTTGGTATATCAATATTATTTTTTGGCTTTTTTTTCCAATTCTAATCAATAAATTCAAAGACATGTATGATCGTGTGAGTGTGAGTGTGTGTGAGTGTGTGTGTGTGTGTGTGTGTGTGTGTGTGTGTGCGCATGAGTGAGTGTAACCCTAGTAGTAATTCAGACCACTCATCATAGGAATGGGGTAGGGAATCCCTCCATGGTTTGGTATTCTAAAACTAGGACCAACTGACTGGATGACATACTTAGGTGATACTTTATTTTCTCAATAAAAGTATCACCTAAGGATGGGTTTAACCCTAGTGACATACTTAGGTGACATACTTAGATGAACAAGGGATGTAACCCTAGTCTAGATATTAAATAATATATGTTTGTGTGTGTGTGTGTGTTTTTTTTTTTTTTAGTTTGTGAAAATATTATGAATATATTTTAATTAAATTGAGGATGGGTTTAGAAATTTGTGATAGTTTAAACTAAGATTTATCAACTAATTTGAGGCTCAAGGTCATAATAACAGAACTTTTAATTTCATAAAATTGGGAAATGTCCTATTTTTTCACGTGACAAGTTTTATTGAAAGGAACTCGAAATTGGATCTTTGGTAAAAAAAAAGGCAAACAAAAGACAAAAAGGGAAAATATTACAAAATTAGATGATGCTTTATTAAGAATGGAAAAGGACTTGGGTCAATTGCGAGTGTCCCACTAGCCCCGTCTGAGTCTGACTTTCACTTTCATTGAGCCTCGAGGATTCCCGATTCCCTCCCAAACTATCTCTCCATTTTTGAATTTAATATTCTAATTCAAAATGATATAAATTTTTGTGAGAAGAATTATAATTTTAAATAATTACATTTAAAATTTAATTATTAAAAAATTAAAGAATTATAATTATTTAAAGAATTATAATTATTGAAAATATAATTATAAATTTTTGTGAGAAGAATTATGATTTAAAGAATTATAATTATTGAAAATGATATAAAAAAATAATTTTAAATAACAAAAGTATCTTTAATGTGGAATTTAAATTTTTGGTTTATTTAGGTTTTGATATACTAATTAGAACATATTTAAAAAAATATATATCCAAATTTTCATATTGAGTAAAAAGATCGCTAGATTACAAAATATTTACATTTAGGAGTACTCAAAAAGAGAAACCCCAAATTACCTTCACAAAAGTCCATGTCAGCTTAAAAAAAATTAAAAATGAAAACAATATTTTAGCTAACATTGTTTTCCAAATAAAGTATATATGTTTATATGAATAAACATATATACTTTACTCCTTTATACATATGAACATATATATTGTATATATTTTGATATGTATAAACATATATAGGTTTATATATATATATATATATATATATATATATAAGTATATAAAGTCTAAAGGTAACACTATGTTTATAAATTTGTATATAAATAACTATACATGACACACACACGCGCACACACGCACATGCACTACTAAGTTATAAAAATTACCAAGGTATAAACTTATAAATCAATAATTATATATATATGTATGTATGTGTGTGTGTGTGTGTGTGTGTGTGTGTGTGTGTGTGTGTGTGTAACCTTATATGAATATAAGTTTATAACATTGTAATTTATATAATTTAGAAAGTTTATATATAAATTTTTATATTTATACATTTTTATAAGTTTATAAACATAATTTTTCCTTTAAACACATACTCACACACACACACACACAAACCTAAGTGTATATAAATATATACATTTATATGGTTAAACATATAGGGCATATACATTTATTCATATAAACATATATATTCTATTTCAAAAATAGTTTTTGTGAAAACAATATTTTCATTTTTTATTTTTTTTAGTTGAAGTGAACTAATTCGGGATAGTTTTGAATTTTATCATAGAGAGTACCAAAATATAAATATTTTCATTTTTGTGTACTTTTTATTAAAAAAAAAGTAGAGATATTTTTTCAAAAACATTAATTTTCTTTTTTTTTTTTAATAATGTGGATTAAAATAATACTTTTCTAGAAAATATATATATTTGTTCTTTCTCTCTCTCTCTCTCTCTCTCTCTCTATCTCTCACTCCCATCTCATATGAATTTTGCTAAGAAATAATGAGACTTGTAATCATATATAGTGACCAAGATCATTATACAATTAAATTTAAAAGATCACATCAACTCTTGCTTATAAAAAAAAAATAAAAACTAAATATAATGTTGCTGTCACAATCAATTATAAATGAATAATTGATGATGTCAATAAAATTTTGATAAGTTTAAAATGTTCATAAAGAATTAAAGACTATATATGTGATATGTCACAATAAACTTATTCTTCCACTTTATTCTATAAAACAATAAACGAATTAAAAAAAAGCAACTTAACTTTTAATAATTTAAAAAAAATGCACACAACTCAAAAATAATTAAGTTTTGATGCACTTAAATTCATTCACAATATTTTATACTTTTTTTAAAAAATGAAATTTTATTTTTCAAATTTAGAAACCACTATTTGAAATTCATAAACTAACTTTCCTTGAAAGGTAGTTGTTAAAATTTTTATTAATCATTTAAGTGGAGAATTAGGGATTCTAACTTGTGATTTCTACAAAGACAAAATTTCATGTCACCATCCACTCACAAGTATAAAATTGAAAGTTAATCAATTACTTACACACACACATGCACCCACGATTGAAACATATATATATAAACACACACACACACACACACACACACACACACACACATACATACATATATATATATATATTAAAAAAATATGTTTATATATGTGTTTATCTACATATATTTAGATATAATTGTATATACATATATGTAGAAATATAATCACACACACACACACACACACACACACACATATATATATATATATATGTGTGTGTGTGTGTGTGTGTGTGTGTGTGTGTGTGTGTGTGTGACACCCCAATCACTAGGGGGTCATGTTCATTCATTAAACAAAAAAATGTGCAATAAAATAATATTTTTTTCACAAAAATGCTATCTTAGACCACTACAAGAAAAATCTCATATAGCTAGGTATAATTCCTATCTAAATTGGCATTTTCCATTGCTAAATGGAATATAGCGATGGATTACCAATGAATCGGTTCCCTATCTAACTATCTAAAGTACTCCTTGCTAAAATTTAGCGAGGGAAAGTGTCACAAGCTAAAAGTTAGCGACGGAAAATCCCTTACTAAAAAAGACAAATTTCCTAGTTAAATTAGCAAGCTAAATGAGATTTTTCGTCGCTAAATAAAAATAATGACGGAAGATTCTCAAACTAAAGTACTGGTCGCTAAAATTTTAGCGACGAAATAGTCTCTAGCTAAATAAATTTAGCGACGGAAAATCCGTCGCTAAATTTAAGATTTTCCTAGCTAAATTAGCTAGGGATAATTCCCTAACTAATTAGCAAGAGATTTTTCATTAGCTATTTTAATTTCAAAACTATTTTCAGAATTTAATTTATTTTAAAATTTTTTAATTAAATAATTTAATATTTTTATGTCAAATTGAATAAAAAATAAAACTATAAATAATTTATAATAAACAAAAAATAAAATCATTTAATAATATATTTTAATTCATTATTTTACATAATTGAAACAAAAAAATAACAAAATTTTATTATATCTTATTCATCAATGTATTTACCGACGGTGCATAAAGTATAATATATTCATTCATTGACGTTGCTTTCTCTCCATCTTCTTCTTCAATCATTATTTTTCTACTACGACAAAGTTGTCCGAATCATGACACGTAATGTCTAGTAAAAATTGTATCACTTATACAAGCTTTTTATGAGGAACAATGAAGTATCATATCTGTAATAAATTTAAACCACGCAGTCAAATTAAAATAAAAAAAGAGTTATGTTTTGATAAATATATAATTCTGTAGTATATATGTAAATATATACTAGTATTTCACTCATACATATATTACTGGGGTAAATGTACATAAAAACTGCAGTATTATGTGTACATATAAACTGAGTATAAATATACTCAGTATATATGTACATAAAATACAGCAGTATTATATGTACGTATATATTGACTTTATCCGTACGTATATAACTCATTTGGTGATGTTGCTGCAGCTCCTGCTGTCGCTGCTACCGATGCTGCTGTTGTTGCCAATACCATTACTGCTGTCACTGCTGTCGCCACTGCCTCTAATGTCGCCATTGTCACCGATGTTGCCCCTGCCACCACAACCGCTGCCGTAGCCACCATTGCTGGCCGTTGCAGCCGCTGCTGCCACTGCCCCCGCTGCATGTCACAGCCATCGCTGCCACTGCTACCACTGCCACCGCTGCTACAGCCGCATCCGCTGTCGCCTCTGCCGCTGCTTCCGGTGTTGCCGCTGCTTCTGGTGTAGCCGTTGCCATCGTTGCTTATGGTGCAACTGCTGCCATCATTTCCACTGCCTCCGATGCCGCCACTCCCACCACCACCGCTCCCGCTACTACTGCCGCCGCTGCTATTGCTGCTGCTTCCCCCGCTGCCACTGTCGTCATTGCCGCCACTATCATTGCTGCCGCTGCTACTACTGCTAATAATAGGTTTTTACATACCTATAATAGGCTAAAACTCTACCCAAAAAATTCGAAGACACACAACCATATTCACAGATATATAAAAATAATTATTATAGACATGAACAAACATAAATTAAAGTTGATTGTCATACAACTTAAACTAAAATTTAATTAAATAATTTAATATTTTTATATTAAATTTAATAAAAATAGAAACTATAAATGAAAATTTTAGATTGAACAAAAAAAATCATTTAATAACTTATTCTAATATAATAATTTAAATAATTAAAACAAAAAAATAACAAAAATTATATTACTTCTTATTAATCAATGTATCTACTGACTGTGCATAAAGTATAATCTATCAATACATTGACGTTGTTTTCTCTCCCTTTGCTCCTCCGACCACCAACTTTCTGCCACGAAAAAAGCTGTCCGAGTCATGATGCTTCATGTCTGTTGAAAAATCTCTTCACTTATACAAGCTTCGTATGGGAAACAATGCGGTACCACATCTGTAAGAAATTTAAACCACTAAATCAAATCAAAATTAAAAAATATATATGTTTTGATAAATATATATTACTGCAGTAAAAATATACATATATACTAGCATTTCACTCGTACATATATTACTATAGTATTTGTACATATAAATTATAGTATTATGCATACATATATACCGAGTACATATATGTACACAAAATACTATATAATTATATGTACGTATATATTGACTATAGACGTACGTATATACCACATTTATTGACATTCCTACTGCTCCCGTTATCGTTGTCACTCCTACCGTTGCAGCCACTGCCGCTGTGGATGCTGCCAAATGCTGCTACCGATGGTGCCGTCATTGCCGCCGCAGCCGCCACTACCATAGTAGCTGCTGCCAGAGTTGCTGTCGGTGCTGCCACCAATGCTGATGCCGGTGCTGTCGCCAATGCTGCTGCCGGTGATGTCGCCATTGTCGTCGATGACGTCATTGCCACCGCTATAGCTGCTGCCACCGCTACCTCTTCTGCCGCTGCCTCCGCTGCCACTGATGTCGCCGCTATCACCACTACTTTTGTGGTCGTTGCCGCTGCCACCGCTGCCACTGCCATAGCTGTCGCCACTATCATTGCTGCTACCGCTACTGTAGCTACCACTGCTAATAATATGCTTTTACATACCTATAATCAACTAAAACTATGCCCAAAAAATTTAGAGAAACACAAACATATTCACAGATATATAAAAACAGTTATTATAGACATGAACAAACACAAATTAAATTTGATTCTCATACAAATTAAATTTAATTAAATAATTTAATTTTTTAAAATTTAATTTAATAAAAAACAGAAAATAAGTTTTGTAAGGACCTTCCAAACACTTCGGGAAAGTAATTCATGGAATGCAATTAGAATTAATCTCTGCATAAATACATGACAGTCGTGCCTTTTCATTCCAAATAACTTAAGATTCTTCATATCCACGCATCTACCCATATTTGACTCATATCTATCATGGAATTTCAAATTTTTAACCCATTCACACAATATCTGACTTGCCTTCTTATCAAGTGTGTAGCAAGCTTTAAGGAATTTTCATGTTTTCTCATTTAGTTTCAATTCAGGACACCGACAGTCATCATTCAGCTCTTGTCTTAATTTTAAAGTATCTTTTGTTTTTCCGTCTACATTAAGGACAATGTTGAAAACATTGTCAAACATATTTTTTTCAAGATGCATTACATCAAAGTTATGACGAATTAAATTAGACTTCCAATAGGATAAGTCCCAAATTATACAACGTTTCCTCCAGCCAAATAATTTTCCTATTAGTCCATTACTTCCAGTAGCTTCCTTTTCAGTTATCTTCTTCAAACCCAAACTCTGGATCTCTATCATAATATCATCTCCTGAACGAACTACTGGTGCAACTGTCATCACAGTTTTATTTTTTCGGAATACAATTCTAATTTTTTGAAATAGATGATTCGTAGGTAGAAACTTAAGATGGTTATCAAACCATGACTATTTACCACTAAAGTTGAGGGTACATATATTAGAATTTGTCATGCAATATGGGCATACAAATCATCCTGCAGTACTCCAGCAAATGATTTAACTCTACAATAAGAGGCTGTAATAAAATATCCAGCATGCCCTTTGGAGTTTTTGGCCCTGGAACCAATATTGATAAAAACATATATTACTCCTTCATACAAAACCATGGACGCAAGTTATAAGGGGTCACTATCATTAGCCATTTTGAATACTATTGTCTAGATTGCCCAAATGGCTGAAATTCATCAATGTAGAGACCCAATCTCACATTTCGACTTTCTGCTGCAAAATCTTGATGTATATAATTAAAATACTTCCAAGCAAATGAATCTGATGGATGACGCATTACCCCTTCTTCAGCCTCATGCTCAGAATGTCACCTCATATCATTTGTTGTAGCATTTGATGCATATAGTCTCTGTAATCAAGGAATTAATGAAAATTAATACATCTTCTTAAAAAAACCATCAATTTATATCACTTATCTACATCACGATGTGTCTTCATAAATTGAGGATAATCATAGAACTTGCAGCTAATTAAATCACTATCACCACCCCAATATAACATACATATATTTAAACAACAATCAATTTTTTCTACTGGTAGACCCATTCCTCGAAGTAACTTCTTAGTATTATAAAAGTTGTTAGTGATCAAATTATTATCCGCAAAAATCTACTTCATCAGTTCTTTGATCTGATCAAATATTTTTTCAGACATATAATTTTCTGACTTAATGCCTATTAGTCGAGCCACAAGTGACAATTGCGAATGTGTTTTATAACCAGGCCACAACTTTTTATCTGCAGCTTTAAGCATTTCATAAAATTTCTGAGCTTCAGGATTGGGTGATTCATCCACGTAATCCATATTGAAGTTAGCACCAATAGCTTCCGTGATCATTCTATGGTATGTATTTGATGATTCTTCACCACAAGCAAATTATTCAATATCCTCATTTTGGTCAATATTCAGAGCCATTGTACTTTCCCCATGATAAATCCAAACAAAATAATTTGGCACAAAGCCATATTTAGCCAAATGATATATTATAGTGTTTGCATCACGAAAAGGAATATTCTGACACTTGCGATGATTACATGGACACTTAATTTTTTTTTCATCCATCAATCTCGATTGACTATATGCAAAATTGATGAAAGTTTCAAGCCCAATCAAAAAATCTGGATTCAAAAATCCATTAAAAAGCCTTTGGTGAATCCACTGACGATCTGAACTCATTTTTCCCTGTTTTATTTTAAAAAAATAATGTCTAATCATTATTTTGAATAAAACATTATATTACTTCAAAATATACAAATAATTAAATAAAATTAATTATATATGAATATTTAAAAAATTAAATATCGTGAATATCGAGGCAATGCATTTGTAGAATCTATAATAATAGATAAAGTAATTTTTAGCACGATAAAGAGTAATAGATATCACAGTAAAACTAGATAAAGGGTACAAAATATGATAATGCACAAGAAATAAATGCAAAAAAGAAAGAAATTTAAAGTTAAAGGAGTAGAGGGAGAGAGGGAGAGAGATAAGGTGGGGAGAGACAGGGGCAGAGAAATGGGGAGATGAGGGGAGAGAGAGAGGGAGAGAGAAGGAGGGCAAGAGAGGGAAAGAAATGGTGAAAGGAAGAGAGGGGGAGAGAGGGGAAGAGAGGGGGAGAGAGGGGAAGAGAGGTGGGAGAGAGGGAGAGAGACAGAGAGAGGGGTGGAGAGAGAGAGAGAACAAGCAAGAAAGAAGAGCGAGAAAAAAAATAACAAGAGAGAGAGTGTGACACATAAAGAAAAAGAGGAAGAGAATGACTGAAAGAATTATAGAGGGAGAGAGAGAGACACATAGAGAGTGTAGTGCTAGAATGAAGAATTATATAAAATAAAATAAAAGTTCTTCAATACAAATCTATCAAATATTACATCTTTTGTTATACATAAGTTCATATTTGAGCTTGAGGCCCAATGGCTAGGATTAGGTAAGAGTACGATCCATATTTGTATTATACCATATATGAGCCTAAACAACGGACACTCTCATGCTATGTGCTTACATATTGTTGATATTATATCTTTAGCCATTTTATTTCAAGTTAGTGCAACAAAATAGTATTATTCCAAATATAATTATATGTTAGGATACATATAGTAAATGTGGTTATAAATAGTTACACATAGTTAAACATATAATTATATATAGATATATGCATACAAGTAGTTAAAAGTAAATATAAATAAATGTATACAAAGTTATAAACAATTATATAGATTTACATATATGTATACATATATGTAAACATAATTAAAAATAAAGTTATATTTATTTATATAGAGTTTTTTATCGTTATACACACACACACACACACACACACACATATATATATAGGTATACACATTTAGCTAAACATTATGTTGTATGTTTTTATACATATAATTATAAATATAGTTACATGTGGTTATACATATAGTTACACATATAGTTAAACTTATATTTATACATGTACATATATATATTTTTTCTTATAATTTCATATATTTATACATATAGTTATGTATAGGTATGGATATACTAAAATACATTTTTTATGCTAATATATAAAAATGTATATTAAATGCATGTTGTTAATTATATATTTAAATTTAGTAATGTATAAAGTTTTTATAGTTATACATATAGTAAGAATTATTTATAATTATATGTTATTATACATATAATATATATAGTTATAAAAATTTATATATCATTATACATTTAGTTATATATATATATATATATATATATATATATATATATATATATATATATATATTCATACGAGTAGTTATATTTAGTTATACATAAATATATACAATGTTATAAACAAATATATAGATTTACATATATGTATACATATAAGCATAAATAGTTACAAATATAGTTATATATAATTATATAAAGTTTTATTTAGTTTTACAAATATTTATATATAGGTATACACATATAATTAAACATATTGTTTTATGTTTCAATACATGTAATTATAAATATAGTTATATGTGGTTATACATGTGGTTACACATATAGTTATACTTATATTTCTATATGTAAGTATATATATTTATTCATTAAATTTATATATTTATACATATAGATATGTATAGGTATAGATATAGTAAAATACATTTTTATATACTAATATATACAAATGTATATTAAATATAAGATGTAAATTATATATTTAAATATAGTAATGTTTATAAAGCTTTTATAGATGTGTATATATATATATATATATATATATATATATATATATAAATAAGATACAATTATTTATAGCTATATGTTATTATACATATAGTATATATAGCTATTAATATTTTTATATATTTAAACATATAGTTATATATAAATATATTCATACAAATAGTTATAAATAAATATATAAAATAATAAATAAATATATAGATTTACATATATGTATACATAGTTATAAATATAGTTATATTTAATGTTGTAGAGTGTTATATAGTTATACAAATATTTATATATAGTTATACAAATATTTATACATAGTTGTACACATATAGTTAAATATAATGTTGTATGTTATTATCCATGTAATTTTAAATATAATTACATGTGGGTATACATATAGTTACACATATAATCATAATTCTAAACTCTTAAAATAATCACATCCTACTTGCGTTATTATGATAAAGATATTTGAATCCAAGATTTCTAAAAATTTACTAGTTGGATGGTTGGTGGCATCATTAAATGAGTGTAAGCCTTGGGTTTGAACCTATTTTTGTTCTTTAAAGAAGTATATTTTGGTAAACCCTGTGAGAATCAAAAATTGATTTTTTAATTCCGAAACTATTATTTTAGATTTAAATTTTTTAAAAACTTCTGTGAGATAAACAAAGTTGATGCATTTCAGTGCATCAAAAGTGGATAAAAGTTATAATGTTATAGGTAAAAATGTTAAGGGGACTCATAATGAAATTAATTATGTTCTATAACAATTTTTAATTTTAATATAACATTTGGGGATCCAAATCTAAAATATTTATGATTTGGATCTTCCAAATTCATATACTGATAATTACCTTCCTTTATTCATATGGTATGCATATACTCAAGTATGCATATGAGTTTATGTAAAAACTCATTTTTTCATAAACAAAAACATATGCATATGGAGTTTATACATACTCTGTATGCATAAAACATATGCATAAACTCATTTTTGCATACTGAGTAAGCTGTAACGAGTTTATGCATAATGTTTTTTTAAGTATATTGGGATAATTATGAGTATCCGAATTTAGGTACTAAAATATAACCCAAATCATAGATATTTTTTATTTTGGATTCCATAACATAATTATCCATTATATATATATATATATATATATATATATATAGATTAAGGATGAAAATATTAAGTATTATTATTATTATTATTAGTGTTGTGGAGGAATTCCTTTTTTTTTTTGCAAATTAGATAAAAGTTAGTGTTGTTTTTAGAAACAACAAAATAAAAAGAATAGTACTTTCATTGTCAAGAAAATATATTTTAAAAAATTTTGAAATTGAACTAATTTAAGAAAATACGTCTCAAAGCAATATTCCTATCTTTTAGTAGTATCAATGGATAATATTAAATTGTTTTTTTTTATTTTGTTTTGTAATTTAACAGATCCAAGTCAAATCTTTTTTTCTATTTGAAGATTAGAATGATTTGGATTTCTTGTTATGCATGTAATTGCTACTTAAGAGCTATAAGCCTACTTTATTTTCATTTTCTTTTTTCTCTCAATAATTTGGATTCTTTTGGCTCATTTGCAAGACTAATAATTATTCTTGATCACTAATTTATCTTTGATATTTTTTTAATTGCTATGTGATCAACTCAAAAACTTACAAAATATCTTTATGCGATATCATAAGCAAGGTCTCTTTGTTCAAGCTTTTTTGTTGTGTCATCCAAAACTATAATAAAACCTTGATTTATCATTTTTATTATACAAGAATAGTTCTATACTTAGTCCATTACAATGCATTTGAAGATAATGCAGGTTGATGTGTTGGATTTAGCTTGGGTTTAGGTTGGCCCTTAACCTGACACTTGCATTCCTACAAACAATTTAGAAATATTAAAAATTTATGATATAATATATATAAAAAATGATCATATGGCATACAAATCATGCAAGTGACTAAATCTATATTTCAAATTAAATTTATAATCTCTTTTCTTTGGTTCAAATTAGAAACGTAATCAAATTTTGGTGCTAGAATGAATATAATCAACCCTCATATGACTTATGAAATATCATCCATCCGGTGTCTATTAAGCTAGCATGAAATGAATATAAATCATTCTAGCCGCAGGAATCATAATAAATCTTTCTTTTATGGTGCAATATAAATGGATGGACGAATTAACTTCTGAATTATTGATCATACAATAAATACAAGTGGCTCGGATAACATTTAGAAGTAATTGTCTGATATAAGTACATAATGAGTTTATAATGACTCATAATTAATTTAAGGATGACATTGCACGAGTGTTTATTATCATGATCCTAGGGCACTCTCATTCACGGGCTGTGATGTGTTTAGTTTGATTAGTTAAATTTCATAGGATTTAAAATACTTTATATTCCAATATTAGATGTTTTTTCATTTTGAATAATAAGTTTTTACAATTTTTATAAAATACTTATAAAATATAGTAAATGTTTATGTATATTGTTTCTATTGTTATATAGATATAGTTATGTTTAAATAGTTTATGTATACTATTTTTATACTTATATAGAAATAGTTATGTTTAAACACACTTATATAAAATACACTTATATTTATGTATACTATTTTTGTATATAGTATATAGTTATGTATATTGAAGCAATTATTAATTCGGCATACCTATTGTGCACCATCAAATTCCACATAATGACAATGTATTTTATCACAAATGTATGAAGTATGTATATGATTATGTATATATATGCAATCCAAGCAAACTATGGTCAATAAAGGTGAATAATTTCGGAAACAATAAATAATAGAATCAATACGCATAAGCTTAATCTTCGATTAAGCAATCCAAGATAATCGATGAAGTATAAATGTATAAAACACCCCTCAAATCGAATACAAATTAAAACATAAACCTTGATTATATGGTGATGCGTCGGTGTCGAGAGATAGATGGCCGAATGTGGAGGTTCGCTTCACTTGTTAAAGATTATCGCATCTCGACAAGTGAATGTATATATTAGCAAATTATTTATATTTTTAATTATTAAAACATTAAATAAACAATATATATATATATATAATCAAAAAGACTCATTAATTTTATTTACTATCAAAATTTTTCAACAAAATTAATGTGCGTGTAATATGTTTAGCCTTATGAAAATTAATATGCATGAAAAACAAACACCTCATAATTTTTTATTTTAATATTAATTAAACAATAAATATATACACAATTAAAAAAAATACGTTTAGCCTTATAAAAAAAATATCAAATAGGTTCAAAATTAACAAACTTCATATAATAAGACATAAATGAAAAGATGATTTGTATTCTAGTCACTCGCCTAAGAGTTATAAAATACTATTAATGTTAACAAATATATAAAAATTAATATTTTATGGTGATAAATTTTTAAGAATTCATATTACTTTTTACGAAGATAAAATGAAATAATTTTATAGGCATAAAATTTAATATTATTTGATATCATTAATAATTTTTAAAATTCAAAAAATTACTCAAAGTGAGAAAATAATAAAAAAAGCTATATTTATTATTTTAATAAAAACTTAATGTTAAAAGCTAATAGTAAAAATATTACTCAATTAGTTAATGAGTATAAATTTTAGTAAGAGCAAACATCTATGTATTTATTTATAAATACTAATTTATTTTCTTTTAACTTTATTAATAAAATTATATTTTTATTATATTTCAAGATTTTCAAAATTTGTATTAATTATTTTTTTAAAAATTTTCTATAAACATAAATTTTTTGTTTACTTATAATAATATTAATATTTACTAGTTTATTCATCAATTAAGATATTTTTGAAAATATTTCTTATTTTATCATACAATTAATTAATTTACATTTATATTAGTAGAAATTTTAATATATGTTAATTTAATTTTTAAAATATTGAAAAGAATTATTATACTTATTGAATTTATTATTTAATGTTACTTTAATATAAATTTTTAAGTTTCTTAATTTAAAATTTTAGAAAATTTTTGGTATAATTTTTTAAAAAATTAATACATCATAAAAATAGTTATTTTATTTCTTATTAATATAATTTTTTTGTATTTTTATATTATTTAAATTATTTATTTATAATATAATTTTTTTATGATTTTACAAGGAGAATGTATCTTTCAAGGATTGCTCATCTATAGACCATTAACATACATTTGATAAATAAAATTAAATAAAATATTAAAAATAATAAAAAATTAAAAAAATAAATAAATAAATATTGGCTATGGAAATTCCATCGCTAACTCCCTATCTAAATTATGGATTTTATTAGGTAGGAAAATTCATCCCTAAATCTCTTGCTAAATTATGGATTTTAATAGATTGGAAAAATCTATCACTAAATCTGTTGCTAAATTCTTAATTTAATTAGCTAGAAAAAAATTATCGCTAAATCCGTAGCTAAATTATGGATTTTATTAGCTAGTGAAAATCCGTCACTAAATTCGTCACTATATTACGGATTTTATTAGTTAGAAAAAATTCGTCGCTAAATTACAAATTTTTTTAGCTAGGAAAATTTCATCACTAAATATATTGCTAAATTAAAAATTTTATTTGCTAGAAAAATTTTGTCGCTAAATCTATCGCTATTTTACATATTTTATTAGCTAGAAAAATTTGGACTTTAAATTCATAGCTAAATTATGGATTTTATTAGCTAAGAAATTCAGTCACTAAATCCATAGCTAAATTATAGATTTTATTAGCTAGGAAAAATCTATCGATAATTCCGTAGCTAAATTACGAATTTTATTAGCTGGGGAAAATCAATCGCTAAATCCCTTGTTTTTCTTGAGCAGAATTTACGAAAAATTTTCCGTCACAAATCCATTGCTTTTTTTTTTCAAAAAAAAATCTTAAATTTTTTACTATTCCCTAGCTAATCCCTCGCAGTTTAGCTAGGGATTAATCCCTATCTAAAATTTCCTTGCTAAATTAATATTTTCTTGTTGTGGACATATATTTTTTCGTTTGCTCAGTAGAATTAAAAAAAACATGTAAGACACCTTATTTCACAATCAGCTTTCTTCATATACATGGTTCTACATGTAGGTCTAGTATCTGTAATGGACCTGTACCTGAAAGGAGGTCCCACAATGGAGTTAGCAAAACTCATCAGAGATAAACTCATACATGGCTACTTCCCACCTAAGTGCATGTAAAAAAATAAAATCATACTCACATATCAATACATATTCAAGTATAATGTTTACATAACTATAAATATAAATAGAATATCTTTATGCCCGTATCTCAAGTCTAACTAACTCTCGTACATATGCCGAAGCCAAGTGTGACAATATATATTTATATTTATATTTATATTTATATATATTTATATTATTTATTTATTTATTTATTCATATATTAAATATTCTTCTAAAATAATATTGGACATTCTCCAAAAAATATTGATCTCATCTAAAAAATAATTCTTGACATTCTCCAAAAAATACCACGTAACTCAGTTTGGAAATTATCTCATTTTGAGCCACATAAATAATATCAATTATATTGTATATATTAACCATACACATACTTATTTATTTGCGATGTCCTCATGCATATGAAATGCAAGTATGGCATATATATATATATATATATATTATTTATATATTAAATATTTTTCTAAAATAATATTGGACATTCTCCAAAAAATACCACGTAACTTAGGTTAGAAATTATCCCATTTTGAGCCACATAAATAGTATCAATTATATTATCTATATCAACCATGCACATACTTATTTAGTTGCGATGTCCTCATGTATATGAAATGTAAGTATGTCATTTATGAATAAACCATGTTACATGCACAGTTATAATTATAACTACATGAACATAAATTACACCGCAATATATTATTTAACCAAGCATAGAAATTTTCAGCCTTTAACAATTCACAAATTAATTTCTAAAATATTTCTGAACTAAATTATAATCATGAATTTACGGCCCTTAAATAGAAATAAATTTTAATAAGAGAAAACTCATATCTCTTGAAATATTCAACACCAAAAATCTTTGATATTGGTATTCACATGAAGCTTTTTTTATGTCGAGTAACTTTAGTTTTTGGACTATGCTGTTCCGATTCCAAAATATTCTACTAAATACAATAGAATTTAGATGGATTTCTTTCTCTCCCATGCAATAGAACATTCATCCCCTATGATTTCTTGTTTTCACATTTTTATGTTTTTTTAATTATTTTATTTTATCATTATTTTAATCAAAATGATTATAAATATCCAAATTTTGAAACCACTGGCTGCTCATGTGCGAAACCATATTTTTTTCTATTTTTATACTTTTTATTACTATTTTAATTAATAAAATAATATTAAAATAAATACATCTTGTTGCACATGCATGCAATCACGTTTCTTTCCTGTGTTTTCATCTTTCCATTATTATTATTATTTTAATTAATAATAATAAAATAATAGTAATAAAAAATGACTAAATTTGATTATCTCAAAATTCAATGAAATTTCTCAAAATAGCTATATTTTGCAAGGTGAATTGAATGGTGAAGTCTCTTTTATCATCTGAAATCTAAAAAATTTTAGATTTTTTTTACGTCAAAATTATTAGTCTTTTCTCGCCATAAAATTTATATTATTTATTTTTTTTCAGGTTACATATCATCTCCTCCTTAAAGAATTCATCCCAAAATTCTAATATGTAACCATCTACAATTACACACACACACACACACACACTACAATTAAATAATTTATAAATGACTAAAATAACAAACCTTCATTCTCAAATAAAAAGGGATACGTCATAAGTGGCACGCATAATATCTTCTTGTTCCCATGTTGTTTCTTTTACTCCTTAATGTTGTCATAAAACATTTACTAGTCTCATAGTCTTGCATCACAAAACTTGGTCTCAGCTATTTATGATACACACTAGTCTTTTTTTTTATATTTTATTCGTATCAATAATGAGCTCACCCCAATCTACTACATGAGTTGGATCGGAAATGTATTTCCTAAGCATAGAGAGATGAAATACTTCAAGGACAATAGATAAACATGGTGGGACAAATATCTAAACTTACAATCATACAATGAGCTCACCCTAGAGTCTAAGTATAGTTCCTAAGATCAAGTATATATATTCAACTCATACAATCATCAGTTCAATATTGATTAATTGAATTGTCAAAACAATCCATGTGGGATAAATATCTAAAATTCCATCCACTTTAATTCTTGTATGACCTATATATTTATGAAGTTATGTTGAACAAGAGATCCTTACTCAACTTGGTTTTATTAGAGTATCTCCAACCACACTCAATAAAATAACTAATTAAAATATATTTAAATATCCAATTTAGTATTTTAGCTAGCAACACTTCAAATTTTACTCCAACCAAGCTCAGCAAAATATCAGAGGTATGGTGTGAAGTTTGGTTTTTGTTGCTGCCGGTGTCGCTGGAACTAGTGGATATCAAAGATGGCAAGAATTTTTAAGGGAAAAAAATGATTTGCTGAGCGATAAATGCTCGCTATATTTGTTGAGCGAGAAGCTGGGGGGGCAAAAACGCGAGCGGGATAGCGAGCACGTTGGAGCCCTAATTTTATAACCACACTCAACAAAATATCGAACATACTATTTTTAGCGAGCCCGTTGGAGATGTTCTTATCATGCTAGTTTTATTATGTGTTTTGACACCCATACAAAGTCACAATAAGTTTTTGGTACCATTACTATGAATTATATTTTAATAATTTAATTTGTTAATTTCATTTAGTATTACTTGAAAGGATAGTGTTGTTCCAAGCTGTAGATGTGATTTTTGCTTATTTTTTATATAATGCATTTTTGTTGTGAGAGTATTTCTTTATTAATTCATGTTATTTTGTAGCCACTAAAAAGATAAGTGAGCAGACTTCTAGGATTGAGTTAAATCCTCAAGAGCAAGAAATTGAAACATAATATAATTTAAACTATTTAAACATAAATCATATAAATTAAATGTACAAAAATTAGATCTAAGATTGATATCGTATTCTAAAATATTTAATTTTTTAGAATTGAGTCATCTCACTATTGATTGACCAAATTACCAATACAATCTATATGAGATTGATGTCTGGACAAAAGTTCTCTTTACAACTTATTTGACCCATATATTTGTGAATCTTTATTAAAAAAAATATCCTTGTTAATGAGATTTTGGGACACTGGAAAACAAAAAAATATATAGCATAACAAAGTAATAATATTTGGTTAATATTATATTTGATTGTTGAAAGAAATGTAAATTAATGTGAAAATGCCCAAGTATTTTATTGGCATATAAAGTAATTATCATTTTTAGGCTATCACTACTAATTATTATTTTCTCATAGTTAACTTCTTGATATTTCACCACCAAAATAACATATTATTCATTAGTGGGTCATTTTCATATCTATATATTTTAAGTAAATTGTAAATAAATCCTTGAATATTACTTCAAAAGTACTATTTTCTAACTTTTATGTCTTAATGACATGAGATAATAATAAAAATAAATATATTTCTTTTGTAGATTTGTAATTACTATATTCACAATAATTAATATTTATCTTTATATTAATCTCACTAATAAAAATCATACAAAAAAATTTGACTCATTCTACTATCACCACCATACATGTCACCTCATCTTGCATGTGCCCCATGACTTACTTTTTATCATTCTCTATAGATGATACATAACTGACACACTATAGTGAAATACTTAGGTTAGATGTTCTACTTGACCTCCACAAGTCATTACTCGAGGTTAGTTCTTCTAGAATATGTATAATTAATTGTTCATATGTGTGTTTGTGCTTTTACATTCATGAAATGTCATACTTGTAATAAATAAACTTACCTCAATCTCATGTTTTCATGTATATATTTATCCCACATATGAAGGTAGAAGGATTGTCTCTACCTTCTTATGATATAGCATGAGTGTATGCTATTATATACCTATTACCAATCACCATGGACAACACACATAAAACTATGATATAATAAAAATCTTTAAACCTAGTTCAATAAAACATTCATATCCATCAAGATTCTTTAATACAATATTAACACAAATATCATAAATTTAATGTATATATATCACAAACAAGTATATAACTCACTCCTAGATCTCAATTTAGCCTAATATTGGAAATGATTTCATGTGAGATGTTTTGAGAGGCATATCTAGTGAATCAAAGGTTTCCAATGCATGCCCAAATGTGAATGTAAGTATCAAAATGTAAACTCAATCAAGTGTTACCCACATTAGACATGAATTTGTCTCTAATTGGAAGTTATAATCATGATTCCCAGGATTTGTAGTGGATTTTGGCTCAAAATTCAATTCTCCCACACATTTCTTTTTTTTCTAAGTGTTTCTTAAATACTTCAAAAATTCTATGTGATACTTTTAGTTGAAAGTTATGGTGTTGGCATGAGGTCATGACTTAGATATCTTGTAAAATCCAAAATTCAATTCTCCCACACATTTCTTTTTTTTCTAAGTGTTTCTTAAATACTTCAAAAATTCTATGTGATACTTTTAGTTGGAAGTTATGGTGTTGGCATGAGGTCATGACTTAGATATCTTGTAAAATCCAAAATTCAATTCTCCCACACATTTCTTTTTTTTCTAAGTGTTTCTTAAATACTTCAAAAATTCTATGTGATACTTTTAGTTGGAAGTTATGGTGTTGGCATGAGGTCATGACTTAGATATCTTGTAAAATCTTTTTTGGGCTATCAAAGTCAAAGTGGTCATGAATGTTGTGACTCAGGTAACTTCCCTCAAAAAAAATATCATGGCACTAAAAAGGGCTTCGACTAGGATTATTTATTTTTTGAATAAAATATTACAGCACAAGGAATGACCATGCCTAATATTTTCTCTCTAAAGAAAAATATTATAACACTAGAAATGATCAAAACTCATATATTTACTCTCTATAATTTAAAGTCATAGTGCTAGAATTAGTTGTGGATTTGGTGATTTTTCTCTAGAGCATAAGGTTGTAGTACTAAAAAAACAAAAACTATAGTAAATATTCTTTAGAATAAAAAATCATTGTGGAAACTGATGTTGTGAGTCAGAACATAATATTTTTGCTCTATAATGAATAAGTCACAGTGCTAAAATTATTTGTAAATACTTATATTACTGGTATACTTGGCTACCATGATGTGAAAATAATATCACAACTATTAAATGTTATCTAGATAATGTGGATATGATTTCAGGATAAGGTCATAACTATGAAAATTATGTTACACAATGCAAAGAGTATGTCAACTTAGTAGCAAGTAGTATGATGACATACAAAGATTATCATGATTAGTTTTGTAGAATAATGAATAAGAAAGGATATCATAACAACTTGGTAAGATAGTGGAAGATCAACTCAAGTTGTGACATAAGAAACATTATGACTCTCCATCACTTCTCTCTCCCCTACAAGAGTTTGCTCTACCAAGTCTACCAATTTCACCCCAGGTGGCTATGGTTGTACTAACATTCATAAAAATCTATCACATAATAAAGTTAAAAGTATCTCTCTAATAAATTTACAAAAACACCAATAAATACATTCTAAACTATCCAAAAAAATTGGTACATCGAGTGTCAAATGACACACATGAGGTCATCATTGATAGACAATGACAACCCTCTAATTTCCTCTTCATGCGATGGATTTATGTGTGATTACCCTAAATTTATATAAATTTAATTGATATGAGTATGATGCTAATGAAACTAGAAATATAAATACCAGGACCGTTCCATTGTATATCTTCAAAAGAGATTGGATCCTCTAATGATTATGAGGGTTATTTAGAACATCTAACCTAGGGTTTAATTGTAACATAGAGGTCATGTGTTGGCTATGACAAATGACAACAAGTAAGTCATGGTGCCTATGCAAGGTATGTGTTTCATAAGGTGGTGATAGCCCTATAATCATTTTTTACATGTAGCACTTTCATGGGTGGAATTGCTATGGATATGTATATTAATTGATATAAATATGGTTCTCATAAAATTGAAAGCACAAACAAAATTATTACTATGTAATTTCACATCTTTCATGAAAAGTAATATCAAAGAATAAAATTGTACACTCATCAAGACCTCCTTAAATCCTTATTTTGTTGGAACTCCTGGTCAGGTTTTTTTCGTTCGTTCTCAGTGCACTCATTTTCCTCTTTCCAACCCACTAAAATGCAAATAGTGATCAGAAAAAAGAAAAAGCTTTATGAAAAAGTTATCATCAAGGCAAGTTGGCATATTGCTTAAAAAGGAGCAAAAATATGGATGCCATATGAATAAAATTAGTGTGGTTTTGGTGGAAGAATACCAAATGCACAATTATAAGGGGATCATCCATTCTAGTGACAATCCATGGTTATTAACTACTTTGTCTACCAAAGGGGCAAAGGGTCTATCAACATATTTCTATTCTTAATCCAGCTATCAAGAATGACATTATCACAATCTAAAAGAATACTTGATTATACACAAGAAAGTACACTAACCCTAGAGTCTATATATCTATTTGAGACTCAAGTCTATCTTCTCGATTTAAGTAGTAGTTCATTTATTATTAGTTAATCAAACTACTATAATAATCACCATGGATCAATATCTAAACTTTCATTAAATGTATTACTTGTATAATTCATATACTTTTTGATTTATATTAGACATATATAATAGTCTAATGAGTTTTTGGTGTTGTGCTAAGAACAATAAATTTTTGACACTTTAACAAAGTCACAAATAGACATACATGGAGCTAATATTGAGTTCAGAATTTTATCAAACTAAGAAAAAAATAATGAAAAAGGTAAATAAGAATTGAAATAAATTCTGTTCAAAATAGGACTTATATTTAGGTTATTTGATTATCCATTACAAGAATTTAGTCTTGCATGTCAAAATAAAAATTAATTTAAAAATTAATAATTATATTAATGAAAAAAATAAAATGTGTTTTTTCAAAATGATGAAAGTCAACTTTCCAAAAATAAATTATCTATTAAATCAAACTCAATTAGTAAATAATAAATTTTTTGATAGTCACTAAAATATATTTTCTCTTTCATTTATTTCACAAATATCTTAATTTAAATGCTCATTTAATAGCGAGAACTAAGAAAATGCAATTATGGTTTAATCAAGGAAACTATGATCATTTAATATTTACGAGCCAAAAAATTAAATTGTTAGTATTATAATTTGGTTCAAACAAGTGACTGACAATGAAAGGGGACAAGTATTTATTTTTTCTAAAACTAAGCTCACTTGTCTCAAACAAAAATTTGATTTGCCTTATTTTGTAAAATACACTTAAATTATTAGTATCATAATACTATAACACAACCTATTAATTTGCTTTATTTTTCTTAGTTGAGTACACTAAGAGGACACTCACTAGAATTTCAAGAAATTTTTTATTGTTTGAACATCAAAATTGACTTTCCACGAGGAATGTAACACTTTTCAGATACTCTATCTGGAATTAAACATATTTAAAAAATCAACAAATGAAACAAAGAAAGTTTTGGGCATATAAAGAAATAATACTTAAAAAAGAAAGATAACTAGATAAAAATAATAATGAAACATAACATATCAAAAAGATAAAACTTTTGGAAACAAAATACTATGGTAAAATAGTTAAAAGGAGATAGAAACAATGTTTTTATCAAACCACAATATATACATAGAATTAAAAATAAGGAGGGAACATGCAATAAAGATAAAAATAAAATAGAAAAGTATGTGGTAAATTATTTTAAAAACCGCTATAAGACTGAAGAGCCTAATGTACCAGAGAATATATTGCATAATTTAAATAAATAAATTGTAGGAAAAGAAAATCAAATTCTCATCACTTTTCCTATGAAAATAGAGATTGAAGATATTATATTCTATATTGATAAAAATATTGCCCTTGGACCAAGTGGAGTAGATTGTTCATTTTACCAATACTGCTGAGAAATAATAAAGAAAAAAAATAGTAAAAGACATACAATTTTTCTTTTGTTACTATGACCTACCAAGAATATAAACTAGCACTACAATTATATTAATCGTCAAAATAGAAAAAGCCAAATGATGTGATGATTATACTCCAATCAGATTATAAAACTCCTACAACAAAATCATTTCCAAACTTATAGTAATCAAACTTAAATAATCATATCAAATATTATTTCAACGAAACATGGTTCATTCATAGAAGGAAGATATATAAAGAAATGATCAGAGGATATAAAAATATTGCCCTTCTATGAATGAATATGGTTCATTCATAGAAGTGCAAAAAATATTCTTTGCCCAAGAAATGATGAGTTATATAAATAAAACAAAAAGAGGACATAATGTTATGCAAAAACTAGACATATCCAAGCTTCCGATAGAGTTGTATGGAGTACTATGTGTTGTACTCTATGTAAAATGGGATTTTTAGAAATTTAGTTTGATATGATTTATAGATGCAAATCTAATTTGTGTTTATTCATAATTATCAATTGAAAAACTTACAAAAGCTTCAAATCCCTCAATGGTTTAAGGTGAGAGGATCATCTTTCCCTATCCCTTTTAATTATATCCATGAAACCCTTATGTAAACTATTCAAAAACAAATGGAAGAAGATACTGTATTTCAATTTTCCCAACCCAACAAGATTCCTCCCATCACACACTTAGCTTTTGCAGATGGCTTTATTTTTTTCACTGATAGTAGTAAAAACTCACTCAAGACCATAATGAAAACACTAGAAATTTACCAGGAAAAGACATGTCGCTATATAAATAGGCATAAATGTCAATTCATAATAGATGGTAAGGCTCTGATAGCCAACATTAGGAGAATTAAAACAATCACAAGTTTCCTATGGAGAAAGAATCAATAAAAATATTTACATTGCCTCATTTTTAAAGGTAGCAAGCAATCACATTACTTTGACTACATAATAGATAAAATCCATTATACATTATTAGAGTGTAAAGTATATTTCTTCAATTTTTTTAAAAGACTAACCTTAATGGTG
This sequence comes from Sapria himalayana, assembly GCA_029783825.1. NCBI lineage: Eukaryota > Viridiplantae > Streptophyta > Magnoliopsida > Malpighiales > Rafflesiaceae > Sapria > Sapria himalayana. The sequence continues at coordinate 759,263 of JAREIK010002134.1, forward strand.
ATTAAACCTCCTAAGTGTGTGCTTAATTACCTTAAGAAAATTCTCTCTTATATCTAATGGGGACAAAAGGATAATAAAAAAACTCACTGGAAAAAATGACATGATTTATGCTACCCTAGAGAAGAATCAGGGCTAGGCATTAATAGTTTCTCTCTGACCACCATTAGTGGATGCTAACTATGGTGGAAAGTCATAAATAAATGGAACCCATGGGCATGGGGTGAATTTATTGTAGTAAGATTTCAATATTTATGTGGAAAATTCTACATAATCTTATTCTGATATACACTGCTTTACAAACTAAAAGAATACTTCTAACATCTAAATACCCTTATTACTTACAAAAATTTGGTAACTTAGACTATTTATTCTCTTTAGGCTCTTTTGGATATGATGGTATTGTTAAAATAAGATCGAATCTTATGTATTAACACAAAACTATTCATATCCAATAAAGCATTTCTGAATGGCAGAGAGCCCAAACAAAAAATACTATAAGGAAATGGCTAACATAGTGTCTCTCACCAATTATTTTTTGGTCAATATGAAAATCTAGAAATGAATATCACTTTAAAGGAATAAAATTGAGCACTATTACTTTACAAAACTAAATATAAAAACTATTAAGTAACATAATTGTAGCCTTTAACATTGAAATATGCATTGAACAAAGGGATACATAAATAATAAATAGTGGGAGGATTGTGTTTTGGCGCACACCCCAAAAAATATTTACAAAAAGGTAATCCAAGCTTTTATATTAATAAAAAGGTGAGCCAAACTATTAACAAATTAAAATTGGGTATACTCAATTAAATTAATTCTAATTTTCCCTTAACAAATAAAACTCACCCTTCGCTTGCCCCTCGCCCAATGTCCCTCGCTCGTTGCCCGATGCCACTCTTTCCTCACCCCTCAACCTTTCCCCTCACCCTTTTCATCGAGCTCTAGGAGCTCGCCTATGAGCTCCAGGAGCTCGCCTATGAGCTCCAGGAGCTCGCCTATGAGCTCCAGGAGCTCGCCTATGAGCTCCAGGAGCTCGCCTATGAGCTCCAGGAGCTCGCCTATGAGCTCCAGGAGCTCGCCTATGATCTCCAGGAGCTTGTTGTCACTGACTTAATTTGAGTGAGGGTGTGACATTGTGGTGCTAGATAATGAGCTCGTTGAGCTCTTAGTCAATCGTAGGAGCTTCTAAAGCTCATCGTGCTTGATGATGAGCTCTAGCAACACATTGTCAAGCTTTATGAGCTAATGGAGCTTGACAACAAGCTCCACAAGCTCTTTATCGAGCTCGCGGAGCTCATCCTCAAGTTCTAGGAGCTCATCGTTGAGCTTCAAGAGCTAAATGGAAAGGGCGAGGGGAGAGGGAGATGGGAGAGGGAGATGGGAGAAGGTTAGGGGCAAGGGTCAAGGGACGAGGAGTGAGGGGCAAGGAGAGGATGAGTTTTAATTGTTAAAGGTAGATTATGATTAATGTAATTGTGTGCTAATATTTTAATTTGTTAAGAATTTGGTTAACTTTTTTATAAATATAAAAACTTGGGTTTGCTTTTTTCAAATATTTTTTGGGGAGTGCCTAAAATACAATTCTTCGAGTTAAAAGTTAAACGGGTAGAAATGAAAAAGCCATTACTAATCCAATGGGAAAAACTTCCAAAAAAAGTATTTAACACTAAATACAAATGAAAGCTATGATAAAGATATTAGATTAGCAAGAGGAGGAACGATCTAAGATTCTAATGGTAGGGTCCTTTCTTTCTCGATATACTTGCAAGCTGATTCAATACTTAAAGTTGAAATTGAAGCTCTTTAAATGGTTTGCAATTATACAAAAATGCAAACTAAAAAAATATCAAAATATGGATAGACTTTAAGTCATTCAATTCTTAATTCAAAGAAATGTGGAATGGAAGATCCTACATCATCTAGAATCTAATCATATATTAATGCAAGAACTAGAAGCTACGTTGCAATATATTTATATTGAACCTAATTCATAAGTGGACAAGTAGGTCAAAACATAAAGAATATGAATACAACATATGCAAGAATAAAGAACATGAAGAGAGCATATACAAGGATAAAGAACATGAAGAGAGCATATACAAGGATAAAGAACATGAAGAGAGCATATACAAGGATAAAGAGTAACCAAGAAGGTTGTAAAAGAATGTCATGCATGATAACCTAGTACATTTTTTAGGGAAATTATGTTTTGGGTTACTCCGCAAAAAATTTTAAAAAATTAGAAACTAAACTTTTATTATTTTAAAAAAAATCACAAAACTATAAATATATTAAAAATAATTGTACTCAAAGTTATAAAACTTAAACTTCCCTAGCCCCCCTCACCATCGTTCTATGATGGAGCTCATGTAGGGGGGGGGGGGGGGGATTGTGTGTGTAAACACACACGCACGCACATATCTTTATATATATAAACATATCCATATAAACCTATATATGTATATGTATCTATATAAACATCTATACATATATAAAAAACCTATATATACATGTGTGTGTGTATTATTTTTTTATATATTTATAAACATAAATACACACACACACACACACACAGACACACACACAATTATATAAAATTGAGTGTCCTTATTTTTAATTTATTTATAGTTTTGTGACTTTTTCAAATATTAAAAGTTGTGTTTCTCATTTTTAAAAATTTTGGGGGAGTACCCCAAAAGATAATTCCCACAACTTTTTATGTTAGACATGTCAGTGTGAAAAATATATATATATAATGATATATTGTAAAAGGTATTCTTCAAAAGTAAAGGCTCGTGCTATCTTGATATTAAAAAAATTGCCTTTTCAAAAAAAAAATACTTTTAATATATATATATATGTATATGTATGTATGTATGTATGTATACTATTGTATACATATATACTATATATATGTAATGTATATACATATATTGTATATATATGTACTATAAATATGTATGTTATAGATAGACACACACACACACACACATATATATATATATATGTACTATAAACATACATACATACATACATATATATGTATGTATGTATGTGTGTGTGTGTGTGTGTGTGTTTATATTTTATAAGTTTATATATTAGTGTGTGTGTGTGTGTTTATATTTTATAAGTTTATATATTAGTGTGTGTGTGTGTGTGTGTGTAAGTTTATATATTAGTATGTATATATATATATATATACTTATACACATAAACATATATATATATATAAATATATAAATATATATATAATATTTATATTTATATTTATATTTGAAAACTTATATAAATTTATCAATATATAATGTTTTATATATTTAAATAGTATATATATATAAACTTAATAGTTAATCCTTTATTATATAAACTTACACACACAAACACACACACATATAGGTTTATATGGATACATGCAAATATGTATATATATGTTTTCAAATATATATAATGTATCTATAGCAAAGATATACATAGTACATGTATTATATACAACATTTATATATAAACATTACATATACATTGTATATATGTATACAATAGTTTATGTATATATATTCTATTGTATACATATAAATACTATGTATATGTAATGCATATACATATATGTTTTATACATGTGTACTAATATATATGGATACTATATATCCATTTAATACATACATATATATATATGTGTGTGTGTGTGTGTGTGTGTGTGTGTGTATATGTGTGTATGTACTATTTATATATATATAAACTATATATGTATGTATGTATGTACTATTTATATATATATAAACTATATATATATATGTATGTATGTATGTGTATATATATATTTGAAAACTAGATATATATATATATATATCTATATATAAATGTTTTTGAAAATGTTTATATATATATATATATATATATCCACACACACACACACATGTCTTTATATATATATATATATAAACATATCCATATAGACCTATATATGTAATGTATCTATTAAACATCTATACATATATAAAAAACCTATATATACATGGGTGTGTGTGTGTTTATTTATATATTATTTATTTATTTATTTATATACATTAATACACACACACACACACACACACACACACATATATATATATATATACATATACAATATTATATAAATGTATATACATATACAATATTATATAAATGTATATACATAAACATATATACATACATACATGCAAGCATGCATGTATTTATATATATCTACAAGAAATCCTTAAATCAGAAATGTCCAAATCCATTTTTGATTTCATCTCAATGAGTGACTAGTGATGGATTTAGAAATGGAGTAGTTCCATTTCTATAATCCTCCACGCTTAATTTTTTGAAATAGATCACGCAATGACGTTTTTATAAATAGTGAGGAGAAAGTCCATCAACAAATTTTATGATAGCAAAGGGATATTGGATTACATTGCAAATTTTGTGACGGAATCATTAGAAACATATTATTTATTTCTAAAAGAAAGACAGATCAATAAAGACATGAATGAATCCATTTATATTTAGAAAAAATTTATAAATAGGAAAATCTATTTCAATTTTCTGTAATAGGTACATGTAGAATTTATATTGTTTCTATATGTTGTATACAATATATAATTACATACATGAACTATATGACTTACAAGCAAATAAGCACATGCATGTATTATTTTTCAAATGACATTCACATAATATCGATGATAAAATTAAATATCATATAAAAAAAATAAATATCCATAAATTTCAATATACAATTTATAACAAAATTTTAAAAAACCTTTAATACAAAAACCATTAATTCCTAAAAAACAAATATTGCAAAAAATTATTAACACATCATAAATAACTGTGTCCTTCTCCTAAAAAGTATTGTCTTCTAAAGATTTGGATGGATCCTTTTCAAAATGATGAAAAATAAATGATGTATCTACAAACTTGCATATTATTTTGTCCATCTTCAAAATCTTTTATTCTGCTCATTTTATTCTTTCATCATCTCTTTTCAATCTTTCAGCCTATCTTTTTTTTTAATTCTTTAATTTTATTTTGCATCTCTTTATTCTTTTATTGTATCTCCTCATTTTTTTTCTTTACATTATATCTTGAATATCCTATATCTCCTAATGCAATTTCTCATCAAACATGTTATTGTAATTGAAAGATGATAATAATGAACTTCTAATAGGAACCTAGATAAAATGTAGATGCATGTGTACCTAGACCGTACACTCATTATTTTTTCAGCTCCACTCTAATAGCCTGAAGGTAAATATACACAACATCAATCTATTGTGCCTCCATAGATGTTTTTGTCAATTGTGAAGCAATAAAAATCATATTTTCTATGGCTTCCTGCAATTGTTAAAATACAACATAATGTATTTATTGATATATTAAAAAAAATTTATACTAGCAATAGAAATTGTCCTCTCGCTACTATACAATATTTTAAAAATTATTTTTTTAATTATATATAATGAGTTTATAAAAAATAAATCATTAGCTATGGTAAAAAATATATATTTAAGTTTGCATTCTATTTACATTTAATTGCAAATAATGAATTTTGATTTTTTTTAGTATTTTCAATTATAAAATTAAATTATAGGTACAAAACGAGAGCCACATATTAATATAATACGAGCACTTATCCATAAATAATTCATCCTTATTTTTGTGTATTCGCTTGAATATCTCAAATAATATCGGTGAATGGCTCAATCAGCCTCCTGCAAATAAATATTAGTTACTATTAAGTTATATCATTTATTATGACACATATTTTATCCTTTTGATTATAAATATAAATAATAACAAAAAATAAAAAGTAATTATACCTGATCTACCAAATGTTGGTAGGTTACCTTTGAATGTCCAATATGTTTTGAAGGTCCTAATCCCTCACCTACTTTTTCTGATCATTGATTGTGTGAGGTCACCTTTGAACTCCTTACTATTCTAGTAATCCCACCAATTTATCAAAACATCAAGGGGAACACTATTAGACTATGTATTTTTACCATAATTTTTTCTCTATTTGCCTAGAGGTGTCAAACGGACCGAGATGGCCCAGCCTGACCCATTTTTTGGGCCCACCTGGGCTACCATGTCATGCTAGGCACAACACTCTATAGTACTATGCCGATTCTAGCATGACATAAGTTTTTGGAAGGCAAACTCGGCATGGCCCGTGGCCCAGAATCCACCCATGTTCTTGCCGGTTCAAGTCGAGTTGGTAAAGAACTTCGGGTCGGGCTGGGTCGGATGTCTTTTAAAAAAAATTAGGGATTTGACTGGCGTGCCGCAGTGATGCCCTCACTCGTCGAGCATGCCGAGATGTTGCCTGTCAGGCATTGTCACGTCGTCCCCCCGTTGGGCGTCGCTTGGTGCAAGGTCCCATATTGTGCCTGGCACGGCACGACATGGTTCATGCCGAGGGTCTGCTCAGCATGGACCCAGGCATGGCAGTGTAGCATGTCATGCCGTGCCAGGCACGATCGAACCATGCCAGGCTTCAGGTATAGCTTAGGCCACCCATCCCATTTGACACTTGTATATTTGTTAAGCTTGTTATTATAACTCACACTTGCTATATATTTCCATGCATCATTCATGAATACTATCAAACCATTATTTCATTTGTATTTTTTCTATAAAAACCAGATAAAACAAAAATACATTATAATATATTAATTTTAAGTGTATATCATATTATACCAAATGAAAAACAAGTAAATGCATCAACTATTTACATCAAATTCTTTCTAATCAAATTATTTCATACTTGGGAGCACTTTGCTCCATTTTATATCCGTTATAACTAGTTTCTTCTTAAATATCTTCTTGATTGTACAAGAAGCAAATGGAATAAATATGTAAGTAATTTAAAATCATTATGTACATATACATATAAACAAAATACATATTTTTATTTGATAATAAGTTAAAATTTACTTATAATATAATAAATGATAATGTTCAATAAGTAGAAATATAATACGTTGTGATTATTGTTAAATACATAAATTTAAAAATTATGATATATTTATTATTTTTATTCGCATATATTTTTATATTTAATTTAAATGAAAAAAAAAAGAAAATAGATAAATAATGAATATAGTATGTTTAAGAATGCTATGTACTATTTATTGTCAATTGTGAGCCGAATGAAAATTTTCTCATTACTTAGCATGTAAATTAAGGATTGTGAAAATCTTGTCAGTTATGCTGCTACAATACTAATGCATGGGCCTCCTAAGATAGGTTGATCATAAATATCAGTATCTTTTTGTAAAAATGAGATGAAGATGGAATATCTATGGTAGTAAATCCATATGTTTAATGATGAGGTATGCCAAAGTTTCCTCTGCACGTATAAGAGATTGTGAAAATATATTTGTAGTGTTGTTGTCACTAAATACTTGATGATTTCTTCCTCCATGAACTATTAGTTGACTTCCTCTTCCCCTCCTCACACTTTGATAACCTTGATCACTTGAATGATTACATCTCATACCTAAACCAAATTACATAAATATCAAAATATACAGAGGAAATAAAAATATTATATGAAATATCATAATAACAAAACTTAATGATAAAAACAATGACATTAGAAAAAGCAATTAAAATATTTTAATTTAACATCTATTTTTTTTTATAAATTACAAAATACGAATGAGAAAATGACAAGGCGGTCAATGAATTTCTAGTCATCATCAAAACTTTCCATGAAATCATTTCTATCTACATATTCATCATCATCTGATTCTATAATTAATTATTCCTCATTATCTTCTTCAATATTACCATCATCAATGTCCAAATAATTTTTACCTTTACCAAGTAAAGTTTGAAGGCCATCATATGCCCCATGAATGATTGAATGAACTTTCATATTATTCTTTTGAAATGTTGATACATGTGATGGAGTGATTATAACATCTCTTTCAATAATTTCAACAGCTGATCTGACTTTTATTTTATATAATTTCTACTAGTGACACGGATTTCTTTTTGTGGTTAGATAAGTGGTGTAACACACTTGTTCAGCTTGCACCATAAAAATAAATGACTTATACTTATGATAAAATTTATTAGGGTTCACATCAACAAGGTTGCATTGATGATAAATTCTAGTACTCATATTTTGAATTGGATCAAACCATTTACAATTAAATAGAATATCCCAGTTAATTGGTAAAGCAGGATACTCCATTTGTAGAATTTCAATTAGTCGATCATGAAAATTAGTAGTACATGTAGTATAGTTAGCCTTCTTGATGCAAACACCACTATTCATTACAACTTTATTTAAATCATATTTTAAAGTGTGAAATTTGTATCCATTTACATAATGTATGAGATACATCTGTAAACTTCATAATGGTCCTTTTGTAGGGTCCTTCATTTGTTAGTTATATATATTTGATGAAGAAAATTGTACCTACAAAAGGATAAAAGATAAATTCATAAATATATAAAGTTGCATGTAATTATTTAGAACCATGAATAATAAATTATATAGTGGTATTTTTCAAACTAAATTGCAAAATCTTTTTCAAGCTCTGCATCAATTGAATCGTCATCAATATGAGATTCTCTTTGCCTTAATTCCTGAGCAAATATTCTTCAAAAATAAAATTGAAGATATTTTGATTAATTAAAATGTTATATCGCAAACAATGATAAAAAATGAGAATACTAAATTATTATAAATCTTAATCAATAAAAAGTATAGCTTTCTCACAGTTCAACAAAATATATGTGAGAGTAGCATGATACTCTAGGTCATCCAAAAAATATCTTGATATTACTTTACCATATGATCTACCCCCTTGTTTGAAAATAGGAAACATATCATTTTCATCTGATACATCCCCCATACCATATATATATGGTTACAATATTTTATGCTGATTATACAATTATGACCAAATGTAGTATGCACAAAATGCCGAAGCTTCTTCAACTAAGTAGGCATTGCATATCGATCCTTCAACTTTGGCTTTATTTTGAACATTATTTTTTAAATTTTCTAAGATATCTGAAATTGATATATATTAGAAAAAAAATATTTGGTCGATAAATTAAAATTTTTATATTAACAAATAGAAAATATATTACCTCTCCAAGTGATACATCCATCTATATTACACATGTCCTACTATCATGGATTCATAAGGCGAGTGGACTAGGTGATATTCCAATGAGTCGAAGAAGCTAGGAATAAAAATAAGCTCAAGTTTACATAAACTAATGAAGATATCATTTTGTAATTGCTCCATTTTTTTCTTTCTTAGGAGATTACAAATGATATTCTTATAGAAAATACTTATTTTAGTCAATGCTTTCCAAGTAATTTGTCGAAGTAATTCAAGAAATGCTATGGGTATTAGTTTTTATATGAACACATAACAGTCATGACTTTTTATTTCAGATAACTTATGATTCTTTATATCAACACATCTTCTTATGTTAGATGCATATGCGTCAAGGATATTGTGCTCCATCAGCTATTTGTATAAAGCTTCATTTGCATCCTTTTCAAGACTATAACAAGTCTTAAAAGATTTATTTATTTACTCAATCTTGAGTAACTCTAGATGTGAACTTAACTTTTTCAAATCCCCTCTTGATTTGGCATTATCTTTTGTTTTTTCCTCCATATTCATTATAGTATTAAAAATATTATCAAAAAGTTTTTCTCAATATGCATCATATCTAAGTTGTGTCTAATAAAATTTATTTTCCAATATGAAAAATCCCAAAAGATATTTTTTTTCATCCAACCACTATGATAAATCTTTGAAATTTGCGTATTGAGGCAATCTATATCAATATCCATAATATTTTTGAACTCATATCTTTCATCTACTTCTAATATTTCATCACCTAACCTCATAGATTGTGCACTTTTAATGACTTTATGGTCATTCTTAAATACATCAATATTCATCCGAAATGGATGTTTCACATGTAAGAATTTACTATGGTTATCAAACCAAGAAGTCTTTCCTCGTTTGCTCAGATAAAATACATCTGAGTCTTCCATGTAATAAGGACAAACTAATTTTTTTCACAATACTCCATCCAAACAATTTTGAATATGAAGGAAAGTCACTTATAGTACACATTAGCACTGCTCATATTTTAAAGTTTTACTTTCTAAATATATCATATGTTTTAACACCATGCTTTCATAAATTTTCTTATATTTTTCAGACCGGACATGATAACACATAAAAATATGTATTCATCTTTCATGCATATCTATGATAATAAATTATAAGGTGTAATAATAAACAACCATGAGGGGTATTGTTACCCTATTTGTCCAAATGGATGACAATTATCTACAAAAAAAGGATGACAATTATCAAAATATTTCCTAGAAGAACAATGCTGCATAATATCATCTTTAATAACATGCTATTTGTATCAACTCATATCATTAGTAGTAGTATTAGATGCAAATAATCTTTGCAGACAATGAGTGAATGAGAAATAATACATCTTCATGTGAAAATATTTGTTATTTGCCTTTTAAATTTTGTATTTCTTTTGTACCGAAAATAGTTATAAAAATTACATAAAATTACTTCACTAACTATGCCCCAATATATCATGCAGTCATTAATACAACAATATATTTTTTCAATCATTAAACCCAAACCTCACATTAGCTTCTATGTGCCATAAAAATTAGCTATTATGATGATATTCTTTGATAATAATTCAGATAACAACTGACATATTTCATTATAACACCTTTTTGAAAAATAATACATTGCCTTTAAATTTATTAGTTTGTCCACCATAGATAAATTTGAGTGGCCATACAAATTACTTTCTCAAACCTCTTCTTCTAATGCCTTAAGCATTTTAATAAATTATTTTGCTAATGATATTGGGATATTATCAGTGATATCTAGATTTAATTAAGAACCAATAATATTATTTAAAATTGCTTCAAATTCATCATTGGAATTAGCAAATTTTATTACAACAGTTGAATCAATATTTCTATGTACATAATGCTTAGTTATTTGTAGCACAAGTATTTGCAATGTTTATACCAAACATAATAGTTGCTAACAAATCTATTTTTACAAGATGATTTTGCATAGTATCTACATCATAGAAATCCTGATTTTGACATTTAAGAGTATTCTTATTTTTGTTTCATCCATAAAGTCAGGCTATTTTTTATCAATGGCAATAAATTCATCAATCCCATTTACAAATCATCAGTTAAAACCCCATCTTTCAATCTCACATTCATCCATTGATGATCAGGTTGTATAATATTTTTCATTCTAGTAACACATAACATTAATATTTTATGTGTTAGGCTAGGCATGGCTCATGCCAAGATAGGCACGACCAAGGTGTCTGGCCCATTGGCATAGTTCGCTGCATGATTATTATGACTCTGCACTATGAACTGAGAAGTAGGCATGGTCCAATTGGCCTTATGCCAAACTTGCCTGGTCAATTTTTTAAAAATATTTTATAAATTAAAAATCTTGCCCAGCCCCCTCGGTACATGTGGTAGATTTTTATAATTAGCCTACTATGTGATTGGCTGAGCACATTTGGGTGGCTTGTCCAAATGTAGGAATGATATTATTAATATATTATAATTTAGAAAAATAAATAATAATTAATGAATATAGGTAATATACTGGTATGGTGTTTGTGATGTTTGATATCTGGACTAGTCGTAGTAATGCATCTTTTGCATGCATCATTGTCCATTATGTAGATCCTAAAATGAATACTTTAAAAAAATTTTAGATTTTCATAGATTCTTCATCCTGACAATGGCACTGTCATATATGATTGCATGATAAGAATCTTTAAAGATTATCATATTTAAAATAAAATATTTTGTATCATATTTGATAACACATATAATAATGAGTAGTAATTAATATGTTTGTTAGGACCATTAGAGATAAGCCATTAGAAAAGTTTTTTCATGTCAGATGTATCTGTCACATTATTATCCTAATAGTACAAGTGGGGGTGAAGTTTGTTTCCCCCATATTAGAAAAAAAGTAAAATTCACTAAAATATCTTCAAATACCTAGCAAACAATAGGAGTGTGGTAGTCTCTATTTATCTACGAGTCTAAAGAAAAAGAAATTCCAAATAGATATGAGACACCATTGGAGTTTACTTTTTCTATTTGTTGTCTAAGATGACATGAGATCTACTGACTCCTTCGGTGTCGAATATAACATTGAAGTCTACTTTTTATGTTATAGTCAATATCATTTTAGATAGGAGATTGAGACTATGGCCAGATATAATTGAGGGCTGGTATAAATGAAGGATTGGGAGGATTTGAGGTTGGACATCCAAGATCAAGCTGGAACAAAAGAAGAGGAGTTCCTTGCAGATGTGACTCATGGGACAGGGACTTTAAGGATGTTGAACCTACCGCTAGTGATACCATTAGACGCTTATGTGATGATAATCATTTTCATACTGACAGTGATTAATATTGGGATTGAGTTTAATTGATGATTATTATGTTGTGTTATTTTATTTTTGATTGGATTAGATGATGGATTTTTTGTCATTTTTCATTATTGAAATTTTTATTAATGATTTTTTTATTGTAACTTATGTGAAATTATGTCCTATCTCATAAAAAATAATTTAAATTTTAAAATTTGTAAAATAAATATTTAAAATCATAAACTAGTGACTAGTCAACCAGGTTGGCCGCTGGCAGCCTTCGGGCACAACTCGACATGGCCCAGCATGGCCAGACACAACCTAGCCCGATTCTACCTAGACTTAGGCCAGCCACCAGCTGGGCCATGTTGGGTCAGCATTAATCAAGTCATTAAAAATTATTTTCGATGTGCTCTGGTGCTTCCTCCTATAGAAATTTGAGTTTCTTGTACCAAATTATTTTCCACCTATATAATTATAGTCTCTAAAAATTCTTTTGATGTGCTATCATTTTCATCATTTATTTATAATTGATTTTCTATAAATATTATATTCCTACTGATAATAACCTTGTGGGTAGTAGGATCCCACAAATGATAGACATTTACTCATTCAACGTACCCTGAAAATATATACTTTCTTGATTTCAAATCTAGTTTTATTCTTTCTTGAGTAGTATACATTATATTCAAGATATTAAAAAGAATGTAAAATGGAGAATCTATTGGCTTACTAATCCATATCTCCATTTCTATCTTTGAATCAATTACAATTGATCATGATTGATTTATCATTTAACAAGTGATATTAGTTGCTTCTTCCCAAAAAGAGTTGGGTAGACTTGTAATCCTTAACATAGCTTTTATCTATTCTACTAGAGTTCTATTCATCTGTTCAGTCACTCTATTTTATTATGATGTGTGTGTGATTGTGAACTATTATTTAATACCTTTCTACTTACAAAGAAAAAGAAACTTATCATCTATATACTCTCTTTTAACATCTATACTCATCAACTTAATCCTTTTCTCATATTCAAGGTCTATTTGTGCTTTGAAGTCTTTAAAAACTAAAAATGCAACCAACTTCATGATTGGATACACTCATTATCTTTTGAAGTAATCAATAATAAAAGATAAAGTATTTTGCTCCTCCTAGGAACATTACTAGTGATTCCTATGAATCAAAATGAATCATGTCTAAAATATACTTACTCTAGACAACTGATATATTGATTGCCTATCAATAATGCTTAATTATAAAATAATACTCACATAAAGGAAGATATACCAATTTGAGAAATGAGAGTAGCTTTCTTTAGAGAGAATCTTTAAATCTCATTTTGACAAGTGGATTAGTTTGATATGTCACGTCATTATCAAATTTTTTTCTTTGCTAATTGATACAATACATGCATCCTCTTCATGTACTATTTCCCTACATAAATATTCCATGATCTTTTCTATCTTCATATCTACAAGTATGCCTCTTACTATCTTTATCATCTCATTTTTAATATGAGTCTTTCATCTAAGACTATCTATTTGTCCCAGAGATAATATATTCTTTTTCAAGTCATTTAAATGTCATACCTTCCGAATGATGTGAACTATACCATTAAATATATTTATTTTGGTAGTACCAATACTAATAATCTTCAAAGCATGATCATCATCCATATGTATAGAACCTCCTAAGATTAGTTCATGTTTATGCAACTATTCTTTTGGAGATACTATGTGTCATGATACTCTTGATTCTAGTAACTAAATATAAATATACTACTTTTTGCTATCAATTGTTATTATTGCATTTCTATATAGAATGTAGTTATCATCTTTGATACTTGCTATATTTTTTTAAGTATTTAATGACTCAATAGCCCTACTCTTCTTCTTATACCAATAATCTCGTGCTAAGTGCTCTTTATTACCATAGTTGTAGCACTTAATATTATTCACTTCTTAGTTTTGATATACCATGATTATGACTTCCACTGATATATGTTCTGTTGATCTCCCTTATATCACTATCAAAGCCTCTACTTATTGTGAACTTGTCAATCTATCCTCCTTGTTTTTTAGCATACTTTATTCTTTTAAGATAGTAGTTGCAATATCATTGAAGACTGAATAATTTCTAAGAATACTATTCATCAGATTGATGATGAGTTGATAATATGAATTTGACAGACTTTGAAGTAGAACCTCAGCACATTTAACTTATTCTATTTAATATGCCACCATAGTAAGTAAATAAAATAGAGTATTTATTGTGTTGATATGATTAGATAGCACTGTAAATTCCAAGATTCGAAGAGTGTACATTTTTACTTTTAAGATCTTATTATGAAGTGACTTTGCCTCATTTAGTCTGGTGAAGGGATCCCAAATTTCTTTTATCATATTTTTATCTTCCATACTAGAGAGCATTCCATCAAATAGTATCAAATGCAGATCATCAATTATATTACCATCCATCTCATTCCATTTATCTTTAGTAATCTTAGTATTTTTTCTTTTCAATTGTATCTAAGCAATTATTCTTCTCAAAATTATCATGATCTTCATGTTTCATAATTACATACCATAGTATATGAGAATAGTAAATAGTATATGAGAATAGTAATAACTATTTGTGTTAAATATGCCAAGAAAAGTTCCTATGTAAGTGGAGATGTCACAATACCCTCTTAAAAATTACATACCATAGTCCATAAGACTTTTATCCCCCCTTTTGATAGAATTTTCTTAAATATATATTAACATAAAAGTTAATATCATAAACCTCACTAATGATATTACTTGTATACAAACAAAATTCATAATAATAATTTAAAATAAAAAAGTCAACCTCAATGCCTTATAATAAACTTAATAATAAATAAAATATAAACTAGAGACACTTGAAATTGAGATGAATTAGAAATAAGAAATGTTAAATAACAAAAAACTAGAAGACCTAGTCTTTAGGTTTATTTGTAAAATATGGACTTTGTCTTTTAGACCTAGTCTTTAGGATGGTTAGTCTCCTAAGGACTTAATCTTTAGGAATTTGAATTGCTCCACTTATAAAGTAGAGTAGATATGGTTATATGTAAGCTATAAAAGTAAATACTTGTATCATAAATAAAATAAAAAATTTTGATCTACTTTTAACTTATGGCATTCTTCTCTCTATCTTTTTGAGTGTTAGATTTTTATATGGTATTAGAGGGTTTTCTTACAATATGGTGTTCCATTTTATTATATTTTTTTTGTTCATTATGACATCTAAAAGAAATAATTCACTTCAATCTATTGATGGTAGATTTAATGAAAAGAGTATTCATATTGGAATTATGTGATAAAAAATTTTCTTTAAGGAAAAAAAGTATGGAGATATGTTATCGAAACTTATGAGAAACCTAAAAGTGGTGGTTAGAATAATGTAATTGAGATGGACAAGTGGGAACCAAACAAAGTAAAAAATATTACTTAAGTTAATAATTTTGTCGAGCATTCAACAGGTTCACTATTGGCAAAATATGAGACAACAAAGGAGGTATGGGATCATCTACAAATATTATATACTCAATCAAATTTTGTAAATCAATATTAGTTAGAAATTAACACACCTGCTTGTCAAAAGTTTTTTTACTCTGTGATATATCTTTGAGATCAATTGGCTCTTACAAAATTAGATGAATTGAAAATATATCTTAAATATATTACTCATAGAGAGGAGCAATGATTAGTATAGTTTTTGATGGTCCTTTTTAGTGACTTTAAGTTTAAAGGACTTAAAGGTTCAATTTTGTACTGGTCTTTATTTTAGTTTATTGATTTAGTTGTTAGCAAGTTATTGATTGAAGAAATACATCTTAAGTCCCATTCTAAAAAAAAATACATCAGGAGTCCCATCTTAAGTGTTGGTAGTACCTTCTAAGTCACCATTTAGAAATCAAGATAGGACTTACACAAAAGTTGTCCATGATGAGTATAGTTTTTGTAAGCAGAAAGGTCATTGTAAGCAAACATGTTAGAAAGATATGACTTGCACCATTTAGTAGTCAAGGGACAATTGTGCCTCGTGTCGGGCCAGACACAACATGCATGCATGGACCATTGTCATGGTCAACAAGCATGAGACATGGGTCATGGGGTTTTTTTTGGGGGGGGGGGGGAACTTGCATGATGTACCCCCCCCCCCCCCCCACCAACATAACATGCAAGAATTGTTGCCCCAACAATGACAGTCACAAGCACATGCATGTCACTGTCATTATAAAAAAAATTAGTTTTTTTATCTTATTTTTTGTAGCTATTGAATTTTCTTCCAATGTCTATTGGGAAAAAATCTAATGGTTGTCAAATTTCTTCTCGTTATAAAAAAAAAGAATTCAAATTATTAAAAAAATATTATTTAAATGTAAATTTTTTTTATAAATATAGAATATAATTTTTTTGATATTCATTAAAGTCATTTCCTTTCCTCTCCTCTTATCTTCTCTCTAATTTTCTATTTTTCTAATTTCTTCTCCTCTTCGTCTTCCTCTACTCTTATGTGTTATTTTGTCTAGGCTCGCAAATTTAGAAAAAGAAATAGAATAATGGACAATTAAATTTATACTATTATTATATACATATAATTTCTCTTTTTTAGTTTATATTATAATTTATAAAAATTTAAAATTATATATTTTTTAAAGTTAAAATTATAAATAAAAAAATAAAAAATAATAATTTTAATAAAAATAATTTTGACTTAGATATATATAATAATGATAACTTGACTGAAAGGTTCAAGACCAAAGCAAAGTTTTATCTAATGGTCTCAACCCATTTTCTTAAAAATCCTAAAATTATGTGAACTTTAGTAGTATGTACTACCTTAAACATAATTAAAAATAAAAAATTATAGGAATATCAAATAAAAATTAACATAATATATATATTATAAAAATATATATATATACATATAGGAGTTCTATTGATACTTGCCACCTTTAGAGGCATGCTGATTAATATACCTAAAAATATGATATATTAGATCACATGCAAACTCAATTGAGTGGTGGAGACTTTAAAGTTGGATCAACTTCAGCTTTATTGATTCATTTCATTTATTGCAATGACTTTGAGAGAGATGACATAACCAATTTGATTATTATAATAGATCTTCCAATTAGATTTATGGAGGATCCTAGAGTAATTAGTAATATGGATATATATTCCAATCTACTTATCATATAATTCCTAGGTCAACTAGTACAATGACATAATAAAATAGTATAAGTTAGAGAAATAATTAATAATTAAAGAATTTAAAAAATATAATTGAGTGATATCCATGATATTTGACACTTGGACTAGTCACAAAGGTGTATCATTTACATATCTCATCACCTATTATATCAATTATAAGCAGAAACTTTTAAAAAATTAGGATTTCTTGAGATTTTTCATTTCTATGATGGCACTGCTATATATAAGCGCATGATGAGGATTCTCAGAAAATATAATTTTCAGAATAAAAAAATTAAGTATCATTATTTGATAATACTTTAGATAATAGTATCATCATTAATATGTTTGTCAGTACATAGAGATGGACCATTAGGTGATTTTTTATATATTAGGTGTATGAGTCATGTAATTAACCTAATAGCATAAGTATGATTTTAAAAGCTATTTCACCTGTATTAGAAAAAATAAGAAATTCACTAAAATACCCTAGGATGTTTAGCTGACAACAAGAGTTTAATAGTCTATACTTGTCAGTAGGCCTAAAAAATAAAAAATTCCAAATAGTTATGAGATACTAATGAAATTATACCTACATGATATTAGAGTTATGTGTTGATTACAAACACATGATATCTAACTATATTAATAGTAAGAGTGATATACTTATTATTGACGATTCACAGTAAAATACATATAATTTTTTTTGTAAAATTTTTAAAGATTTTTTATGATAGAACAACATATGTTCGTTTGTGTCCATCCTCACAAACATATGTTTTATGAATGCATATGTGGTATTAGTGGTGTGTTTAGCAAGTATAGAGAATATCATATATTTAGTGGAAATCAAGTATTTAAAATACTAGACTTTCATTCTAATACTTAATTACTTGGCTGCTTATATGGAGACTAGGGATAATGTGAAAGGAGTGAAAAATATATTAAGATACATATCCACTTGCAAAAATCAAACAAATGAACATGAAGATTTGATTTACAAAAATTTAACTAACATGTTTATATTTTATGATACTATGTATGATAATTATAGCGAGACTCTAAGTACAGATATGAATACTGTATTCATAAATAATGACTTTTCTATTCAATTAACTATGAATAAATATTGAGATAATTCATCAAATATGAACAAATTATCCTGGTACTTAGATAATTATTATTATTTCATTCTATCATATAATGATAATAAGCATTTAGACATTTTGAGTTCGTGGAAAGCATATGAATTCATCTATATTATACTATCTAAAATGATATGTGATCTACTAATCTCTCCAGTATCTAGCTTAGCATTGGAGTTTGCTTTTTCTATGATTTTCAATATTATTTTAGATATGAGATCTATACTGTGACCATATATTATTGAAATAATCACATATTTAAAAAACAAAAAAAAATGCAAGGTTAGGCATTCAGGATAAAGCAGAATAGTTTATTGATCGATGATAATTTATAGGGCATTGATGATATTAAGACCCCTAGGGGTGCTACCGTCCGAGTTATACATAATAATAATAAGTTGCATATGCACGATCATACTAGACATGAACTGATGACTAATATGAAACATATTTTTTTCATTTATGTTTTTATTTACGTATCATATTTATGATTTTATATTTGAGTTATTTGTTACTATTTATGTTTTTTTATTTTTTAAACTTTGTCATTTAGAATTTTGAGTTATATTGTTTTTTTTGCTTACATTATCTTGCATTAAATGTAAAATATTTTTTTAATAATGAAAAAATATGATACATAAATAAAAACACCTAATCCCATGCCCGAGCCGATGGTTGGCAGACCCTCGGCATGAACCATGTCGTGCCGTGCCAAGAGTTTTTTGCACGCGTGTCGTGCTAGGCATGGAACAAATGCCAAACACATAGGCACAACATGGGACCTTGCATCGAGTGATGCCTGACGGGGTGACGATGCCTGACATGCAACATCTTGACATGCCCAACAAGCGAGGGCAGTGAGGCGGCACACCACCCGAAACCCTAATTTTAAAAAAACACCCGATCAGATGCAAAGGGCTCAGACTGACCCGACTCGAACGAGCTCGAACCCAAGATGATTCTAGGCCATGGGACGTGTCGGATCTGCCTTTCAAAAAACCATGTCATGCCAGGCACAGCAAACCAGCCTAGTTGGACCCAAAAAAAATTGGCTGGCTTGGCTCTTTTGACACTTCTAAATGAATCATGGATCAAGTATAATTGGGTAACTACCGGATGAGTAGATTTAAAAAAAAAAAGCTATCCACATAAGCTGGATATCACTTACATGGTCATTTTCAATTGGGTAGTCATGCCTCTCTTATCCCACCATTATCGCCCATTGTATTTTCCACGGAATGAGCTCCAACAAAGATAGCGATAATATGGTTTATCATTGTTCTTGTTAGTCTATTTAGTTAACAAAAATTATATATAGTATTAAAGTATTCTTTGGATTTATTCTAATGGCTATTGTGGCTACAATCTGATGGATGTCTTGATTCTAGCTAATATTAAATTTTAAAATTATATTTTTTTAATAATTTTGAATTTTTTTTTCTCTATAAATAGAGAAAGAAATTTAGAATTTTCATTCTAAATTTCTTCTCTTATCCCTGACTTTCTCAGTCTCTCTTAGTTCTGACTCCCTTTCTAGTCTCTCAATTGAAATATAAATATTACATATATAGTGTTTTTTAAAATTTAATTAATGCTTTGGCATATGGGATAAATGGTGGTGTGGATGTGTATGTGCAATACTACAACTTGTCTCAAGATTAAAATTTATAATAGAGTGATTTACAGTATGGTACTAGTTTTTTGATTATTTATTTGTTAGTGAGTTTTTTTATTTTACTTTGATAATTTATTTTAAAAATAAAATTAATTAAAAAAATACTACATTGTGAATTTAATGATAACGAATATGATATTAACATAGATATAAATAACAATGATAACCATATTGAAAAGTTCAAGATCGAAACTATGTTATCTCCAACCAGTCTTGACCTAAACCTATATGCAACCTAATAGGTTAATATCATTAGTACAAACACACTTTAAAATAATAAAAGCTAAAAATTTTAGGGGTGTCAATGAAGAATCAGCACAAAGTATATATTATAAAAATATATTTACATATAAGAGTATGTGTAAGATAGGTCACCTGAGTCATTAAGAGAGATATTTCATATTAAGTGCATGTGTCACATAATTAGACTAGTAGTATAGGCGAGAATAAAAATTACTTCTCTTATATTAAAAAAAATAAGAAATTTATTTAAATACCTTACGAAGTCAAACAGTTAATAAGAGTTTAGTAGCATATACTTGTCTGCGAGGATAAAATAGAAAAAAATTCAAATGGATATGAGATAGCATTAGAATTATATCTATCTTATGTTGAAGTCTTGTATTGGCTACCAACACATGAAATCTAACTACATTAGTAGTACGGGTGATGAACTTATTATTAATGATTCAGACTATGATATAAGATTTTCAAATATGAAAATTTTGAATATTTTCTATGATATAATAAATATATGTTTGTCTATATACACTTCTATCACTTATATTACACTTAAGTATATATGCAATATTAATAACATGTTCAATAAATATAGACATTACTCTACATTTAGTATAATGGCTGTTGAGATGGTAACCAAATATTTGATATACTAATCTTTCATTCCAACTATGTATTGTTTGGTTGCCTATATGGATTATAGGATTAAGGTTGAAGAGGCATTAAATATTTTGATATACATATCGATGTGCATGAACCAAGTACCAACCATAAGGATTTATTCACAAAAAATTAACTAACTTTTTTTTATATTATGATACTTAGTATGGTAATCGTAGCCATGCTCTGAGTACACATAAATACTATATTTGGAGATACTTGCTTTACTATTTAATTAACCATTGGCAAATAGGGTGATCTGTCAAATAGGAGTGAGTTGTATCTGTACTAAGATACTAATTATTACTTCATCATATCATATAATGCTAATAAGAATTTGAACATTTTGATATAGTGAAAATGATATGAATCTACTTATCCCATACTGAATGAGATGATAAATGATTGACTGACTCCTTTGGTATCTAGCATAATATTGGAATCTATTTTTTCTATAGCAGTCAATATCATTTCCATTAGGAGATTAAAATTACAACTAGAAATAATAGAGACACTATGCATGAAGGACTTGGAAGATTTAAAATTGGGCTTTCAAGATAAAAAATAGGAGATGATTACGGATGATGATTAAAGGGATATGAAGATCGAAGATATTGAGGACACTAGAAACATCTTCAAAATGAATTCATGATGATAATGATCTAGATCTATATCCACAATATTATATTGTAGAAACTAATTGATCATTGATGATTCTTAATTTATATTATAGTAATATTGTACAATAATACTAGTTCTTGTTTATTTTTACTAATTTTCTCTATTTTAATTTATGTATTGTTATCTAATGATGTATTAGATATTAGATTGGATTGAAATTTATAATTTTTATAGTTTCAAACTTTGATACTTTCTCTTTTCAATTTTATTTATGTATTATTTATATTATGTATTTATTCTATTAAAACTTTATTGAAATTAAAAAAAAATTATCTTTTATTTAAGTCAATGAAATATCAAAACATAATCTGAATTTTGAAGTCATGATTACAACATCGAGAGTTAGAATTAAATTTATATTAAAATTTAAATCTTAAAATTAGTTCAAACCCAAGTTCCACAATAGTAAATAGGCTAAAAGATTTGCTCAAATTGGCCCAAGCCATTACGACTTGCTTCAGGCTCAACACAGCTCAACATTGTGCTATGCTGGTCAATCATGTAGTGTCAGGCATGACATGGGATTCATATCATGTCATGCTAGACACATCATGGTGGCATGACCATGTCACACTTCAACTAGTCATGCCGGTATAACATACTCATTTGATATCTTTAATTTTGATATTTAATATTTATAATAATTTTAATATTTAAAAAATTTTTAAATGGATATTTCAGGTGCCCATCACCAACTTACTCAAGACCAATCCAACATAATCCAGGACTAAAGAATTAAGGTGGTGTTTATTTTTTTTACTTAATAATGAATATAATTTTTTTGAGATTAATACTAAATATTACTTAATAGCATTAAGTATTAAATCATTTATTCTTTTTTCTTAATGTTGAATAGATAAGCAAAGATCGAAATGAGAATTTTGATCGTGTGTGAGTAAGTTTTTTCAGAGTTAAAAAAGTCAAAATCTTTAACTTTTTTATTTCATCTATTTTTTCAAAAAATTCAATGATAAATTAATAAAAAATTAAAAAAAACAAATGGTTAAATGCTGAAATTAAATTAGTTTCAGCATTCAGCCAAAAAAACAAGCACGCCCTAAGTTGCATGCCAATAATTCATGCTAGGCTGAACTATAATGAATCCAACTGATCCACAAAATCAGGCAGTGCTGGAAGTTTGAATAAACAACAATAATAAGATGAGGGTATTGTGCTATTTTCAACTTAGAACCTATTCCTACAAATGGACTTCTAGAAGGAACAGCAACAGCAGTGTCCCACGGTAGAATCTTTGTGAGGGGAGGGTAGTGGTTGCACTGTGGGTTTCTCTTCCGCAGGATGAACAATAAACAATGGGGGATTTGTGTTTTATTGTGCTCCCCCATAAATATTTAAGAATTTAAAACTAATCTTTAAAAATTTGAAAAAAAGTCATAAAAACTTAAAATTTCAGGTACTAAAATGCTATTCATTAATCACTAAACTCACATTTAGTCACACTAATTAATTTTAAATAAAACCTTCCCCCAATTCTATTGGTCGTCGCCTCACCCTCAAACTTTGGCCCTCTCCCATCTCCTGGAGATCGAAGATAAGCTCGTCGTCGTGCTCAATGAAGCTCGTCGTCGTGCTCAATGAAGCTCGTCGTCGTGCTCAATGAAGCTCGTCGTCGTGCTCAATGAAGCTCGTCGTCGTGCTCAATGAAGCTCGTCGTCGTGCTCAATGAAGCTCGTCGTCGTGCTCAATGAAGCTCGTCGTCGTGCTCAATGAAGCTCGTCGTCGTGCTCAATGAAGCTCGTCGTCGTGCTCAATGAAGCTCGTCGTCGTGCTCAATGAAGCTCGACGGGCGCCAAGAGCTTTTCTTCGAGCTCAATGGAACTCGACGAAGATATCCTGGAACTTGTATTCGAGCTTCATGGAACTCGACGAAGAGCTCGATGGAGCTGGACGAAGAACTCGATGGAGCTCGATGGAGCTCATCTTCGAGATCAATGAAGCTCGAATACTTGCCCATCGAGCTCCTGGAGCTCGCCGATAAGCTCGATGGAGCTCGAATACCTCATCTTCGAGCTCCAGGAACTAATTATCAAGCTCAATGGAGCTCAAAGACTCGCCCGCAGAGCTCCATCGAGTTCGATGATGAGCTCCATCGAGCTTGACAACGAGTTCCTAGAGCTCGACAATGAGCTCGAAGGGCTCGTCTTCAAGCTCCAAGAATTTGTCGTTGAGCTCGATGGAACCCAAATACTCATCCGTCGAGCTCGATGGAGCTGGATGGAGAGCCCCATCAGGCTCGACGCCGAGCTCCATTAGCTTGACGATGAGCTCCAGAGACTTGACAATTAACTCCATCAGCTCATCTTCTAGCTCTCTAGGATATGGGAAAGGGTGAGCCAGTCTGGGGACTGATGGGAGAGGAGGATGATTTTCGTGAATTAATGAAATACATTTTAGTTTGAACGTAATAAAGTAAACCAAGTTTAAATTTTTTTTTTTGATTTTGATGATTTTTTAAACTTACGATTAGTTTCAAATTATCAAATATTTTTGGCGGAGCATGCAAAACTTAAAAGATTGGTTTGACTGTAGAAATCTATTTGACTAAAGAACATATTTGATAACTCTCTTTTTTATTTTATGGATTTAATATTTAGATTGTACGAATAATTTAATATTATACCACTAATTGTCTCATTAAAGCGTAAAGTGCATTTTTAAATAATTACTTATGGATAGTAAAGCAAAAAACAGTTATTAATGGAATTAGGACTTTAGAAAATCAAAATTTCAATGTTTTTTAAAAATTTTTAAAATGATATATGATATCATAATTTTACTTGTTTTTTGGTCTGAAAGGAAATATTAAATTATGGATTCTAAATAATAAATCAATATATCTCAATCATATAATATTAATTCTAGTAACATGGCAGTCATATAATATGCACCGAATACTGAAAGCAGGGGGGGTCAGGTTACAATACCTGGTAGTCTCTCGGGCAATTAATAAACAGAAATAATAATTCAGAAATAGCAAAAAATTGCTAGAAATTAATTCTTTATTAAATTATTAAACACGATAGACAAAAAATTGCTACACGTCCCATCAACTG
Organism: Sapria himalayana; assembly: GCA_029783825.1. Lineage (NCBI taxonomy): Eukaryota > Viridiplantae > Streptophyta > Magnoliopsida > Malpighiales > Rafflesiaceae > Sapria > Sapria himalayana. The sequence continues at coordinate 784,443 of JAREIK010002134.1, forward strand.
CAAAAAAAGAATCTTTCCCGGCAGAGCAAAAATATGAATAAAATCTATAAGACCAAGCATTTTCTCCTCCCACAGAAAGATCAGACGGCTACATATTCAAACAGCTGATCAAATTGATAAACAAATGCTTTGTTTTCTTCAAACCGACTAAATGAATCAATTAAACACTAGATTTCAATAACTAGTAAGTCCATTCGGGCGGTAGAGAAAATTCATTGCGAAATCGATCTTTTCTGAAGTTTATGCTTTTCTTTCGCTGCGCAAGAAGAGCATTTCTTCTAGCAGTTAAAGCTTCTGCAACAAAAGCAGTTGCCAACTCAAAATACACGATGGTGCAGAAATTTAATAGCAGAGTTAACTTACCAAAATCTAAAGATAAACCATGAACAGAGTTCGAATGCCTACTACAACCACTCAGGTACAAGTCATCAATCTTCAGGTTAAGCGCCTGCACCACTTTAGCAGGCAAAGTGACAGTCGAGCAACCTGGCCTTTTAGAAGCATGCGGTCCGTCGTAACTACGCGGCAAGAAAACTCCGGTTCCATGACACTCACTATTTCCAGTTAGCCTACTAAAAACCTTTTTTGCTCTTGCATTGGCTATATGGGTTGCGTTCTGTAATGGTGTGAGTGAAAGTGGAGCGATATGACTTTTGGATGCACATCGCCTTCCACCATTTGTCTGATGTTGTGGCTGCATTGAATGCTTCGCTTTCACTTTTGCCCAATTAGAGTCGTTATCAATCTCTTGCTGAACATACTAAGCACAAAACTTGATTTTAGCTGAAAACTTAGAACTGCAAAACAAAAATAGTTTACGAACATTACGGTACCTTATGTTGGTAATTTGTGTTATACGAAGAGGCAGAAGAAAAACCAGAATCAGAGTTTCTGAAAGAACCAACAGTACTGTTTTCCCGGAGAGCCACCAATCCTCTGGCAGAAGATTGGGAATCGTGAACGTCGATATCTTTGCGTCGTTTCATCTGGAAAACTTGATCGGCAGCAGCGTGAATAAGATTCCAAGTATCAGTCGGAAACAGTGTCGCCGGAGGAGAGAACGAACCGTTGGGACTTTTGGTTCTTGACATAAACTTGCTGCTTCCCAGCCCAAAAAGGGTAGAATCCGGTGAACCTTGCTGGACAGGTGTTTCCTGCAAGCCAAAATAGTAAATTATCACATCCTCATCAGAAAGCACAAGAATCTTTAGTTGCAAGAAAGGGGAAACCTGAGAACCAAGTGAAAGATGTTGTATGAGAGAAGTGAAGTCGAAAAAGAGCTCATCTTCTCCAGTGCGCTGCGGGCCATTCGCAGGGGTGCTTTCAGAGGAGTCTAACTCGTATGGAAACTCCATTGGAAATCCAAAGATTGGTTCTACGCCATCTGCATGATTAGCTTCAAGTTGGTTGGGAATCACTGATTCAAGATCTCTGCTTGAAGCTGCCATAGAGAGCGAAAAGAGAAGAAAAAGAGTACACTGATGAGGAGAAAGAGAAGTGGGGGGCTGTAAATGAGGGTTGCTGCTTGGTGAAGATTTAATAATGGCAGAAGAGGTTTGCTAGGTCTTGTAGCTATGGGGGACCCAACGAAAAGGTTAAAAAGAGATACAGTGGAGAATTTAGACGACAAGCCTGCTTTGCTTTATGGAGGTCTAAGGGTGAGAAACAAATAATTCAAAAGCATCTGGAGAAATTAATGATTTTTTTAAAACAAAAAAAATTATAAATATATTTGGAGTCTGGGGAGATGTAGCAAAATTTTTTTTTTTTGAATAAAACAATTGATTTTTAAATAAAAATAAAGTATAAGAGATTACTGAAAGTACTTTTATATAATATTTTTTTAAATAAAAAAATGCTATTTTCTTATTTTTTGAAATTAAATTGACTAGTGACGCTTGTGTGTGACGTGTGATCGTCGTTTGCCCCACGACAATATTGGAAAAAAAAAGGTTATTAGAAAATTATTAATGAATATAAACAAACGAAAATTAAGGAAATGTTTGGAAAACATTCACAATTTTTTTTTTTTTTTGCATTCTTCTGTTTCTTTGCCTTTTTTACTAATTTATTTAAAAAAATGACAAAAAAGGCAATTATCCTTACGTTGTTTGTGTTATATTTTTGTTTAAAATAATTTCAAAAAAAATTCAAAAAAATTTTAAAAAAATTCTAAAAAAAAAATTTAAAAATTGTTTAATCAAAAGAAAAAATTATTTGATAAAATTACATGTCTGTATGACTGAGTGAGTGAGTTAGTGAGTGTGTCTGTGTATTAGCAAGTATGGACAACATGTTTTAACATTACTAATGAATATGCACAATATAGTAAAATAACATCAATTCACATTCCACAACATTACACTATCATTGAAGTCAATACTGTAAAAGTCATTGTAAGTATGGTATAGACACATACAAACTTTTATATGACATACACAATAGATAGCAACAACCACAGAATTAAGGTTTTGATGTGGAAAAAGACTCCATAATGGATAAAAATAGGCAGACACTTGTGTTTTTAACTATGTATTGAGAATTAAAAAATTTCAAAATATAAAAAAATATGATCCAATCCACAAAAAAATAAAATGTAATTTAATGATGTTCAAACTTCAAATTAGTGTATATGTGTGATAGGAGCAAAGAGAAACACATAAGAGTCCTTAGTTCTAGAATGACTTTAATTTTCTAATTTGAGAAATTTTATGAGATACTGGTATTTTCTTTCTGTTAGAAGGGACTATTAGTATTTTTCTACTTTCTCTAATGATTTCACTATATATGACTATTGTCGTGTAAGGAAACAATAAAATGAATCTTCTAAGAAATTCAAAATATTTAGAAATAAGGTATAAGGTTAGCTTGACAAAAATATTATAGTAGTTAAAACAAATTGAGATGGTAAATACTAAAGTTGAGAATTTAATGATTATATTAAAGATTATGAAATATTTTCATATTGACTCTACCATCAACACCTTAGCGAAATGATTATTGTAAATTGAGAGACCATACTTCATAAGAAATGGTTCCATCCACATAAGTTAAACATATCTTCCAAAATCCTTTTGTAAATATGCAATAGAGATTAGCATGTTCATTTTTAACCATATTTTATCTAAGGTGGTTCAAAAGATGCGGATCACACCACTAGCAAATCTCCTAGTCTTGCTTTTTTAAAAGTTTAAGGTTGTGAAGCTTATTTGAAATATTGAAACTTTGATAAATTAGCAAACAAACAAATAAATATATCTTCGTGTGATATATCCTAAAGAAGCTAATTGAGATTATTTCTATAATATTTCTAAGAACAAAGTATTTATTGCTTAAAATGATAGTTTTTTGAAAAGTGACTTTATTTCTAAAGAAATTAGTAGAAGAAAGTCAACTTGATTAATTTTAACTATGAAAAAATAACTTCTCACTAATTATGTAAACTTAATAAGAACCACAAGCTATTGTAGAATCTCCACAAGTAACATAGGGCAAACAAGATCTAGTAGGATATAAAAGAATCCCAAGGGATGTATATTTTTTGTATCACTACAACAAAACAGCAAATTAATGATGCTTTATATTTTGACGCTTTCAGAAAATGTCATTATACGATTTGTAATTAGACATTTAATGACATTTTTCTAAAAGCGACATTATTTGTAAAATTTATTAAGTTTTTATGACACTTACTAGAAGTGTCATTGTTACTACAACAAAACTTAAAATTAATGACGCTATATATCTTGACGCTTTTAAAAAATGTCATTATTATATTTGTAAGTATATATTTAATGTCACTTACTAGAAGTGTCATTGTTAATGCTAATAGGTTAGGAAAATTGCTTAACTCCTTAAAATTTTCCAAGGAAAAAGAGGCTGAAAATTATAAACCTTGTCACTTTTATTAGTGTCATGGATGTGAAAAAATTAATTTTGAATTTATAGATTTGTAACAAATTTCTAATTTAATTTTTTTTATAAGAAATAATATTTTTATTTTTACTCTAGATTAATAAAAAAAATTATCAAATTTGTGTTCAAATTTATTTATTAAAAATAAACAGAAACTTATGATAAAATTTAAAAATATCTAAATATTTATCCATTCAAAATTGCAATTTTTATTTTTAAAATAAGTAATAATATTTAATTTTAAAATGTAATTTATTAATATTTATTTTATCCCTACGAGAAATAAAAATAAAATGTAAAAATAAGGTGATTTAATATAATTATGTGAAATATTTAATATTATTTTTAACTTAATTATATTAATTAATCTATCGCTAAAAAGAGTTGCGCTTCTTCTTCATCACGTTCGGCCATTTCCAACAGCTCGGGTTCAAGCTCGCGTCTTCAAAATCATTGGCCATATTTGCAGCATCCTGTAAGTTTCTCCATTAAGTTTATAATTGTATCAGCTCTTCGCTTTCCTTAACCGAATTAATTAATGTGAACGTGTTGCAAGTGATTTAGCATAAACTACAGTATTATAAACGCAGTATTATATGCTCTATTTGTTGGGAGCAATCGGCGAGAACAGCGGAAGAGTTGGGCTGAACTGAGTGATCCTTGTTTAAAATTCCTATAGTTTGCCACCGTGATTCTTTTGTTCAAACCCGAAGCCAACTTCTCCTTATAAATACATATGCTTTGCCAATCTATCACCTTCACCATTCTCATGTTAAGTGCTACTAACAAGTGCAATAAACATGGGTGTATGTGTATGTATATTAGAGTTAGATCGAATCACAAGTTGATGCAACCCACATATTTATTAATGCACAACAACTCTTGAGTCACATGTTATCTTGCATCCATTGGAGGAATTTTTTGATTCTCACCAAGGTACTTTTTTATCTGATCCATATTTTTTTTATATTCAACATGTTTCATTTTTAATGTCTACATTGAAGAGGGGAAAGAATAGTTTGATTTATTTTGATGAATTGAAGAGCAATAAAATATTAATTATTTAGTTTTGTTGCAATTTTTTTCTAAATTTTAGGAGTCATGATTTTTGTTATTAAATATGTTAATATTAATTTTTATATAGCAACTGTTCAACAAAGATATAAGTAGATAGGGTTCATTTATTGAGAACACCAATGTCACAATGATAACTTCAAAAAAAAACAATATCCTGCCTTAGCATGGGTGACATAAAATGACATCCATGTAATAATTCATTCATAAATTTATCCTTGTTTTTAAAATAAATTAAATGTATTGCACCATTGAGATCAATCATAAATAAATTTATTTATTTTTTCATTTGTACTTATTTAAAATTATGTTTGTTTATTAATGTTTTACCATACTTTATCATTCTATTAAAATTATGATTATCTTTTGTAAATCTATAAATATGTGTTTACTTGTCTCTAACATTTATATATTTTTTTCTTACAATGAAACACATATTAATCCAAATAGAAATAAGATTTTGATTTTTGAATCATACGCATTGGTAGGGTGTTATGCGGGCTGCTGCAACTTTTCGTTGTTATTCACTTATATCTAACACAGTGGCTATTGATTTTGTATTTTTTGAATCGTGTGCAACTATTTGGATGGTGGCAGATCAACTTTGGTAGGGATAATAATTTTCATCTTGTAAGTGAGCACAAAAGGAGAGATTCCAGTTGACTTTTAGGTAGTGGTATAGTAAACCCAGAGCACCTCAGGAAGCTCTTCCACCCATTTACATTTAGCAGAGTCTAGTTATTTTTTCAAGGTAATCAACATGGTTTTGTCAGAGGCCTCAACTTGGCCATTGCATTGCAGATACCAAGGGGTAAAGTATAAGTTTTTATTTTCAATTCATGGCTGAAGTCCTGGTAGACATGGCTTTCAAATTGTCGCCCGTTATTAGATATAATTGATCTTGGGATGTCGGAGTAGCAGAAGTCCCAGATAAATCGAGTAACCTTTCTATCTTTGATTGATGAAAAAGTGTCAGCTCTATCCATTTACTAAAATAAACAGTGGCGACCCAATAATAGTTTATATTTTGGATCGTTCATCTCTTTTTGAAGCCTTTAAATACACCGCACCACTATTTAAGCTCAATCACATCATCTTCGCAAACAAGTATCACAACAAGCGCTGCATTTATTGGAAATGTTTTCCTTCGTAGGAGAATACTAATCCACGGTGTCGAGGCCATTTGTTAGTTTGACACCAGTCATTTCTGGGATTCCGTCTAGAAAAAATTGGTGATTTGAAAATTCTTATTTCTATCTCTGATCCAATGCAAACTTCTTCTCCAATTTATTTTACTTATGACAATTTGAGTGCTCTCATGTACCCTAACATTAAAAATTCTACCTTGTGAAAATTCTACCTTATGACAGATAGATATATTAAACTTTTGACAATTCTGCCTTATGTCATATTCTTATATTGTAAAAAACAAACAAATATTAAAAATTATAGAACATAAATTGAACTTTGGCCTAAACATACTGCTGAGTTTAGCTTGGATATTCTAGAATCTTATAGAATCTTCTAGATTCAATATTATTGTGGCACTAGACATTATGTAACTCCCTTATGTCACAATCTTTCTGAATCTTTACTTCAATGACATATTATATCAATGAAATAGAAATTAAATGTTGTAGTAGTCTTGTTTGATATGTTCTTTTTGTAGATATTTAAGGTTATTGATTACATCAAGCTCAATCTCATGGCTTAGTTCAGCAGCTACCATGTTAGCCTTTTCTAACTTATAATTCAACAAAATAAACTTTTACTAGAAACTCCAATAATTGAGCTTTTTTAAGTGATTTTCTAATGTGTTTGAAAATAAATTAATTATATATTATTCATGCTCACCAAGAAACGAGAACCTATATGGTTATGTCCCCATGCAAGTAAGTTGTGAATTATAATGATTATTTCTTTTTCTTGAATTATTATTTGACATTTTATTTACTAACTTTTTTGAGATAGTTTGTATGTATTCACTATTGTGTTATGCATATTTGAATATTTTTTATTGAGATTTTAATAAATATTTATTTTGAGCAAATTTATTGAATAATTGTGAAATTCAAGTTATCTTTAGTGACATTTATAGACTTGATGGAGTGAAGACATTTCCCATTATATGAGAGAATTACCTAATTTCTTTCTTTTATGCTTGGATTTTTGAGAGCAATGTAAACTTTCATTTGCTCTCCAATTATTACTTGTTGGCTTCTTTCAACTCTAGACTTCAATTGGAGTGGGATGCATTAAGATTGTGGTTGGACTTCTATTTAACAAATAAATAGAAGTGTCGATACTTTGGCTTATAAGTATATTGGAAGACTCTTTTGAGGCATCATGGGCTTAGTGCAGCTATATTATCACATGATTCTTCTTCTTTACAACATCATCATTATAGTGAGAAATTTATGGAGTTGTGAATTATCTATGAATTCATTTTTATTCACAATAGAAGAGAAAATGCTTAGAGAGTGACTCTTCCCATTTGTCACTTTTAACTTTTAAGTACTTTTATTATATTTAGGAGTATCTTTCAATTAAGTTTTGAAACTTCTTAGATATTAAGTATACTTTAGATTTTTATATAATAAAGTAAACTCACATCATTCTTAAATAACCAAGTATATACAATATGAAATAGTTATTGTTCGTATAGAATAATACAAATATTTGTCCACAAATATATAAGTGAACCAAGTCAAGAATATAATGGTACGTCTTATCAACCCCTTTTGGGAATGATTGCATGGACTATTTACCCTTAGCATATTCTCCACAATCAATATTTTATACTTCAATATTAAGAGACTGTCCATTCACCAAATTGCTTTGACTATGAAGCTTAAAGCATTTATAATTCATGTTTCCATACCTTGTGTGCCATAAGTTAGACTATTTTACTTCATGCATGTTTAATGTAGAATCGATTCTTGAGTTGAGGTTGATAGAGATGTTACAATTTTAGGACATCTTCACCTTCCAAAGTATACTTCTTGATTCCTTATCACATATAGTATAGTTATTCTCTTAATGTATCAATTTATAATCCTTCTATATTAATTGGCTTATTAATAGTATTGTTAGACTATTTATAGATGCATAATTTTTTTATAGTTAAAATATTGAGGTTTTGAATTATACAATAAAACTTTCTCAACATATCTATTCTTCTTGCATATATTACAACTATAAGAAGAGTAAACATCATCTACTAATAAAAATTTTGAACATCTTTAGAATAAATGTGAAGCTCTGATTAAAAAGTAGCATCAAATAAGTTTTGGAAATGTCTCATTAGTCTTTGCTCAAATAATTTGAGTGAGTTTTTTGATGCTCAAATGATTAGCATCAAATGCCCTTGGATTCCTGTTTAGATTTAATTCAGAGTAAAACTAGGGGTGAAAGTGTAAGTTTTTTGTTTCTTTCTTTTCAATTTTATTGATTTCTTTTTATACTTGGATGTAGAGGTTGCAGAATCATATCATATTAGAAAGTTACTTTCATGGAGGCTTTCTTCTCCATCACATTTCTGCCTTTTAGAGGAAATGTTTTATTTTCACTCCCCCCAATACAAGCTTGAATTTGATCTTCTCTTGTTCTCGAAAGATAGAAATTATAGTCAATTACTCTTGTCATCAGTTTCTACACGGCTTTGATTTACAAACTATGGAAAGTGGAGTTGTACATGGCTTATGCATCATATTTTCGGCATCGTGTTTAGTGTTGCTATTTTGTGAAGTTTAATTATTTATGTTTCCATCATTCTATGCAGATTTTGTGATATTGGTGCTGGTTTTGTCAGTGATTTTTCCTTAGTTGAGTTATCTGCTCCCTATTTTTAGGCTACAATTCTGCCACAGAGTTATAATGATTTCTTTTCCATTTCCCATTTTCAGGCTCAATCTCCAATTCATCTTGCAAGGTCCTATTTGCTAATTACGAGAGATAAAGAGTGGGCAATTCTTGTTGTTGGCTTTGAGCAGGTTATTATCCATTCTTTTTTTTAATCTCATGTCATTTTTATACATGTTATTCTATTTATTCTCTCGTCCTCTGTTTATTAGACAGTGACAGTATGGAAAAAAATGAGGCTATATTTCATAAAAATGTGTGCTCTATAGTCATGATATTTCAAAATCAATTAGCCTTAGGACCTAGAGACATTAAATGTCATATCTATAAAATGACTTTTTTCATATTTTACTTTAATTTAAAGTATAATTAAATGATATTTTTTTGTTTAAAATTTTTTTAATGAATCTAACTTACTTTGAGAAATAATTTCTCAATTTTAAATTTTATTTTAATAATTTTGCATGTGTTAACAAATTCAATAATATTACAAAAAATAATGCTCAGCTCTTCTATCTTATATCTGACATGCATTTAAATATTTTTTTAAATTGATTTTTTAATTTTCTTTTAACAAATAAAATAGAGGTTGCTCAAAGAATAATATTGGAATGTTGACGAGTTCTTCCATTTGAAGTGTAATATCTATTGGAATTAATTTTTTCTTTAAAAATGGATCATTCATGGATCTCAGAGGATAGAAGATCGAAGGAATATGAAGATTGAGTTGAATGCTTTGTTGCATTTGCAATACAAAATTCTACAAATAAAACCTCCATTAAATGTCCATGCTTAGAATGTGGTAATATGATTTTCAATACTCCTCAAATGATTCGAGATCATTTGTTTTACTTTGGAATTGATCAGAGTTACCATACATGGTATCGGCATGGAGAGGCAGTTCCAACTAGGCTAGCTTCCATAAGAGCAGAACATTATGATAGACTTCAATTTGTTGATCAACGTAGTACAATAAAAATGGTTCAAGCTGCACATGAGGATTGTCAATATGATCCTCAATTGTTTGCAAGATTACTATAAGATGTAGAAAAACCATTATATCCTGGTTGCATAAACTTTATAATAATGTCAGCCTTGATCAAATTATACAACTTGAAAGCACGTTTTGGGTGGTCTGATAATAGCTTTTCAGAGCTTTTACAAATTCTTGGAGAAATGTTGCCTTTAAACAATGAATTGTCTTTTTTGATGTATGAAGCAAAAAAGATATTAAATTATTTGGGAATGGAATATGAGAAAATCCATGCGTGCCCAAATGATTGTGTTCTTTATCGGAAGGAGTTGAAAGATGCATCATTATGTCCTACTTGTGGAACTTCGAGGTGGAAGACAGATAACACTGGAACTAAGAGGAGAAAAGGAGTTCCTGCGAAAGTATTGTGGTATTTTCTTACAATTCCAAGATTTAGAAGAATGTTTCAATCATCAAAAATTGCAAAAGAGCTCATATGGCATTTCGAAGAAAGAAATTTTGATGGGAAAATGCGTCATCCATCAAATTCACCATCATGGAAGCAAATTGATCACAGATGGCCTGAGTTTTCAAAAGAAATTAGAAACCTGAGACTTGTAATTTCTGCAGATGGCATAAATCCCCATAGTTCATTTAATAGTAAATATAGTTGTTGGCCCATTCTCATGATAAATTACAACCTTCCTCCATGGTTGTGCATGAAAAGAAAATTTATGATGTTATCTTTATTAATTTCATGTCCACGCCAACCTGGCAATGACATTGATGTCTATTTAGCACTGCTAATAGAAGATCTTAAAACATTGTGGGAGGTTGGAGTTCAAGTTTACGATGCACATAAATAAGAAATCTTTACTTTAAGAGCCGTTCTTTTATGAACAATAAATGATTTTCCTGCATATGGAAACATGTCAGGATGCAAAGTTAAAGGATATTATGGTTGTCCAATATGTGGAGAAGAATAGAGCTGGCAATTTGAGCCCGGCCCGTTGGGCTAGCCCGACCAACCCGAAATTAGGGTCGGGCGGGTCCCTAATATTATTGGCCCGAAAAAACCGGGCCAAATTTGGCCCGGCCCGATTGACCCGTGGGCTTAATTGGATCGGGCTAGCCCGATTAGTTTCTGGCTGGCCCGGTTTGAAAAATTAAATAAAAAACTAATTTTTTATTTTACTTATCCAAGCACCATTTGTTATTAAAACAGTGATAAAGAAAGTGGGATTGTGGGATTCCATCCACGGTTCCATCATTTAAGGGATAAAGTGATAAACTAATTTCCCCACCGGGCCCACCCACATGGAGCACTTATGACTTAGCATGTGCATAGCAAATTAGCAATTACTAGCAAACAAAAGAAAAGCTGTGATTTATAACTTACTTGCAATATAAAACTATATCCCAAACCCTAGCCTGCTGCATCCCACATTCCCATTCCCATCTTCCAAAATTATGTATAAAATAATGAATATATCACTTGGGAGTTGGGGGCCGGGGCTAATATAATTTCTTATAGGAATATTAAAATGCAGTCATCACTTCATACAATAGTCGAAGCATTCTTTTATGACCATTGACCAAGTTGCACTTTCAAGGCAGCACCGCGGCAGCGTTCCAGGCATCCAACGGAGCTCTTCTTCTCCTTCCTCCAGGCTCCAGCAAACCACCTTCACGGCTCCTCGACGACGATCCTCCAAGCATTTTTCTGTCTTCTCCTTCTTCTGATTCTGATCCAGCGTTCCTAGGTTTTATGCAAGTCAATTGTATTAATTTATAAAATTTATATTGCAGTTATGGATTTTGAATCTAATTGTGGGGATGCTGATGATGAATTGCAAATGTTTGAAAATACTCCTGAAAATAAGAGTGCTACAGCTACTAATGTTTCCGTTGGTTGTGGTATTAATGATAGGACTAAGTCTGTTGGTGCTAATTGTAAAAGAATTAGTAGTGATGTTGGGAAAGAAGTTGGTTCTAAGAAAGTTCGGGCGAATACCTCTGAGGTGTGGAATAATTATGAGAAGATTGGTGTAGTAGATGGCGTGGAAAAATGTAAATGCAAGGGTTGTGGGAGGCTTTATACTTGTAATTCAGAAAATGGAACTACCCATTTAAGACATCATGTCCAAAAGTGTCATTTGATTCCTAAGTACAATGATGTGGGAGCCATGTTGGTTGACTATTCTGGGACGTTGAGGTCTCGGAAACTTGATCATAAGGCTTATCGAGATGCACTCTCTAAATGTATCATAATGCATGATCTTCCATTTAGCTATGCTGAGTATGAAGGAGTTTGGGTAGTGAATAGAGTTTTGAATCCTGATTTCAAACCTATTAGTAAAAACACTGCTAAGGCTGATTGTTGGGATGTCTTCTTGAGTGAAAAAACAAAGCTAAAGAGCATATTAGCTAATATTCCTGGTAGAATTTGTTTAACTTCTGATGTATGGACTGCTGTAACTATTCAAGGTTATATGACTGTTACAGCTCATTATGTTGATAAGTGGAAGTTAAATAGTAAATTGCTTGCATTTTGTGAGTTAGAGAGTCCACATACAGGGATTGAATTATCTGGAAAGGTATTTGGAGTGCTTAAAGATTGGGGAATAGATGGGAAAATATTTTCCTTGACTTTGGATAATGCCTCTTCTAATGATAGCATGCAAAATATTTTGAAAGAGAGGCTTAATTTGCAAAATGGCTTGTTATGTGATGGTGATTTTTTTCATGTTAGATGTTGTGCACATATATTGAATCTCATAGTTCAAGAAGGTTTGAAAGTGGCTAAAGAGGCTTTATATAAAATAAGAGAAAGTGTTAAATATGTGTAGGCTTCGGAGGGGAGGTTAAAACAATTTCATAAATGTGTTGAAGAAGTGCATTTAGATAATACTGGTAGTTTCTTGAGGTTGGATGTGTCAACTAGATGGAATGCTACCTACATGATGCTTGAAAGTGCTATTAAGTACTGTCGTGCTTTCAATAGTTTGACTTTTAATGATAGAAGTTATACGCTTTGTCCATCTAATGAAGAGTGGGAAAGAGCGGAGAAGATGTGTGCTTTCTTGGCCCCATTCTATCATATTACTAACTTGATATCTGGATCATCTTACCCCACCTCCAATTTGTATTTCCTACAAGTTTATAGTATAGAAAAGAAGTTGATTGAAAACTTGTATAGTGAAGATGGGGTGATCAAAGATATGGCAGCAAGGATGAAGGTAAAATTTGATAAGTACTGGGGCGAGTATTCTGTCACTCTTGCACTTGGATGTGTTCTTGATCCTCGTTCTAAGTTGAACTTTTTGAGCTTTTGCTATAAGAGACTTTATTCATATGACCATCAAGAGAAAGTGAATAGGGTGAAGGAGGCCTTGTATAAACTATTTGCTGAATATACAAAGTATGGGCCGACATCAAGCTCAATTTCTTCATTTCAAACCAGGTCATCATCAATGACCATGGGTGCTTGTTCACAACAACGTCCTCCATTGAAAAGCGAAACAAGCTCAACATCATCAATGACATCTCTAATTGATGTAAGTTTGATTATTATAATTTTTATTCATTATTTTTCTTGTTATATTTTTTTCAAGTATCTAGTATAGTGATGATTTTGTTTATGTGTTGGTTGCTTGTATTATTTTAGGAGTATCACATGGAAATGAGTCAAATGACTTCAAATGATGTCCAGTCTCAACTTGATATATACTTAGATGAAGGAAGCTATGTTGGAAATGACCTCGATGTGCTAGAATATTGGAAGTTAAATAAACATCGATTCCCTGAACTTGCAATTATGGCTTCTGACATTTTAAGCATTCCAATCACAACAGTAGCTTCAGAATCTTCATTTAGTATTGGTGGTCGTATATTGCATAAGTATAGAAATTGTTTGCTCCCAAAAACTGTGCAAGCCCTTATTTGTACTCGTAATTGGCTGCATGATTTTAAAGAAATTGGACCTTCTGGTAAAAATTGCTTATTCCCTAAACTTTTTTTTGTTTTGTTTTTTTTGTTTCTTACTTACAACTTACAAAATAAACATTTTGCTTTTCTGAATTGCAGATGTGCAGGAAGTAGAGGATATTCGATTATCTAAGGAAGATTCAAATATTGTTGTTGATGATGATCTTGTCTCCACTGAGCATGATTTTTAGATTTTTAATTTAATGATTATTCTGATAGGAGTATGTTGTAAAAAGTTGGAAATTGTTTATTTTTGAAAATCTTGTTGAATATTTATTTCAAACTTCTTGACTGAAGAGAGAAGATAGAATAGAGAATGGGTAGGTAGATATTTATTAATTTGGTTTCAAATGGGTAGGTAAATGCCTCGTCTCCATCTCTGGTCATCCTTGTTGGGAATGCTATAATGAATTCAGAGTCTTTGAGTTTGGTGCAGCAGAAAATCATGGTGGACAGTGGACAGACTGCATCATATGGACATATGGAGCAAAAAAAATAGAGAAATACATAATAGTGGGGCAAACATATCATATGGACATATGGAGCAAAAAATATATAAGGCATTATTTGCAAGAGAGAAATCCTTGTACACCTGAAATGAAACAAATAATAGAGAAAGAAAGTAATTTATTGAATAAAATAATTTCATAATTTTTTTTCATATAGGGTTGGGCTGGCCCCCTGGCCCGCTAGCCCGATATAGGGCCGGGCTGGGTCAACGAAATAGCAGCCCGGTTTAAATCAGGCCCGGCCCGGTCCGCCCGATTATTCCCTTGGCCCGGTGTGAGCCCGGCCCAGCCCGATCCGCCCGCCCGACTTGCCAGCTCTAGAGAAGAAACATATTCTTGTAGGTTAAGGCATGGAAAGAAGAACTCCTTTACTGGATATAGATGATTTCTTCCAAGAAATCATCCTTATAAGAAACAAAAGAAAGTATTTGATGGAAAACAAGAGTTCGGGTCACCTCCAAAAATATTGACTGGCGAGGAAATATTAAAAAAATCAATGGAATTTTCAATTCTTGGGGGAAAAAACGGTTATTCTGGGAAAATCTGAAATCAGCAATACTACTTGTTGGAAAAAGAAGTCAATTTTCTTTAATCTTGATTATTGGAAATATCTTCATGTTCGTCATAATTTGGATGTAATACATATTGAGAAAAATGTTTGTGAAAGCATTATTGGTACCTTACTAAATAGTGCAAGTAAGACAAAGGATGAGCTTAATACTCGCTTGAATCTTGTAGATATGGGCTTAAGGAGCGAATTGGCACCAGTGTTTGATTCGAAGAGAACATATCTCCCTCTCGCATGTTATACACTTTCCACAAAGGAAATGAAGGTGTTTTTTCAAACACTTTCACAATTGAAGGTTCCATATGGATATAGTTCCAACCTTCGAAACCTCGTGTCAATTGAAGACTTGAAACTTAATTGATTAAAATCCCATGACTATCATGTATTAATGCAACAATTTTTGCCAGTTTTGTTATGTTCTATCTTGCCCAAGCATGTGAGGAATGCATTTTGTAGATTGAGTTTATTTTTGAATTCTTTATGTACTAAAGTCATTGATGTTCCTTCATTAGATGAGTTACAAAATAAGATAGTGGTGACTTTATGCTTGTTTGAAAAGTATTTCCCACATTCTTTCTTTGATATCATGGTGCATCTTAATGTGCATCTTGTAAGAGAAGTGAGACTTTGTGGACCAGTTTACTTTAGGTGGATGTACCTATTTGAAAGGTTTATGAAAGTGTTAAAAGGCTATGTACGAAATCATACTAGACCTAAAGGTTGTATTCCTGAATGTTATATTGCAGAAGAAGGAATCGAGTTTTGTACTGAGTACTTATCAAATGTGGAAGCAATTGGAATTCCTAGTAGTTCAAACATTGACCACACAGTCGGGGCACCAATAATTGGAGGACTTACTATGAAGGCCGAATCCAATTTATGGTTACAAGCACATCATTATGTATTGGAAAATACATCAATTATCCAACCTTTTATTGAGTAAGCACCACTTACTTTTTTTCTTTATTTGTTGTACGTATTATATATTATTCTAATTATTTAATTTTTATACATGACCTCATAGAGAGCACATGCAGTGGCTGAAAGCGATACATCCACGTCAATCAAAAAGGCATAAGTGGTTACAGGATGAGCATGCTTGTACTTTTACCTTTTGGTTACGAAAAAAGGTACAAAAATGGTTTATTAAATTTTCCTTTTCTTTTTTTTTTTTTAAATTTTGTTTTATTATTATTAGACCCTCTCTTTTGGCGGAGGAATACCATTTTTACAACCTACATCTACCCTTATCCCTTTTACATCCATTTCAAAACAAAACAAAAAACAAAGAACAAGTAACAATTTAAAATGATCTAAAAGCTATAGAATTGAAACTGCTGGAATTTGGGCATATGTGAGGTTCCGTACTAGAAGCTTGACACTTGATCCTCAGACCTTTTAGCTTTTCCTCATCCCCTGAGATAAGTTTATTAAATCCTCCAGCTCTTTTAGCTTTTCCTTTTCTTCGAGCCTTACTTGGAGTGGGATCCTTTGGCGCCTACTAGGCTGTCAATTAGTGTGCAGGTATTGGCCTATCTTTATACAATCTTCCTTCAGGACCAGGAAGAGTTTTAGCCTTTCATGTCTTTACGTTCTTTTAGTAGCTTCCTTCCATGGAGTGGGATCCTTTGGCGCTTATTCAGAACTAAAAGCTTGACATATAAACAGGGATAGACACTTGTTTGCTTGACTCAGAACAACTATTGAAGACTGATTTTTACAGGCAAATGAAGATAGAAATAAAGCAGTTCAAGTCAGCACAAATCCTTCTTTATAGGCCTTAAATTGGCCCCTTGGAAGTTGACTTTATATCTGCAGAAAATTTATATGGATGGGCATAACCGAGGCATAGTTAACCTTACCACAAGGAGAAACTAAGGAGCCATTTGAGCCTGTAGATGTACCTGAAATTAGCACATCTAAACCATAATACAACAGGGATAGACACTTGTTTGCTTGACTCAGAACAACTATTGAAGACTGATTTTTACAGGCAAATGAAGATAGAAATAAAGCAGTTCAAGTCAGCACAAATCCTTCTTTATAGGCCTTAAATTGGCCCCTTGGAAGTTGACTTTATATCTACAGAAAATTCATATGGATGGGCATAACCGAGGCATAGTTAACCTTACCACAAGGAGAAACTAAGGAGCCATTTGAGCCGGTAGTTGTACCTGAAATTAGCACATCTAAACCACAATACAACAGGGATAGACACTTGTTTGCTTGATTCAGAACAACTATTGAAGACTGATTTTTACAGGCAAATGAAGATAGAAATAAAGTAGTTCAAGTCAGCACAAATCCTTCTTTATAGGCCTTAAATTGGCCCATTGGTAGTTGTCTTTATATCTGTAGAAAATTCATGTGGATGGGCATAGCCGAGGCATAGTTAACCTTACCACAAGGAGAAACTAAGGAGCCATTTGAGTCGGTAGATGTACCTGAAAATTAGAACATCTAAACCACAATACAACAGGGATAGACCCTTGTTTGCTTGACTCATAACAACTATTGAAGACTGATATTTACAGGCAAATGAAGATATAAATAATGATGTTCAAGTCAGCACAAATCCTTCTTTATAGGCCTTAAATTGGCCCATTGGTAGTTGTCTTTATGTCTGCAGAAAATTCATATGGATGGGCAAGCCGAGACATAATTAACCTTACCACAAGGAGAAACTAAGGAGCCATTTGAACCGGTAGATGCACCTGAAAATTAGCACATCTAAACAACAATACAACATGATGACAAACCTCTCTATGATACCATACCTGTCTTGAGTGAGGATATGCAGTAAAATTAAAATGTATTCTCTATCTTACCCTACTGGGTTGTCAATTAGTGTGAAGGTATGGGCCTATCCTTATACAATCTTCCTTCAGGACCAGGAAGAATTTTAGCCTTTCATGCCTTTACCTGAACTTAAAAAAACAATTCCAGCAATAAATTTTCCTTTTCGTTTTCATTATTGGTCACCATTTAAATTATATCATTATCTTATTTCTATAGGTTGAAGTTGCATTGGGAAATAATGAACATGTATCTGAAACCCTTAAATGGATAACTAATGATCCAAGCCTTTATGTCATGATGTATAATGATTATGTCATAAATGGGTGTCAATATAATACCAAGGAGCGTGATGATTTACTAGCTACCCAAAATAATGAAGTTAGTATTATATCAACGACAATGCAAATTTCTAGTGCTAAAGATAAAAATCCTATTTTCGGGGAACTTTGTTTCTATGAGGTTATTATAGAGATTTGGGACATGGATTATACTATGTTTAGAATTATAGTCTTCAAGTGTGATTGGGTTGATAATAAGAATGGAAACATGGTCGATGATCTTGGGTTTACCTTAGTTGACTTTAGTTGATTAGCTCATAAGTCAGATCCATTCATATTAGCCTCCCAGGCTAAGAAAGTCTTCTATGTACATGATGAGCTTAATCCAAGATGGTCAATTGTTTTGTCAACACCTCAAGAAGATTTCACAAAAAGATCAAACGATGATGATCCCATGGAAATTTCTATTGAACACAATCCAGTCATATCTTCTTTGCCACAAGTTGAATTATTTGATGTATTGGATGAATCTGATAAAATTTGTAATTGGGATGATTGCGAGGGAATTTGGGTCGAGAACAAATCATAAATGATTCCAATTTTTATCTTTGTTATGGCTTTGTGAATTGATACGCTTCTAAAGTTTTTTGTTTTTTAAATTTATGTGGACTAGTTAAGTTATTCGTCTTTGTTATTAGATGAATGTTATTCTATCAATTTTAGTTAATGACAGGTTGAGAATATTCTAAAAACTGACATTATTATGTTTTTGTGCAAAACAGTTGATTAGGTAATGCCTTTAATTAGTTATATTTTTTCTTTTTAAATATTTTTTTATTTCTTTGTACTTCTTTTTAAACATTATTATTATTTTTTTGATAGGTATGGAAACAGAACAACTAGATAAAGCTACTACAAGAAATAGATGTAGAGGGATAACAAGAAAGCCAATGATTATCAAGAATAGGAGCAAAGGAATTAAACTTTTAATTCAGTATAATGTCGATGGTGTTTATGTCGGACAAGTTGTGGTGCATCTCACAAGTTATTTAGGGGTATAGCCATGTACCATTGTCCCAATTAAATATAGCACTTGGCACCATGTACCCAAGCAATTGAAGAATAAATTGTGGGACTCCATTGAGGTAAACTTGTATTTATTTTTTATATTTTTAACGTTTTCTAATTTTATTTGCAAATTTTTTTAACAACTTATAACTATGTTCATTACTTCTAAGCTGCATTTACATTGGATTGTAAAAGTAGAAGGAATTGTATGAAAACAATTGGCAGGTGCTTTTGATCTTTCAAGAACATGTTGACATCAAAGTATATCATTCCATTCAAAGTCCAACTCGAGCTTCTTAAAAAACCACCATCTAAATACAATTTTATTGAAGATGAAGATTGGACAATTTTTGTCAAAGAAAGAGTGACTCAAAGATTTCAGGTATATTTCTAATTATTTTCACGGAATTTTCTCAATTTTTCTTTACTTAATATAAATTAAAAATTATAGGAGTTTAGAGAAGTTCAAAAGGAAAGAAGGAAAAAACATATTTATAATCATCATCATAGTAGGAAGGGATATGCTGGTCTTGAAATGGAGACGGTAAGTTAAATATGTTGTTACTTTACTTTTTATTTTATGTTGAATTTGCCTAGAGACTCATTATATTACATTGCAATATTGTAAAAGTCGATAGAAACCGACTTTACTTCAGTCATTGATAGAAGTGTATTATGGAAGAAAGCGAAGGTTAAAAAAGATGGCACGTATGATGAAGTGGTCATTCCAGTTGTGTAGAAGATTGTAAGTATTAGTTATGGAACAAATATTTCTTTTACGGTATAAACTTATTTATTGTAACCAATATGACATTTAATTTTATAATAGAATTGTGTATCAGGATATGAAGTTGCAACAATCACAAGAAAGCAGTTTGAGTTTCAATGGAAATGACTTAATTACAGAAGCATTGGGAACTCCATAATATAGTGGTCGAGTACGAGCTAAAGGAAACCATTATACTCCACAAAATTATTTTCATTCTATGGCTGATTGTGCTTTGCGGGAATTTATGAAAGAATCGCAAGAGCGACAATCAAAGATTGAGGTAAAGATTTTATTCCAACTCTCTCAGATAGTACCCACCACTTCTCAATATGATATTGGTAGCTCTAACATGCTTCAAAAACATATTATCCTTCCTGAAAGTGTTGTGCAACCAAAACGTCAAGTAGAAGACCACACTCCACCAATGCTAGCAGTAAAAAAGGTTAGTTGTATTTAATATTATGTTCTTTAATATAAATGTGGTATCACAAACTCATAATTTTCATATCAACTTACCTAGTTGATATGAAAAAATATAAGTAATGTTACAATATAAGTTAGCATGATCAATTATATTAATAAGCTCATTAAGTTATGATAACTCAATTTTGTCTAACTATTACTTTTCTACGTGAAAATTATCAACTTTAGATGATTGCATATAACTAAACAACAAAGTTTCATTTTACATGAAAGAAATTGTCAATTGGCCATAGGGACAAAATAAAATATTGTCGCAGCTGGAACTATGGTACTTGAATATGGTGATAACTGCCTTGTTGCCGTGGATGTTTCTTATGATCCAAATGCATTACTTCCTGTACCTATTCCAAGCCAAATTACCACTATTGGAGATGCTATTGGGCATCAAATTTTATGGCATGCCCAATTTGTCATTCCTTCTACTCTTCGCATCTAGGTATGTGGTTTTTTTTAAAATAAAATATTTCTTAATAATAATAATAATACTAGTTTATCTAAGACAATTCTTATTTATACAAAGATATTTTATGTTTGATAGGATTCTAAGAAATTTAAGAAACAGAGTAATAGAGAGAGATAACTAAGTTTAAATGATGAGAATCCCGTAGATATCAAGAACTTTGCTACATTAGTTGGCCGCTTGTTAAAGGATGAGATCGTACATGTAGTAGAAATCATAGAGGAGGTTTTTGAACAATCATTTAACACCTTCCTCATGAAAGAAGTCATGGATATGATTATATCATCAATGGAGGTGTCATCTATTTTCCTTTTGTTCTATATATGGTAAGATAAAAATTTAATATGTTTTTCATTTATTTTAACTTTTTTATTTATGCTTTAATTTTTCATTATGCGAATTGTATTTAATATTAGTTAAATTAAAATATTATAACTTTTAAATATTGTGTGAAATTTAATCAGACATTTGCATACAAAAATAGTTGATGCTAAAGAGGCAGAGCGATTTCTTTTTGTAAATCCGATCTTGGTTTCCAAAGCTGGATTGGGAGAAGCAAGCAAGAAAAATAGGTCAAGGATTATAGCTAATCGGTTGATGAATGCAAATAATGCAGATTTGGTTTTTATTCCATATAACCCAGGGTAAGTTATTTAACATAAGTAAGATTATAAGTATGCATATATATCAAATTATACATGATATGTTGTTACACTAATTTTAATTTTGTAGTTGTCATTGGGTATTGGTGGTACTTGAAATAAGGACTTTGATCGCCTATTACCTTGATTCCTTGCATCATCAACCTGCAGATGATCTTAAAGACATTGTTAATATGTAAGTTTTTCCCTTCTTATTATAGAATGAAGCATTTGGTGGCAACATAAATTTTTTTTCTTAATGCAGGGCTCAAAGAAATCTTCACTTTAAAAAACATATATCATCAAAAAGAGAGCATAATTGGGTTGTACTAGGGGTACATAACTCATTAACTGAGTAGTATAATATTTAGTGTCTTCTGCTTAATTTTAAACTTTTACAATATGACTTGCAAGTAACTCCATATATATATATATATATATATATTGATTTTATTTTACATTCAGTGCCCAAGACAACAAGGTAGTGTTGAATGTGGATATTATATGATGAGATATATGAGAGATATCATTCTTGATCATGGATGTCTAACATCAAAGGTATGTGTTGATTTGTTGTTTCTCAATATATCAGTTATTTTTAGTTTTCCAATTTTATTGATTAAGATAATATTTTACTTTTCAACAGTTTAATGGGAAGAAATCATACAACAAAGATGAGTTGGATGAAGTATGATCTGAATGGGTGATGTTGGTGTCTCAATACTTTCCTCGGTTTGAAAAGTATTGGGGACACCTTTTTGTATTGAAGCATGAACAAATTTTGGGATTTACAACATTAACTTTTGATGAGCTTCGTAATTTATATCTCTTTTGAACAAAATTATGACTGAAGTTAAATTGTTCGACATAATCATTTGAAGACATTTTAGTATTTAACTTACGCAATCATTATATTTCAATATTTTTTATATGTTGAATTATGTTAGTATATTGAATGCATTATTCTTAGGTATTTAAAGGTAAACTTTTTTTGGTCAAGTTAGGAGATCTTCCTACTTTGGAATGGTCTATGCAATATTGTGATAATAAATGTATTTTTTTTAATGAGATCATAGTTATTATTTCTTACTTTCAATTAAATATTCAAAACTTGAATAAGTAATTAGAATTTTTTTGTTTTCATTCTAACTTTTATGCATGTTGTCAACCATAGATTTTTTGTTGTAGATTGACAATGGAATAAATTGTGATTTTGACTTTTGGCTTCACTACTTTACCAAAATAATGTAAATTACCTTTTTACCCTTATAAAACACAATAATTATTTCAAGGCACAAATTTTTTTTATGCAACCAATATTTTATTAATGAATCTAAAACTATATGTTGATTGGATTACTATATTTGTGTAATCAAATAGAACTTGAAATTAAATTACATAGCTTATCATTGAGTTTTTTTGATGTGTTGGGAAGATGACATGTAATTTAACTTTTCATTTTATGCTATTTAATTAGTTTTTGTAGTGTTTTTTCAAGTTGTTTGTAAGATCTTTAAACTCACTACACACCTTTAGGTTTTAAATGGATTATTATTGTTTTGTATTTTAAAAAATTTTATCAATTTTATGTCATAATTGATAAATCTCCAGCTTTATATTTTATCCATTACTACTAACTTTGTTTTTGTTGTTGTTAAATTTATTTAATCATATATGTCAAATGTTATATAAAGTATTTTTATGATATATTGTTATCATTCCTATTTTTTTTCCAATTCTCTATAATATATTTATTTCTACAAGTATAAGTATTTATTGTTCATCTATTTGTATGCAGGTTACCTTATTTGGAAATTAACTCTTAACTTTGTCAGGCTAGCAGGAACCAGTTTTATGGAGTTAAGGAACAATTGGTTTGGATATATCAGAAAATTTGAATTGAATTTAAGAAACAAATATTGAAATTGTGTTATATTTTTTTTTGATTTGTAAGAAGTCTGAGTTCCCCATTGTACTTGAAAACTGTATTCTTGGTATGGATTGTAAAGAATGTTGTTCTTATGTGCATGCAGTATTATAATAACAGGTGAAAATATATTTACAATAATTATTAAATTTAAATTTATTTAAATTATAATCTTCCTTGATGCTTTTTCTAAGCGTCATAGTATTAAAAAAAATTTACGATAGCTACAACATATAATGATATTTTTTTGTAGTGTCGTTGAATCATACATTGATGCTAAAATAAAGCATCATTGTTAATAAAAATGACGCTTTAATTTAGCATAAAGGTATGATTCAACGACACTGCAAAAAAATGTCATTATATGTATAGACTTTTTATGTCATGCTAGCGGATGATGCTCTCGATAAGCGACATTATATATATATATAATGACGCTTTTTAGGCGTCATCGATTATGGTTTTTGTTGTAGTGGTAACTGATAGTCATGATGTGATCTCCGTGGATCATTATGAGCCCACATCATACCGAGAGGCGATGCTACACTCTAAGAGATGATTGGAAGCCAAGAAGTATGAGATTTATTCCATATATGAAAATCAAACATTGATATTGATTGATCCACTTGAAGGTTTTAAAACCATCAGGAACAAGTGAGTTTTCAAAAAAAAAAATTGACAAGAATGGCTTGTGCATACTTTTAAAGTATGATTAGTTGCAAAATATTTCAAGGAAACACATAATATTATATATGATAAAATAATTTTGCTAATTACAATGCTTAAATCTATTAGATTTTTTTTTGTCATAATTATGCACTATGATTATGTGATATGACAAATAAATTTTAAAATAATATTTCTTAATAAAAATTTGCTAGAGGATATGTAAATGATACAACTAAATTTTTTTAATCCTAAGAATTCCACTTTGGTTTCAAGCTTCAAAGATCTACTTATGAATTGAGACAAATATTTTTGAGTTAAAATTTTCTTTTTGATGAAATAATTGAAGTACTTGTCTTCATCGAGAATGATGGCAAACCTTGTGTCTACATTGAAATCAACGTCCCTTCTTTATAGAATATCAAATATTGGCAAGGGAATAACTTCTCAATGAAATACTTATGCGATACTGCATATATTTTATGCATAAACAACTATAAGATATGTCTAAAAGGCTAATAGGCCTAAATTATTGCACATATATAGACATAATAATATATTTTTTCATTATGCAAACTTCCAAAAGATAATTTTTGCCAAATATCACTTAGAAAGAATTAGTTTCCAACGAGACATGATGAAAAGGACTTATGAGCATGATTTTATGTTTCTATGTTATTTGATCTATCATGCTTATAATATATTCGATTTGATCTCTCATTTTCCATAAGCATGATAACATATTCCAATTAAATCTTGGTGAACAATAATGGTAAATTGTTATGAATAGCCTTTGATGTTCAAAAATAACCAAGGATTACTATATGGATGACATAAAGATGAACAAATTTATAAATGGTTATAGAGACTCTAACTTCCAAACTCATAAGGATGATTTTAGATCATAGTCAAGTTTTGAGTTGAAGTATGCTGATACGACCAATCATGAGATGATTGCAGATCACATATTCATCATCTTTCTCACAGATAATTATATTATTATGATTATTTTCATATCGGAGTTTTGTGAATAATCACAACAAAATCCCTATAATAGTAATTTAGTTTTCATACTTTTCTTAAAATTATTCATGATTTAATATTATAATGGGTATGCATAATAATAATAATATATTCAAAACTAGCATGTATTTGGACTAATTATTAAGTAACATGATTATAGGATATAAGTAAATGCATGAGTTCATGTTGAAGATCATGCAAGAAACTGAACCACTATAAGAATATCATATGGATTATTATGCATACATCACTAGCAATTATCATGGTGATAATGATGCAAGAGATCATTGGACTTTAGATTACCGTGATTTTTAATATAATGAGCTGTTTACTTTAATGCAATCAATCATATTCTATAAGATAGATCTGAAAGGCATAGTGGGATAAGTCAGGGCATACATATAAATAAAACATATACTATGTTATCATGTAAAGTTCCAAAAGAAAGTTTTTGCCAATATGCAATATCTCATAGCATAATTCTAAGAAAGAATTAGTTTCCAATTAAATAGTATATCTCATACTATTTATAAATAGTTATAGAGATGTGAAAGTCAAATTAATGTGAAAGTCATTGAAAACTTTATTATGGATATCCTTAAATACTTGAAAATAATTAAGTATATATTCTTATTATATGAATGGCACAAAGATGAACAATTTATAAATAGTTATAGAGATGTTAGCTTTCAGTCTCATAAGGATACTTTTAGGTAATAGTCAAGTTTTCTATTTTGTGTTTTGTTTGAATATGTTGAAGCATGCCCATATGACCACTTACGAAATGCTTATAAAGCACATTTTTATCATATTTTTAAAGGAAATTCCATTGTTATTGTTGTTTTCACATTTGCATAATATGAATAACACAACAAAATCACTATAATAATAATAATAATTTAATTTGCATACTATTTTTAAATTATTCGTAGTTGAGTATTATTATAGATGGATATAATAATAAATATTCTAAATTAATATGTATTTGGACCTATTATAATATATTATGAATATGAGATATTAAGTCAACACTTGAGTACATGTTGGGAAACATCCATTGGATTGGCTTATCATGAGAATGTCATATGGATTATTATGTCTCCTTCACATGCAATTCTCATTATGATAATGGTGTAAGAGGTCGTTAGATTAAAAATTACCAGGGTTTCTCCTATATAATAAGTTGTTTACTTTAACACTATCGACCATCATCTATAATAGGATGAACTATAAAGATTGTGATTAGGTATATCACAAAATATGGAGAGGAATGATAGTGATCAAGATATGATTTATCCCTCCTATATAAAATGAGAAATATCTAAGTCCCTTGATAGAGTGAAACTAAAAATACTTGGACCATGTCCAAATGAATTGATATGTTATATCAAGCTCGTTTGGTTTAATAGTTTACTCAAGCATCAATAAATTAAAGATTTGAATATACAAGTATTGACATGTTCCATGACTTGTGTTCAGTTTAGATGTCAAAGAAAAAATGATTCAAACTGCACAATAATATTATCACAAACAAGATGACATCGAACATTCACTTTCTTATAACTTGTGTAGTAATTATGTATTGCTACATACCATTCATTTCTCAAAACATTAAATGGTTTTTATATTACTATCAATATTGTAAGAACCTAGTAGCTCATACTTATATGTCAAAAAGGAAATAGAATATAACTACTTGAAAATTTATGGATCGTTATTAAATTAATTTGTTAAAATATTCGAACCTGATTAACTTGGTAATTCAATTTCAATTCAAATTAATAAAAGATGGAGTTCAATTCTGAAATAAATATGTATATTTATTAAAAGAATGAGTCAAATTCCAAAATATATATTTATTAAAAAAAAAAGGGTTTCGGAGTGTTGGAATATGGAGTGTATGAACTTGGAGTGCTTGAATATGAAGCACTCATATCAATATCTATATTTATAAACATCAATTTTATCTTCGAGTTTGAAACCCCTCTCCTTCATTCTCTTGTGTGTTACTCATAAAAACCTAATACTTAGTTTTGGTTGGTGGCAAGCACCACCACCAAAGGAATTTTAGTTTGTTCGTAAAACAATTATAGTAATTTTTCAGCTAGTGGAGTAGACTGAAAAGGAGGTGTAACTTGAAGGGGTTGTGCTTGGTTTAGATTTGGATTAATTTTCATGCTAAATGTAAATTTTATTTCCCAATCAAACTTTTTGTTTTTTTTTTTGTTTTACATAGAACATGTCTTTGGGGTTGATTTTAGCTAATTACTTGTTCACTATGTATATGACATAAATTCGTTCAAACTCTAACATTGTAACCAAAACCACTTGCAAATTGCCTAGCCAGGTTTCTTTGTTAAAAACATATTTTTTATTTGTTTATCATGGTCCAATAAGAGATATCAGGTTTTATTATATAGTTCAAATCATATAGTTTGTTTAAATAAATATATTATTGATGGATCGTAGACCAAATAGTTATCATTTCATCACATAAGTTGTTTGTTGAAATAATTACAAAGGTGCATTTTAATCAACACATATTTCTTGACATTAATTATTATCATATTTGTTATTGTCCTATTTCTAATTATGCTCCCAAGCCTTTTGATTGTTTAATTTTGTTGTTTTTTCATTTATAATTTAAATATGACATGTGTGTCGATCTTTGTTTGCATTTTCTAAATTAAACTTATATTTCTCATCTAATTCCCTTTGAATGCAACTTAGTGATTTCTATCGTAAAATATAATTTTTGATTAATCTAGACTTAAAAAAGATGCAATCAAAGCTAGAAGGCTCGGTTGATCTTTCTCATCTAATTCCCCTTGAATGCAACTTAGTGATTTCTATTTCTCATCTATGAAGTGTTCATGCACTCAATTGGAGGATGCCCCTGAAACACACTTCATGATGGCTGGAGCAATTGCGAAGAGTTCATAACCCCTTGGTTGACCTTTTGGTTCTCTCATTTGCCTGGGAGAACTAAAGTAGTTTTGGGTCATCACCATATCACGTATTATAATTTGTTTATGATTTATGATGCATAGTTTGTGTTAGTCACAGTGTACCTAATATACAAGATTTTTAAATGGGAAGGAAATGAACATGAAAATTGATGTATTCAATTTGAAAGGATATTAGATTATGGTCGTCCACAATTGGTGAGATTTTAATTATAAAATTCGTCAAAATAAAATATCAAGTCAAATTCAAAGAATTGCATGTAATTGGCAATAGCTACCTATTTAAATAACTATAATCTTGAGTGTTCAAATAAAACTAAACTCAAGATAAGGTAAAATAAGGATCCTAACCTACTATAAAACTTTTGATAAAGTTTTCCAAAATTAAAATTTAAGGTTATTAATTTTGTCAAAAATAGTGAAAGAATCATTTGATCAAGTCCTTTTAAATGATAATAATTATGATAGTAGTAGTACATATTTGTTATTAGAATGATTATGTCTAAAACACATCAAGTGTATTATCACTATGATGTATCATTGAGAAAGATAAATTAAATGAGAAAAATTTTTTAGGCTGATACCATAACTTGAGCATAATCCTCACAAAAGAAAATAAAATTTATATTCTAGAGGATTTCATTCCTAGTAAGCTCGTCTATGATGCTTCAAAGACAGATAGATAGAGATATGTATAAAAAGTATCGCGATGACATGTAAAATGTTGGATGCATTGTTCTTGCCATTGTGTCCCTCGAGCTTAAAATGTAATATATGGAATTGGATACATTTTATATGTCGAGTTCCAATAATAGTTAATAGATAACTTCCGTGGGAACTCATGTTCTCAAAATTATAGACTAAATTGAGAGCTTGTCATAACTATAATTTTTAATTGACCAAGAGATGACCACAAACTCAACTTATAATTATTACTAGAAGGTATAGTCAATTGGTCATGACCTATAATATGAATTAAATTGATAAGCTTCTTCCTAAGTTGTTCAATATGTTGATAACAACTAAAGCAAACATGAAGAAGTCTAGACTCAATACTATTCTGATGATTTGTATAAGTAAAGACAAAAATAAAAAAACAATAAAGAGAAATTATAAAGCCAAGAGCAAGTCCACACTAGTTGCTAAGGTACTAAAATTTAAAAATGATATATCTAAGGATGTGAAATGCTTCTATTGAGGTGTGACTGACGATTGGAAGAGAAAATGTTCTATCATGAGGAGATAAAGAGAAAGAGAAGTGAGACTTCACCTTCATGTATGTTTATTAGAGATGTTAATCTATTTACTTATCATTGGAATTATACATTAGATGTGGTTCTCATATTTCTATAAAATGTGTGAGAATAAGGACATGCACCTGAGAAAAGAAGCAAGAATTATTGAAATAGCTATGAAGATTTAAATTATGCCTTTGTACATTGGGCTAGATTTATAACTTATCAATTATTATTTTGTCCCTTCCATACTAGAAACAAAATCTTTGTTTCATGTTTTGATAGAATGGGGTTTGAGATTGTAATTAAAATATATATTATTCTATTTATTTTAATCGTATTAGCTATGGATGCGCTCCTATGACTAGTGGTTATTATGTTATATATTTTTACATGTTTGTATATAATATTAAAACTAAGAGAAAAAATTGAATGAGCTAAATCCTACTTACTTATGATATTGTCACTTAGGTCACATAAATGAGAGTTATATTTCTAAGTTTCGTAAAAAGAATTCTTGGATTCAATTACTTTTTTAGCAATTTGAAATGTGCAAAGCTTGCTTATTGGGCATGAAGACAAAACTTTGGTTTAAAAGAAATATTGAAAGGGCTGGCGATTTAATAGCACTTACACACACACACACACACAAGCACTATGAGACAATTAATGTAATGACGTTGAATACACAAGCACTATGTTTTTGTATCTCTTAATACACAAGCACTATGAGACATTTAGTGTAATGGCTTTGAATTCCTTCTCGTGATAATGCATATGGATTGAATCATTTGAATTTGTGACTTGAAATCATCTCCCATGTGCCTAGTTCCACAACCTTGCCAGGAGGAAGAAGAGAGAGCGTGGGATCTATTTTCCGTAGCATAAATCCAAAAAATATAAAATAAAAAGGTCACATCATCATTAAAAAATTGATGGGATATTTTTCTATTATCTTTAGATTAATATAAAGATTATTTGTATTATATATATATATATATATATATATATAATCAAATATTTAATTTGATTTTAATAAAATAAATTAATCAAATTAATTATATTGATTTTATATACACATATATTCTAAAAAATAAATGAAATCTTTACTTATAATTTAAAAACTATTTTTCAATGTATTGGATAAGACAATGGAAGGGACATTGACCAAAATAAAATTTTGGGCTCTCAAAGTAAATTATGTTGTATCAATTAATTATAATACATTATACTATAGAATTATAATTAGACCTACTCACTTATTCAAAATAATTTAAGCCTTTTGTTATTTAACACTGATTAAACTCATCATATTAAGATTACATATACTCATCAATTAAATTATATCACTGATAATTTAGTTTAATCAATCTATTATTATTTTCTTGAGATATTCTACTTAACTTATTTAATATACCGGATTAAAATCTACTTATAGGATTTGACATTATCAAAACTTATAAGTATCCTGAATGATTATCATCAATTTATTTGGCATAACATAGATTCTATCAATAATTAATATTTACCATATAACTAATAAAGTTAATCAACTTACTGAGTTTATTATTCTATTTATAGATCCTATTCTTTATGAATTAAAACAACTATTAATAATTATATGTGATTATTAATCATTTTAAGATTAATAATAACAATTTTTACAATTATGACAAGATATTTTATTTTACATATCAATATAAAATAACCACACTGGTAGTCTCATTTAATACACATAAGTGTATTAGCACAAAAAGTTAGAATTTTACTATTATAAAGAGTCAAAACATACAAACTAAAATCTCATGCTACAGTCTTACCAATGTTGTGCTCAACTCCATTTAGATTGTCAATAGTACATTTATATTCAACAAGAATAGCTAATTTGATCTTATATGCATATGTTGAACTCTATGCACTAATTCATCTGCTATGTAGAATAAAGAACACATGTATATCATTTTTAAATACAAACTTAGCTCATTATAAATTCACTTATATTCAAAATAATAAAATACATTCAACAAATATTCAAACTAATCAAATGACTTTCAATAAAAATATAGACCATGGAATAATCTCATATCCAGACATCTAAGAATATCACAATGGAATACTATTTTTTGAAAGAGGGAATCAAACTTTGTTAGATATTAGTTGATTAATGTTGAGTCATTTAGTTCTTTCTATATCCTTCTATGAACATGCATTACTAATATGTGCTTCAAACTAAATATTATTTTATCTAAGTCAAATCAAAATATATCATATGAGATGTGGATTGAGAAACATCCAAATATATTTGTATTTGTGATATTACAAACTACTCCCTAAACCTAATAAATATTTGTCTATGGGATATTACAAAGAAATTAAGAGATATTATTTCTTTGATCCCATTGAGAAAAAAAAATATTTGTCATTGGTACATATATATTTCTTGAAAGAAAATTTATTTCCAAAAAGAAAAGTGCGAGAAAGATTGATCTTCAAAAAGTTCAAGAACCATAAGAGAATATTCAACTCTAGATCAAACTTTAGAACAATTCATAAGCTATAGTGGAACAACAAACTATTCAAGAAAGAACTACTATGTTTTTCAAATAGAGATCATAATGCTTTTGAAAGATTTGAATTTCTTATTACACAATATGCACATAATGTATTAGAATGAGGAAATTAATGAAAAACCTAAAAAAATGAGAAATAATTTGGAGCCATGATATCTTAGATGGAATCTATGTGTGGTCAGTAGGTATGGATCTTGGCTGAGCCACCCAAAAAGATAAAATTCATTGGATATAAATGAGTTTTCAAGAAGATGATTGACATAGACATAAATGTGCAGACTTACAAAGGGTAATAATTAGTTGCTAAGTATTTTAATTAATTCTTGGTGTTGATTATGATAGAATATCTTGGCTTGTTTCCATGTTCAAAACTATCAAGAATTTGCTTGTAGTAGTTATGCTTCATGATTGTGAATCTAGAAAATGGATGTAAAGATCACTTTCATTAATGAAAATCTAGAAGATGGTTTGTACATGCCACAAATCAAAGGTTTAAATGATCTAATGTATGTCAAAAATATTTTTAATCTATATTGATCTATTTATGGATTAGAACAAACTTCTCATAGTTGGAATCTTCATTTTAATAATGAGTCAATGAGTTTGGTTTCATCAATAATGAAGATAAGCATTGTGTCTATAAGAAGGTAAATGATAGTACTATCATCCTCCTAATATTATAAGTAATTGACATAATTCTCATTGAGAATGAGATTAGTATCTTTTACTTTATCAATACTTGGGTGAGATGCTACTTTTCTATTAAGAACTTTGGAGAAGTTATAAGTAAAGATTGTCATGACTTTGTATGGGTGTCAAAACTCATTGATTGACATGATCACAAAATCTAGATGTACGAAGATCTCTCAACCAATATAACTATACATGTATATGAGTCATATAAGTAATAAAATTGACATAAATCCAACTATTGATCCCATAGGAATTAAATTTGAAAATTTGATCAATTAACAATGAATTGATAACTATACATGTCGAATACATGTACTTGGCCTTTGAAAATATACACAAAATCTAGGATTCAAACATGTACTTGTGCATGATGATGTTTCTTGGTGTTTGGTTAGTATCATATTTGATTATTGGATAAATAGTTGATTAATGTGAAAAAGCATATATGCCCTCTTAGCATATAAGGTGACCATCGTTTGTTGGATTGTCTTTACAAAGGATGATCCCCTTGTAGTTTTCATATTAATATTTCAAAACTAAAGTAATATTTCATTCCATGTAATTGTTATTATGATATATATTTCTTTTAAGTAATATATTAACTACCCTTGAAGGTTATTTTTAGTATATACTTCTATTTACCAATCTATAATGTCTTAATGATTTGAGATATGTGGTATTAATTTTGTTTATTTTTTTGACTTCATAAGAATCGTACTCAATAATTAAACATATGTATTCTCATGAATTTCACCCATAGATGTCATATAAGTAGGAATAATTCATAGATCTATCACTATCATATGTATCTCTCACACTTGCATGTGTCATGTGACATACCTATCACTGTCTATCATAATCATTATATGACTCCCACACTATTATCAAACTCCTAAGTTAGATATTCTAGTTAATTCACATATTACTCTAAAGTTAGTTCTTCTAGATAATAAATAATATATTAGTTTTTAATATAGTTGTACTTTTGACTTTGTGAGTACCATATTCATAATAATTAATATATGTTAACTTTGAGTTTTCACTTGTTGATTTATCTTATGCATTAAGATCAAAAAGGTTATCAATTCATTCTATTCGAACCACATGAGTATATAATACAACTTACCTATCACATTATGTCACAGTAACATGCATAAACCAACAAATTAATGAAAATTATTAATTTTTGGTTCTAAATTATATCTACATCCATCAATATCCAAACATAATATTAATAAAAATAAAGACTCATAATTGAAATATTCATCACAACACAACTATATTATCAACTCTACAATTTAATTTACTCGGATATTGAGGATAAAATCATGTGAAATCTATTAGAAGGCATCTCATGGATTCTAGGGTTCTAAATGAATACTCCAACTAATTTATAAGCGTAAACCTCTAATTCTAATTGATATTGCTTGTTATTTACCGTTGATTTGTCCTTAATTTGGGGTTTATGATGCATTTTCTAGGGCTTATGTCCATCATTCCCCTAATCATATCTCTCATTATTTTCTTTTTCTAAGTATAACTTTTATACTTTAGGGATCCATAAAATATTATAAGTTGAAAGTCATGACATAGAATTGAGGTCATACTTTCATAATCTATTTGGATCTCTTATAAATAAAAATGCCATGGTGTTGGGAATGGTCATAACTAATACTTAAACACTATGTAATACAAAGTCATGACACTATTAATGATCATAACTTTTATCTTAACATTGTGAGCAAAATATCAAAGCATTAGAAGCTTCGTAACTGCGAAAAGCTATCTATAACACAAAGTCACGGTGTTAAGAATTCACCATAGCTTTGGCCTTGACTTTAATAAAATATAATGACATTAGGATTTCCATGAGTGAATAATTACTAAATGGAACAAAAAGTCATATGGGAAACTAATATCACGACTCACATCTTTTGATGCATTGGCACTACAATGAATAAGTCACAACTAAAAAATATGCTTTGATTACTTATACTAATGGGGTACTCGACTATCTTGATGTGAAAATAATATCATAGTCTTTAAGTGATTTATAGCTAGTATGTTCATGACTCCAAAAAATTATCACTGCCACAATGATTGCGATGCACAATGAAATGATTATATTAATTTAGTGATAGAGTTGTGATGTACAAAGAATGCCACAACTATTTTAGCAAGGTTATGGCTAAGAAAGGATACCATAATTATTTAAGACTATAATGAAAGATGTACATGGGTTATGACAAGAGAATTGTTACAACCCTCTATCACTTCATTCCCCTACAAGCTTTTATTCCACCAAGTTTATCAATTTTATCAAAATTCATTAAAATTCTACTAGTATTCATTAAATCCTTTCAAAATAGAAATTTAATGAAATATCTTATATGCATATCAATATACATGTAAACATGCCTAATTTTACTCTCCAAATAATATAATTTATTTGGAATTTTGAATACCGAATAAATTTTCATACTAAAAATATTACTCATCCTGAAGCAATGAATCTTCCTCCAAACATCAACAAAAAAATATTCATAATATCAATATCAATAAAAAACTATATCATAATACCATAATAGAAGTAAAAGTATACATCTCAATATGGTGAAGAAGGAGGGCAGTATGATTGACTATTAGAAACAAATCTCAAAACAAGAACTTCACTCTAAAGGGTTCAATTGAAAGTACAGATGTCAAAAGTTTCTCAAAATCCTCTTTCTTTTCTATCCATTTTATTATTTGCACAATCAAGTCACACAGTGCATCATATCTCTTTCCAATGAAGTTAATGATGGATTTAAATGAACTAAGAGCAAGGATATTTATTTCTAATTCTAACTAAATTTTCCTACATCTTCAATCCACTTAATTTTTCTATAATGCACATTTTTTCCATTTTTGAATCTCATTCTGCAATCATTTTCTGCCACTTCTTTGCAATGGACTCATATACTGTCTCAAATGAATTGACACTTTCCATCACTCTAGTTTCCATTTACTTTATTCACTCCTCCAAGATTTTCATAAATTGTTCTTCAATTTTCTCTTGGATAGACTCAAATAAAAATTCTTTCTCTAGGAGATGCACCTCCAATAATATATCTCTTCTCTCTATATTTTCTCGATCTTTCTATTTTATTCTTTTGATTCATTCCTCCAAATTTTTATCTCTTTTTTCTAATTCTTCCATCAAAGAGGTACACTCATGTTTTATCACAAATTTCAAATGCTTTCCTATAATATATGCTCAAATATTATCATGTTCAGTATATGCATGAGTTCTCAAAATTGTCATTTTTTTTCTTTAGGAACTAATATCTGGGAGAGTCTAACTACTCTTAATCATGATATTCTCCATGTATTTCCTTTACATCCTTGCTGACCTCAAGGAAGGGTGACATATTTTGCCCAACTTCAATTGACTCTTCCCCTTCATGATTCTCATTCTTCTTCTTGATTCCTTCAAGCCCATTTTTAACATCCACCAATGTTAATGGGGATATCCGTGTTTATATTTCATCTATATTTTCATACATCGAGACTCCCTTGGCTTAATACAACATCATTATCAACAAATGGTGAATTAATTGTCAAGAGAATTTATCTTCCAAAAATTGAGGATTAATGTCTCCAAAATTTTCCCATATTAATTTTAAATTATTTAACTAAGGTTAAAAAAAATATCTCCATCTCTTGCATGATATTAAAGACATAGAGGATTAGCTACAAAATAAAGCATAGAAAATACAATTAAACCTTGCTCTACTTCATAACTTTCCCTTGCATCAAGTGTCCATAATACTTTTTGACAAAACCCTTTATTCACTTTTTCCACTAGTCAATGTTGTGCACTTGTGCTTTTACTTTGTAATGCAATTGGATATTTAGAGATTAAAAGTCATATCATCTACTGTTCCTCACAATCTAAACATCTCATTAATGGTTTCCTTATCAAAGGGTACTCAAACTTTACATACTTAGTATTTTTCTACTTCATAATAAAAATTGGAATATAATTCCTTTATAATTGAAGTATTATCTCATTTCACATACGTATAAAATTTCTCCCAATTTCATACCTCAATTGGTTTCCAGAAAATGTGAAATAAATTATTTGAAACTATGCTCACATATAAAACTTTTCCTACCAAAAACCGAAGTGATTTATTCCTGTCTAGTTTTGGTAAGAAATGTCAACTATGACACGATGACTTTTGGTGAAGCCTCAATAAAAAATTACCTCTATCACTTGCTCTTTACCTTTTTGCTTGATGTAGACTCATTTCTTCTCACTCTTAACTTCTAAATTAAGGTATTATTTTCCATGGTAGGTTGAATATTTAATCAAAGATATTAAAAAGGTTTTCATTAGAGTATGGATGAAGAAAATTTAGAAATATAGCAAAAAATTAGAATTATGGTTTTTAACAAGGGGTTAAAGTTTGAGTCTTGGCCATAAAAATTTTTTTACGCATTTTTATGTGGCCATGACTTCTCATTAAAAAAAAATAAAGTCATTGCTAAGTTTAAGTGCTTTGACTTCATTCAAATGTCTATGATATACAAGTACTGATAATATTTATATGCATTTAAAAAAATTTGACAAGTATTTATTACATCATTAAAGCAAAAAGTTGACTTTTTCAAGCCACTTAATTTTATCGATTAGGTAATGTCTCAAATATTATTAACAAAAATATTTCATCAATAGAAATCTATAAGTACATGAGTCATACAAATAGTAAAATATACTTCAGTCTAGATATTGATTTCACACAGATTATATTGATAATTTAATTATTCAATAGTGAGATAACTTATTTTCAGAAAAAAGAATATTCAGATTGTTAAATAATCTTAGGCACATGGTTTATTCATTTAATTTATGTGATGATGTTTAAGTTGTTTAACTTATATTATGTTAGATATAGAATAAAAGGTGAGGTATTGTTCAATGACTCCTTTCCCTAATGACATACAAGGTGATTATCACCATTGAGCTCATCTCAATGGTGGTCCCCTTATAGCTATCTCATTAGTATATCACTACTGAGATAATAATTCATCTATGCTCGAGAGTTATTTATAATCCCAAACTTTTTAGGTAGCTTCATCAACTACCTTTGATAGTTTCTTCATATACATACTCTTATTGTCTAGTCTCCATTATCATAAAGACAAAAGATTGATATTATTTATAAGTATTTATACTATTTGAATTCATAAGTGCCATATTTGTACATCAAATATATAATTCCCCCAACTTTTACTAGTGGGAATCATATGAGTAAAAGTAACTCTCAAGGGTGGTCACCACCTTGTGAGTCACCAAACACTCATGCATATCTCAAATATTGAATGTCATCATCGTCTTTGGTGACATTATGACTTTCACATTAAATATGAACCTCTTATAAAATATTTTATATAAAATTCATCCCAATCAATAATTAATTCTTTTAATATGTGTATAATTGATTTACATATAAAAGCATTTATAATTTTGATTTCGTATGTACCATACTCAATGATTAACATACCTAAAATTTGAGCATAAATATATAGGTTCATCTCATCCATCATAATCCAAAAAAATATTACTATCTTTATATCATATACATGAGTGAGCCTCCTTTAATATTAACTACCAACCAGAAAGACTATCACTACTTGCTAGGTGCTAAGAAAAAGGTTGAACCATAAACTGAACTCGGCAAGGGTGCTTTGAACTCATCATTCTCCTAAGCAGCCTCATTCCTGGTCCAGCTCCCTGATCCACTCGAGACCAAGTGAGTTCTTCGCTAGTAATTCTTTTTACTTCCTCTCGCTCCCAGTCTTCTTTCTCTCATCAGTCAAATAACTTTTAAGCACACTATCAAGATCTCTACAAAGAATACAACTCCTCATTGGTTCTAGAGGATTGGTCCTTGAAAGAAAAGGAACTGGCCATAGTACTACAACTGGATGGTTGGTAAAAGGCACTAGAGATTATCTTAAGATTCTAACTCACGCGAAGACAAAAAGCCTAGAAAAATTCCTAGAAGGAAACAAGAAAGACGATACTGGAAATATCTTTGGGGAAGATAGAACTCAAACTACAATAAAGGAAACTGGCTTGGTTGCTCACATGCTATTAGCTCATTGACTTTACTCATTTAAGATACAAAGTAACTCACCCCAAGCCAAGGGACGACTTTCAAACTCACTTGCTTTTCGGTAAAGACTATCAAATGAATTGGCTTAGAGATAAGAGAGCTCACTTTTCCTTGCATTCCCTTCCTTGAACAATACTTTCGGATACTTCAAAGGCCAAGGGAAGGTTTATTTGATTGGCTAGCAATATTCTCTAGCCTTCCTAAAAACATATGAGGATGAGGGATAATGGGATAACTTACCCCACCGATAGTTTGAAAGATTCTAAGCCTTGTGGCATCTCTCATCATCTTCACATAATTTTAAATATGGACCTAAAACATATAGTTGAACTATGTTTGTTATAGGATAGGAAAGCATGGTTGATCAGGGTGGTCGTAGGCTCACTCACCTCTAGATATTCTTTTTTATGATGACCCCATCCTTGTTGAACTTTCAACCTCTGGCAACAAATCTATCTTCTACTATAGTAGCAGTGACATTCGACTTTTGAGTATCAGGAAAGGATGATTAGATCTGATCGTAGACCACCCTTCGTGATGGTAGGAATCTTGCTCTTGGTCTCTTATACCTTCTCTTTCCCAAGCCTCCTTGACTCCTTTTAATTAGCCTTCTATTTGAGAAAGTAAGTTCGTCCATTCAACAAAACAAATAAGGGATATTCAATAATTTCTCTTGCACTCCCATCCATTCCTACTCTGTCCATACTTTCTTAGTTCATCTCCATCATTCATAGGCAGTCAAAGCCCATCTAGTTGCTTGTTCCATTTTTAAAGGCCTCTTTTCATGCCTATATGTGAGGTACAAGGTCTTCTCAATGTATGATAGGTCGATCCAAATGCACAAATAGCATTTTTTTTTGGAGCTTTAGGTCCCTTTCAAGCAAACAAGTTGAGGTTGGTCTACAATCTGATAAGATAAAGAGAAGGATCTGACATAAAATTTCCATCATGTTGAAGTCACTTTAGGTTTTATACCAAAGGGGTCTTGATTGGTCTTGACCATATTAGCAAAGAGATATGACATATCAAGCTTTATTTGAAAGAGAAAGATTTCATTTACTTAGAAAGGATGACTTACTTTAGAAGGAGGTAACACACAAGACACGCTGTGCTCCACATTTGCATGGAAAGACAGGACTATCTTTTGAATGGGATCAAGTATGTTAGAATACTTTTGAAGACATCGAGGAGTATCTATTAAATCTTCTACCCTAGACTTAGGTTCTCTAGTCAAAGGAAATCCTCTAATCATTTACACAGCATCTCATCTTGATTCGCAAGGAACTCTTCTTGTCTTGCTTGCACAAATAAATGATGAAGGAAAGGAAGTTGCTCTATACTAAGTCATACCTTCGTAGAGTTCAATTATTTAAACTTCAAAAAAAGATATACCTTGTTTGTAGTACAAAAGCTCAAACACTATCTCCTAGAACATCCCATTCGGCTCATATCAAAAGTAGATCCACTCAAGTATTTTCTCTCAAGCCTTTCTTAAAGGATAAAAACTAAAGGGTTCTGAATTATCCAAATATCCATGATGATTCCCTAATGTTGTAAGGTAGAGGATAAGCATTGGCTTATTTCTTGGTAGCTCATCCAGCTTCTGATGACACTCAATTGTCAGGTGATCTAACAAGATGAATAAGTTTTATATGCTAAAGTTCAATTCCTAGGGGATCGATGGTTCATCCAGGAGCATGGGAAGGGATTGTCTTCATGATCCCAGAAAGGTCAATGATCCCTTACTCATTCACAGTGACTTAAACAGCTTCAAACAAGGCTACTGAATAGGAAGCTAGTATAACTTTGGAGTTGAAGATTGATCCTCTTATAGTGTATGGTGATTCTCAACTAATCTACACTATTTATTAAGTAGGAAAGAAAAGAGATCTCTTGAGCCTTCTTTCTTTCATCAAGGCTCGCTCCTATCCTAAGTAAATTCCTAGAAGTAAATATTGAGCATGTTCCACGATCACAGAATCCTTTTGCCGATGTGCTGGCATGTTTAACTGTACCTTGGTCCAAATCAATCCATGAAAATAAGAGTATAAGAATATAGGTCAGTAGTAGAAAATGTTTCCATCTTTTGAAACAAGGTGTTCTTCCTTCATCCTCCATCCCCATTATGAGGGTTGGACAGAATATATTTGGCCATTCAATAGCCCATTTCTTTTGGAAAGGCATGCTGGGAAGATGAAGAGATGAACTTTGAAATTAAGTTACAAAGAAATTCTGTAAGAAGTATTTGGGTTGGAAATGTGCCTGTCCTATTAGGTCAAGTTGGTAAGGTCTTGTTTTTAATGAAATCCATTTTTCACGCCATTATTCCCTCCTAGTATGGGGTCTTGAAAGGAATGACTGGTAGGATTGAAGAAATTTGGATGATATTTCCATGGTCTGGTGTTGGAGGGAGAGACAAAATGAATCTCTTCACATGGGAGAAGGCTCTTTGAAGCTTTGATTAGGAGGCTTGGGCTAGAGCTCAAGCTAGTTGGACTATAAGATAATTATTCTTGTCTACTTGTTGAGCAGGCGATCCTTCATTCTTCATGATGAAAAATCAAATAGAAAGGAGTGAAAAGAAAATAATCAACCATCTAAGCCATCAGCTTTTCTTACTTTTCAAGTTCGGCAAGATAAAGATAGGTCCCTTTCTTAATAAGCCCTCCTTCCTAAGAAGAGTTATGTGCTACGACTCCAATATCCCTTTGGTGGGCTCCCCGTATAAGTAATGAGACTTGTTCTCATTGGTCAGAGATGATTTCTAAGAATCCAAAGTTGGAGCGGGGATAAACTCCCCAGTGGAACTTGTCCCTCTATTATAGTTGCTTCAGAAAAAGATATTGGAAGGTTGGACGATATCATATTATATTTGGACATTGTGGCACATGAATTTATTGAGAGATATATTGAGCCTAGGATTGACTTGCTGTGATATTATGTTATGAAAAAAGGTTAATAATAGCTGAAGTATGCCTCATTCCCTCCTCCTTAAAGCGGGTTTAGAAATTATGGGAGTGGAGTTTTGTATTAGGGGAGTTCGTAGTGGTTCCTTATGTAGCTACCCTATCTAAAAGGGTTTCTATTATGAACCCCAACGAAAAGAAGCAAAGGTGCTAGCACCGAGTCAATCTATGAAGTGTAGATTAAGCGAAGCTTCCGCAAGAGTAGACCCACTCTTCCCCTGGCCTTTGGGGTAGGAAGGAAGAATGCATGGAGTTTACACTATTCACATATAATGAATAGAGGATAAAGCATGGAACATAGGCTAAAAGCAAGTATAGATTTAACCAAAGATAGCTCTTTCACCTACCTAACACTATCACGGTGAGAAACCCCAAGCTAAACTTAAAAGTAGATGCCACTGGAGAATACACAGTTTAAGTAGAAGTATCATTATCATCCAATGGAGAACAACCAAAAAGAAAGATTCATATGAAATGATTGAAAGGCATTCCATTCGAAATCAGTAGAGTCAGGGATAGATTGGATAATATAGGGCCTCCAAATATGTTGAATCACCTGCCAAATACCAAATTAGCATAGAAGCAATATCACAGATGCATTCCTAAATGTAGGTAGCCATTCGAAGTCCATAGATCCAGGTTAGCAGTCTTAGACAAAAGGGAAGATTTATTAAAAGAGAGTGTGCAATACCAATTGGTTTATAAGTTCAGAACATGGCCCTTGGTTGAGCTTTGCTTTGCCTCACTCGAGAGAGGAAGGATTTCAACCCATTAGGTAGAAAGAAGAAATTCAACCATTAGTGATGAGGGAAGATCAGTGTCGGATGAAAGAAATCGGCCTATAACTTTAATGGGTTCTACTGCTTTGACAGGAAATTGGTGTAATTTGTTACATCTAGGAAAGATGCAAAGACAAAGGAAGCACTTGAGCCTTCATCTCCTACTACATAATCAAAATCAAAGAAGAGTTTTGGGGTAGAATCAGCTCATACAATAACAAAATGAGCAGCTTTGTAAGCTTCTGATTTTGGAAAGAAGAAAATAAGATTAAAGCTTCCAATGTAGAGAAAGCTGATCCAGCATAAACCCCTATTCTGACTTCCCCACTAGCACTAGTTTGATTCAGGTTGACCTTCATGTTTTACCATAACTCTCATGATGAGGGACTAAAGCAACTGATCTGAAAGGTTATGAGGGGTTACTCTGACTTAGGGAAAGGCCCCTCTTCTTAAGGCTAAGTAGATTGGTGGGAGTGGAATGAGGCTCAACCACAAAAGGACCAACATCAATGCTTCACTTCATTCTCTAAGGTATTTGCACCCCTCCTTTAGAGAGAACTTAATAAAAAAAGGGGTTTCTAAGGTAGGCTAGGTTTTTGTTGAATCCTCTTCACTCAGTTGATACATCTAGTGCTAATGTAGACATAGTAAAAGAAGATGAATCATCAACATTAGAAAGATCTAGCTAGTTTGCAAACAACTTTCAAAGCTAGTAGTTGTAGCATAGAAGGACGAGAGGAAAGATACTCCAATATGTAATAAAAATATTGTCCAACCCGCCCTCAAAAATCTTCCTAGTTTTATATCCAATCACTTTCTCATACTCATATGGGAAAAAACACTTTATTTCAGGAGATGTTTACACCTCTAGGTAGAGGTATGATTATACTAGAATGTACTACTCCATATCAAACCTATAACCTGTAACATCTTATGCATGGAACACAATTACAACTTGAACTCAACCCCTAGCACAACCTTTAAAAAGAAAATTGGGTGAATAGGAACTGGCTAGCCTCTATCCTTAAGACCATAAATCTGCTATCCAAGGTAGGATGGGCTCCTATCATAATATGAGGTTTTTTAAAACGTTCATTTCATTACCTACTAGGTATAATGATAAGAGAGTGCTTCGAGAGAAAATAAAAATTCTTTTTTCCCACTTGCTTCACTCCTTTTAGTAGCTAGCTTTCCTAAAAGATCTAGTTTCAAAATGGGCATTCGATAAAGCAAGATAAGGATTTGTAAAGACTTTCAAACTCATGGGCCCTAAACCTAATATAGCTTTCAATAAAGATTATTGTGCTTACTCTTGCCCTTTCTTACCCACCGGTGACACAGAACACCCAAGAAAGAATAAAAGACATAGTCTAATAGGAGAGACCAGGTTAGCTAGTTGTTCTTTCGTATTTTTCCAAACAAGGCCAAAAATTGAAAATGGTGATAGATGTCATATATTATATAATGATAATGTTATCCCCCTTCACCTTCGGTATATCTTTCTAGAAGATTTATTCAGTAATGGAACAACAAGAAGATGTTGAGGAAGCCATCATGGGCTAGCCAACTAGCTTAACCATCCATATGTCATCGATGTAGGATACCATATAGCCCCTCTTCCCTTATTCATCAACCAACCATGGAATTATTCGATAACCATTCAAGTTTCAGACCAAACGAAGGTAGACTAGGTTTTCTGTGGAAGATAATATCAAAGTTTTCTTCTTTACTATCTTGTACGGTTAGCTTTCTCCTTGGCATGCCTTCTCTCATATATAAAAACTGAGAATCAGTCGCATGATGATCATTAGAGACTACACCCTCATCTTGTTGAAGAGAACTTTTTATTTGCTTGGATGTTCTCCATGACTCTCTCAAGTATTCTTAAAGAAAGGGAAGATCAACAAGTCGAAAGTCAAATAATCAAATTAACCATCTCCCTCATGTCTTGCATTCCATGCTTTGGAAAGAGAATGAGAAAGCATAGGGAAAGTTCATTCTCTTGCAAAGTCTGACATTGTCTTAGTACAAGGAAGGGGAAGACCATAGTTGATCGAATACACTCTTTCTTCCTTGTGCTTACGATCATATCTCTAGGAGTTGTAAGTGTAAAGAATATATACATGGGCTGAAGGCATTCCATTCCTACCGTGAATATGACTTCTTCTACAACTTAAATTAAGAACAATACGACCTTATCTTATAGAAGGAAAAGGCATCAAAGCAGAGACAGAGAGAGGTAGGGAAGGTGATTTATCATTGACCTACTTTCTCTCCCAATTATTAGACTTTTGGAGCTTTGGTTTGGATCTGCACTAGTCTAACAAGTGAGAGTGCCATGAATAATACTAAGAAGAATATGATAAATAGGCTAGTTTACTAGGTTGTTGATCTTTTCTCTTATTATAGATTAATCCCCTAGTAGGATAGATGTCACTATTGGAAAAATGGTTTCTTTTCTAATTAGAATTTTTTA
Source organism: Sapria himalayana (assembly GCA_029783825.1). Taxonomy (NCBI): domain Eukaryota; kingdom Viridiplantae; phylum Streptophyta; class Magnoliopsida; order Malpighiales; family Rafflesiaceae; genus Sapria; species Sapria himalayana. The sequence goes on from JAREIK010002134.1 coordinate 829,293, forward strand.
TCTCAATCTCAAATCTATTTGTATCTCATCTTTCTAAGCCCTGTGCTACGAATCCATTTGGTCGATTCAAATCTAAATGATTTTTCTAGAGGACAAAATCATGAAGACCTCTAGCTCTTTGAGAAGGTCCAAGAGCCACCAATACAAAGGAAGGAAATGTCACCTATAGAAGGAGGAAAAGACTTAAAAGAAAGACTAGTCCAACTCTTAGATGGATAGATGTCGACACTTGAGTCAAAGTCTTCAACCGACAGTACAAAAAGGACTCATGACTCTATTGTCATGATTGGAAATGAGATACCAAAATGTATCAGGAAGAAAGGGCCCTTATAATTAATGTTTATCAGATTCATCTTTTAAAGTCAACTACAACAACTAAAAGAAGAGCAAATCAAAATCACTTCCCTGAGGGATCCAATAAAAAGAGAATATGTCAAAACATCTCCTTTTAATTATTAAATGCAAGATAAGAGGAAAACTCATTTAAGTGTCAAGTATAATACAAGCGAGCTTGAAGTAATATCACCAGAATATAAGGATAAGTAAGGTTCGAACCTAGGACTGGTTAGTTAATAACTGACTGCTCTGTGATTGAGCTAGAAGGGAGGGCGTAAGGTAATTGATTTGATGACTTGATAGAGGTTAGCATTGGCTTGCTAAAAAATCTACTTACAAGAAGTAAAATTTGAATCCTTTTTTTTTGATAATTAGTGCCAGAGAACATATGAGATGGGGTGTCTATCGATGATAAAAAAAACTCCGTTGCAATAACTGCCTCCACTCATAAGTGAAAGATAATAAGTCCCTATATAGCTAGTCAATCATCTCTTAATTACTATAACTCAAGAAAAAAACAACTCATTCACTCCGATAACTGCTTGGTGTAGTGACTCTGAACTAAGTTCAATAAAGGAGGAATTCAAAACAAGGTTAAATACCCAAGAACCCATAACCAGCCCAACTCCTTTTCCCGAAGCCCAATTCCCTAACTCGGGAGCTAAGTTGATAAGTAAAGAAAATAGGAAATTATCATATAAAAATATATCCTTATATTTGTTGCTCTTCTAGTAAAGATAGAAAATCCTCAAAGTCTCTTGTGCTGAGGAAAGAGTAATCTTAGCTTGCAAGAATTCATCAACAGACTTGTCCATTTCTAGCTGAGTAGAGGACAAGAGTGAATCCATTGAGCCTATCATCAGCCTAAGCCTAGAGAACCAAGTGTTCTTTTCTCAGTTCTCATTTTTACGTTGCCTTAGATAAATAGGCAATTGAATATATAAGTTTCAATAACATATGGGCCTCCTTTATTTTTTGTATTTATTGATGTTCATAGATAGCAAGAAGATCTAGTGAAAAGACAACACGCAGGAAGACTGTCACCATCAACTTTTATAGAGCCCAATAGTGGCTAGGCTTCATTCAATTCCATTATTCTCATTAGTTTTTAAGATAGTCCATTGATAGATTGAGTAGCCTATAAGGCCCGTAAAAAAGGAATCTTATACCCACTATGTCAAGGGAAGTGCATCTCAGATATCAAGCATGCATGTGAATGTCATTTATTTAATTTCCCTATCTTGGCAATGAGAACCTTCTCTTCCAGAGTACGCATAAAAAAGGAATCCCTTTTGTTGCCTAGCTTGGCCCTTCCTTTTAATCACTTTTCCAATAGGCCATCATGTATTCAAGCAGAGACATTGAATAAGTTATCAAAGGGGATATATAATGAGTAGCCTAAATATTGAGTTAATGTTGATGGATAAAAGTAGATAGTTCTCATGTATTTAGATATTGACTTTAGAGTCTCTCTTCGTTTGTCTTCTTTTTTATACCTTGAAGAAGTAGTGAGTAAATAAGGGCTTTAATCCAATCATATTATAGTGATTAATAACTTTATGAAACTCAACACATCTTGAACTCTGAAACTGGTGAACCCTTCATTTTTTCCATTGAAGAGCCAATAGAAGTTGCCAACAACAAAAAAGGTAGACTATATGAGTTAGCAAAGTTTGGGTTATGGACGGGGTGCTTATTTTCTTATATGGTATTGATCGAGACCCATACCCATGCCCAACATCAGATTCGGGATTTGCCCCAGCATCCCTTACAACAATAGATGAAAATTTTGTGTTCAAGATCAATATTCATACGCAGGAGTAGAATAAGTATATAATTCTATTGATTAAGCAGTTCAATACTCATTATCAGCAAAGTCCTCAACATACAATTATCACATGAGATCCAAGATGCATGTATTATAGTCATAAGACAATTAGTCCTATTAGGTGAACATCCATTGCTAATTCATTGCAGGTATGTGCAATCAGTATGAATCATTGCTTTAAAAGTAGTGCTAGTTGGAGGAGTAGCTCTAAGAATTTCTTCATCTTAAATATTATCCAAGTTATGAAAAAGGAAGCTAATGGTCATAGTAATAGTCATGATATTCCAAGTAAGAAGTCATAATTTTCAAAAAAAAAAACTCCTACTTTGACCTTTATCTCTTAAGATTAAATTCATATCTCTAGAAGGTCACCAAAACTATATATTACATCCAAATCTATATGTAACATGAAATCATGGTAGTGGAAATGATTAATACTTGGGCCAAATAACTTCATAACACAAACCCATGGCACTTTGAAGTGGCTGTGACTTTTGCTGTTTATTTTCTTATTTTTAATAAAGGGTCACAATGCAGGGGAATAGCCATGGCATGATACGGAGCTTCTCACATTAATATATGACTATTGTATCCTGATAAATTCATCACATTATTATTGGTCCTTCTTGATAATTATATGGCAACAATATTATGATAAAGCCATGATATTGAGAAGGATTTGTGAATCTTGTGGCAGTGGCACTAAGAAATGGACATAGATTAAAAATTTCCTTTATATATATCTTCAAGTGTTAGCGATGCTATTAGTGAACAAGACACTGTCAATTAGCTCAAATATAGAAGTCATAGCTTTGACTTCCTTTGAGGATAAGAGTCATGATTATAGAAAATAATTTTATTTGAGTAATATCTTTTATAACTTTTAGTGTCCCAAAAGTCATGACTCTAGATAGTGACCATGAGTTTGGCTTGAGTATTATTGATTCTATAACTTTCTGTAGCTAAAAAGTCATTGCTTTGTAAAAAGGATGTGACTCTAAATTATGATTAAGGAGCTATATAAAAGATAATGGATTTGGTCATGACTTTTAGTATTAGTTGGGTACTTAATTACTATGATATAGAATTAATATCATAGCAAGTTAAATTTCATGTGATAGGTATAACTGCTATTCAATGATAGCATCATAATCATTAAGAATATGTTGAATAGTGGAAGGATTATGCTAACAAATTGGTAAGGATGTGACAATCAAGGATTGCCATAATCAATTAAATAGAGTTTCAATTAAGAATGAAAATAACTTCACAAGACTCAACATTCTATTTCTTATAATAAACACCTCCAAAAAATTATTGAGTTCATGCTATTCATCAAATCTCACTAAAATTATGAAATCAATCCATAATAATTCTCATTCCATGCCTACACAAAAACATAAAGCACCAATAATACACAAGAATATTTGGTAGTTTGAGCATCAAACAAAAGTAAAATCTTATATTACCTCCTTAGCAACACAATCTTATATTACCTTTAATTGTCTCAATGACTTGAGATAATGCGATATTAATTTTGTTTGTGATTTTAACTTTATCAGTAGTGTACTCATGATAATTAAATATATGTATTCCTATGAATTGCACCCATAAAAGTCATATAAGTATGACTGATTCATAGGGCTATCACATCCATATGAGTCTCTCCCACTTATATGTATCCCATGAAATACCTGTCATCATCCACCATAGTTAATACATGACTCTCACATTATGGAAAAACTCATCGGTAAGATATTTTACTTAATCCTCACATTACTCTAAGGTTAGTTCTTCAAGATATGACACAATAAATTAGTTTTTAATATGTTCATGATTTCAATTTCATGAGTATTATACACACTATAATTAATATACCTTAACTTCAAGCTTTTATACATTGGTTTATCTCACATGTTAAGATTAGAAGAGCTATCACTTCCTTCTATTCAAATCACATGTATGTCATATGGCTTACATATCATTGTCCATCAGGACTGATACACATAAACTAACATATTCATGAAAATTCTAATTTTTATTTCTAAATTACATCCATATCCATCAATATTCAAATAAAATATTAACACAAATATAAACTCATAAATTAAAATATTTACTACAACACAAATGCAATATCAACCCTAGAATTAAAGTTAGTCAGACATTGGTAATAAAATCTCATAAATTTTAGGGTTTCTAATGGATATAAAAATAAATTATAAGCATAAAACCCTAATTCTAATTGATGTTGTTTGTTGTTCACCTTGGATTTATCCTTAATTGGGAGTGATGATGGATTGCCTTGTGTTTGTATGCATTATTCCCCTTCTCCACTCCTTTTTTTTAAGTATATATTTTATACTTTGGGGATTCTTGTAATATTTTAAGTTGAAAGTCATGACAAAGAATTGAGGTTGACTTTTTTATCTATTCGGATCTCTTTTAGAGCACACATATCATAATACTATGAATAGTTGCAACTAATACCTAAACCCTCTTTGTAATACAAAATCATGATACTATGAATGACAATAACTTTGGTCTTGACTCTGTGAGCAAAATGTCGTGGGACTAGAATTATCAGACTGAGAAAAACTATATGTAATACAAAGTTGCAAAATGGGAATTGGCTATGGATTTGGCCTTGACCGGATGAACAAAATGTCAAGGTGCTAAGATTGAAATAACTGAGTAATTAATCTCTAGAATAAAAGTCATGACAAAAACCAATGCTACAACTCACAGTCACATCTCTTAACACTTTGACTATTTTTTGTACCAAACAAAGAGCCATAAAGATAGATCAAAGATACTTTTTTTTGACCTAAGATCTAATAGATACACAGATAAAAGACCAAAAATATTTAGCATAAATGAATCCAAGAAAAAATACACACCATGACATAACTCTTTGAAAAAATATGTGTTATTCAAAAAATAAGAGATAGAGTATATTAGTCATATTTCATATGTTTTTACTATTGGATCTATCATGTATCTCATATTATGTACTTGCATAAATGTCTCATATGCCTTGATCATGATGAGTAAATACTATGTAGATTCCTATGAAAATTATTGGATGATTATCAAGAATATTCCTAAATACTTAGAATGACTAAAAAACATTTCAGATGTGAGGAAGAACATTATGTAAAAGGTTATATGTAATGCAACTTTCAAACTAATAAGGATGATTCTCAATCATAGTCTAGTCTGTATTTTACTTAAAAGGTAATATTGTAGCATGAACAAGTTCAAAGCTAGAAATAGTAGTCAATTCTACTAGAGAAACCATGAATATTGTTGCTATAAAGCAACAAAAAAAATAGTTTGAATCAAGAAGCTCATATTTAAATTTATAGTAGTTCCTAGCATTATGTATCTAATTCAACATGAGATGATGATAATTGTAGATCAATTTCATAAGCTAAGAAGTATAAATCTCTATAATGATTCTACCTCATTCAAGAGATCATCAATAGAAGTTAAATGGAGAATGCAAGATATCAACTAATGATGACTTCTCTAACTCACTGATGATACCTCAAGGTTAATAAAAACATGATTATCAAACTAGGTCACATGGTATCCAATACATGAGTGATTAATCTTTGTAGAAGTGATAGATTATTGAAGTATGCCCATAAGACCAATAATGAGATGATGGTATAACACAAATTTATCATCTTTGTCAAAGATAATTCCATTGTTATGATTACTTTGATATATGCATAATATGGAATACCATTGTAAAATCTTTAGAATAATAATTTAGTTTTCATACTATTCTTTAATTATCCCTAGTTGAGTGTTATTATTGATAGAGATAATAAAAATAACTTAAAAACTAGTATGCATTTGGATAGTTGATAAATCATATATATATATTTATATATATGGGATACGAAGTTAACAAATGAGTTCATGTTAGACATTATAAACTGAACTAACTCATCATGGCTAAAAGTCATGAGAATGCTACAAGAATTAGAGAGTGAATGACATATGTAATTCTCATAATGATAATTGTGTAAGAGGTTTTTTATTTAGATCATCATGGTTTGCTACTAAAAATTATTTACTTTTATTATATTAAATCATCATTTATGATAGGATAAACTATAAAGGCTAAGATTAGGTATGTCACAAACTATTAAAAAGAATATAAGTAATCAAGATAAGATTAATCCCTCCAGTACAATATATAATAACGATATCCTATGCTTATTGATAGAGTGAGACTAGACATGTATGACCTTGGTCAAATGAGTTGATAAAAGGTATCAAACATTATTAGTTTGATAGTCTATTAAGGTATCAAAAATCTATAGATTAGATCATATAAGTGTGATATATTCCATGACTTGTGGGTAGTTTAGATATCGAGGAAAAATAAATTTAAACAATATAGAAATAATATCACATGCAATGTGATGTCAAACAATGACAATCCTAAATTTATAAAAATAATGTATTATTATATACCATTAATTACTTATAATATTAAATGGGTTTTACTATTACTATCAATTTTATAAGAATATATTGACTTGCATTCATACACCATAAAAAGAAACAAGGTTTAATTATATAAATATGTAAAAGTCATTATTAAATTAATTGGTCAAAATATTTGAGTGAAATTAATTTAATAATTCAATTTGTGATAATTAGAAGAAAGAGTTAGATTCCAAAATAAATATGTATATTTATTTAAAGGGGGTTGAACTCCGAAATAAATAAACATATTTCTTAAAAAAGAGGGTTGGAATGCTCGAATATATCATTCTCGAATTAATTTCTATAATTATATATAGAAATCTTATTTTTGAGTTGCAAGCCTCACTCTTCATTCACTTTTGTGTTTCCCAAAAAATCCTAATATCTACTTATAGATATTTACTAGCACCATCACCAAATCTAATTTCAACTGCATTCATAAGATAATTATGGAAGTGTGCCAAGTGGAGGAGTAGACTATAATAGAGGTGGAGCTCGAAGAGGTGGCACATGGTTCATATTCAAAACAATTTTCTAAATGAAAGATAAATTTTCTTCCCTAATGTGTATTCAATTTTGTTTTGCAAGAATCATGTCTTAGTGTTAGATTTCATAAAATTATTTATTATTTTTTGCTAGTGTAAATGATATAACTCAATTGCAACTATAACATAATGAAGGTATAATAAGCTAAAAAAGCTAAAAGCAAGATACCATAACTAACTTTATTATAAAAGTCAAATATATAGTTGCATTAGCAATAATTAAAGAGGTTGTTTGGATCAAGATATTTATTACTAGTCTAGGAATGGTTCATAGCATATAAATCTAGTAGAATTATATTATAACAGTAATGAGGCCATACTACAAGCAAAGGAACCTAAATTGAATTAATAATTATTACCAATATCATTTGTTTGTTATAAATGTGAATAAACCATATGCACGAAAATGGTTATAAATTTAATAGGTTTATTATTGAATCTTGTAAATTCATGTCGCAATAATGAATCCTATAGATTCATCAATGAATCTCATTAATAAGGTTCATGTATCACATCATCTAATAAGCCTATAAAAGGGTATTCACCCTTTGGTGAAATAGATCATCAACATAAGAGTTCTCTCATTTTTTGCTTCTCATCCTCATATGCTGACTTTCTCTCATTCTCTCACTAACTTCAACTTTCTCACACATTGGGATAATTTGGTTTACGACATATTATCAGCATGATACTCTATGTTGCTACAGTGCATTGGTCTCTTTTAAGAAAGGTTTCTTATCTCTATATTACATATTATTCAAAACTCAAAACATATTTTCTATTGAACTATTCATCCTTTGTTTTGATGGAAAATTTAGCAAAACTTGAGTTTGTGCCATTATACATCACTGAAAAAAATTATTTATCTTAGGTACTTAATGTTGAAATCCATCTAGAAGTTAATACCATTGGAGAAATAATTAAAGATGGTAATAATGCATCCAATCAAGACAAAACAAAAGCAATGATTTTTCTTCGGCACTAGCTTCACGAGTGGATGATTAACAATAAAGGATCCTCTTGTCCTTTGGAATAACCTCAAAAAAAGGTATGCCCACTAAAAGATGGTCATTCTCCCCAAAACCCATCATGATTAGATGCACTTATCTTTTCAAGATTATAAGATAGTAAGTGAATATAATTCCACACAATGTTTTGCATTAGCTCCTAGTTGATATTAGGTGGAAAAAAAGTTACCAGTGAGGATATGTTGGAAAATACTTTTTCTACTTTTCACGCATCAAATTTTTTCATACAGTAGAAATATCATGAAAAGTGTTTTAAGAAATACTCTTAATTGATCTCTTGTCTTCTCATGGATTAACAAAATATAAAACTTCTAATGAAAAATGATGAAGCAGATCCAACTAGTTCAGCTCCATTCCTCAAAGTGAATGTGATTACACATCAACCTCATAATCAAATAAAAGGTTGAGGTCATGGTCGTAGTCATGGACATGGTCAAAGTCATTCATGTTGTTTTGGTAATCGTAGTGGTTATTCCAAAAATCCATCTCACCACCTGAAATGGGAAAAAATGAGAAAAAATGATCAAGGGGACTCAAATACAAATTCCATTGATAATATATGTTACCGTTGTGGAATGATGGGTCATTGGTCGTGTACCTATCGTATGCCGAAATATTTTGTTGATCTCTATAAGGAGTCATTGAATGAGAATGAGAAAAAGGTGGAAACAACTTTCATCACTAAGTGTGGTACTTCCGATACATAGTTTGATAATTTTACTAATCTGGATGTTATTTATTTCTTTATTCAGCCAGAAGAAAATTTTGCTAGTTTAATCAATAGAAAAAATGCCCAAGGATGATCATATTATCTTTATTAGATAAATGTTTATATTATCACATAATTACATATTTAATGTTTATGAATGCATGCTTAAGTAATTATTATAATAAATACTTTTTCATCATTTGTGCATTTTTTTATGTTTATCTTTTATATTTATTTATTTTTATTTTGACACATGTCGACTTCTCAATGTAGAATATGAAAGTATCACTAAAGGAACCATTTGCTGATGATGCAAATGTTTACCTCATAGATAGTGCAACAATGCACACTATACTTAAAAAATGTGACATATTTCTCTTGCTTCAAGAGGCAAACAACAAGTGTTAGTATAATTTGTAATAAAGCAAAACTAATTGAGGGCTCTAGAAGAACTCATATCATCTTGCCTAAAGGAACAAAGCTAGTGATTAAAGAAACCTTATATTCTAAAAAGTCTCAACGAAATTTACCGAGTTTCAAAAAAATTCGCAAGAATGAATACCATATTAAGAATACAAATAAAGACAATGTTGAATATTTGTGCATTACGACTATTGTTTCTGTAAAGAAAAATATTTTGGAAAGATTACTTGCATTTTGTTCTGGCCTATACTACACCAATATTAGCAGTATTGAGGTACATGCAATAGTTAACCAACAGTTAACTAATCATAGTGAATTTATAATTTGGTATAACCGGCTAGGTCATCTCGGTGCAAAAGATTATCGAGAATTCATCTAGGCATTCATTGAAAAATAAAAAGATATCACAAACAAATGAATTCTCATGTGCTACTTGCTCTCAAGAAAAATTAATAATTAGGCTATCACCAGCTAAGATTGGAATTGTATCCCCTATATTTCTAAAAAATGTACATGGTGATATTTTTGGGCATATAAAACCATCTAGTGGACCATTTAAATACTTTATAGTTTTAATTGATGCTTCGACTAGATGGTCACATGTTTATTTATTATCAACTCATAACTTGGCATTTGCAAGATTACTAGCTCAACTAAATAGACTACGAGCTCAATTTCTAGACAATCCTATTAAAACTATAAGACTTGTCAATGCTGGTGAATTCACTTCTCAAGCATTCAATGATTATTATACTGTCATTGGAATAACCATTGAACATCATGTAGCACATGTTCATACTCAAAATGATCTTGCGATATTATTTATAAAATGAATTCAATTAATTGTGAACCCATTACTTTTGAGGGAAAAACTTCCTGTATCCGCATGGGGGCATGCTATCATACATGCCGCAACCCTGATTCGAACAAGGCCCATAAGTTATCATGAATTCTCCCAATTATAATTAGTTCATGGTTAGGAACCAAAAATTTCCTATCTATGAATTTTTAGATGTGTGGTTTATATTTCAATTACTCCACCACGTCACACCAAGATGAGCCCTCAATGGAGGTTAGGAATATATGTTGGGCATGAATCTATATCTATTATTAAATATCTTGAACCATCTACTAGAGATTTATTTATGGCATACTTTGCCAATTGTCATTTTGATAAAAAATTTTTCATTGCATTAAGGTGAGAAACTAATTAAGCAGTTGGTAAAATAAATTAGCTAGAATGATTTATCATTGTCCCACTTTGATCCTCGAATGAAACAATGTGAACATGAAGTTCAAAAGATAATTCATTTAAAAAAACTTAGCAAATCAATTGCCAGATGCATTTACTGAACCAAAAAGATTAACTAAATCACATATACCAGCTACAAATGTTCTTATTCGAATTTTTGTTCATGAAAGACAACTTATTATCACTAATGAGATAAAGGGACAACTCAAGCATGGTAGACCTATCGGTTCCAAAGATACAGATCTTTATAAATGAAAAGGAGCAAAGGATGCAAATGACCAAGTTGAGGTAAATATTGACCAAGAAAATTTCCCCAATAAAAATCCAGATGAGTTAGTTTCCAAAGAGAATAAGATACCTAAGATTGATGAAAATGAAGAGATCTCTATTAATTATGTTATAACTAGGGAACGATGGAATCAAAATGAAATAATCATCGATGATATTTTTGTATATCATGTTGCAGATGAAAATAAGGATATAGTACCAAATTCTATGGAAGAATATAGTCATCGAGAAGATTAGCCCAAATGGAAAGAGGCCATAGATTGTGAATTAAAAGCACTATCAAAATGTAAAGTTTTTGGACCTTTTGTCCTGATGCTTTATGGTATAAAACCTGTAGGATATAAATGGGTTTTCGTGCAAAAACAAAATGTGAATCATGAAGTTTTTAGGTATAAAGTACAATTGGTTGCCCAAAGGTTCTCACAAAGACCTGATGTTGATTATGAAGAGACATATTCTTTTGTGGTGGATGCCACAACTTTTTGATTTTTAATTAGTCTTGCAGCTTGTGAAAAACTTGAAATGCGTCTTATGGATGTAATCACCGCCTACTTGTATGACTCACTTGATAATGACATTTATATGAAAATCCTTAAAGGATTATAGTTTCCTGATAGGTATGACTTTATCCCAAGAGAGTTTTATTCAATAAAACAACAAAGGTCTCTCTATGGCTTATAATAAAGTAGGACATATGTGGTATATGTTAATTGTAGTATATGTTAATGATTTAAACAACATCAGAACTCCTAAAGAGCTTCAAAAGATTGCAAATTACCTAAAATTGGAATTTGAAATGAGACCATGGGAGAACAAGATTTTATCTTGGCTTGCAGATCAAACATTTCAAGGATGGAATTTTTATGCACCAATCTACTTATATATTTGAGTGCCATATGTGCACTAATATATCTTGCTAGTCACACTCGACTTGATATATCATTTTCCATAAATCTATTAGCAAGATATAGTTCTTCCACTACAAGAAGACATTGGACAGATGTTAAATAGATTTTTAATATCTTAGAGGCACAAAAGATATGGGTTTATATTATTCACTTTCATCCAAGTCTGGATTAGTAGGCTATGCAGATGCAGGGTTTTTGTTCGATCCTCATAATGGACGATCACAAATGGGTTTTGTCTTCCTATATGGTGGCACTACTATATATTGGCATTCCAAAAAGCAAACAAATACGGCCACATCATCAAACCATGCAAAAATCCTAGTAATTTATTTAGTAAGCCAAGAATATATTTGACTTAGGTCAATAATCAATAATATCCATAAATATATAGGTTGTCTTATCAAATAGAAGTACCAATAATTTTGTAAGAAGATAATACAACATGCATAGTGCAATCGAAGGCCAGATATATCAAAGGTGATATAATGAAGCACATATCCCCAAAATTCTTCTTTACGCATGATATTCAAGAGCATGGTATTATCGATATTCAACAAGTTTGATCTAGTGATAACCTTGCTGATATATTTACAAAGGCACTACCTTCAAAGAACTAGTATCCAAAATTGGGCTACGTTAGTTCAACGGCCTTAAGGGATGAAAAATGTAGACAAATGGGGAAGCAAGCATTATACACTCTTTGGCGATAATCTTCTTCTCTCATTGATTTCATTTCTTTCTTTTCTTCTTCTTGGCAATGTATTTCCCCAAATAATGGATAAAAATTATGTATTCTTTTTCCTTCACTAGGGTTTTCCCATTTGATTTTTACCTAGTAAGGTTTTAATGAGAGACATATATTTCATAATGGTCATTCAAGGGTGAGTGTTATAAATATGAATAATCACATACATGAAAAATGGTTATAAACTTAATTGGTTTATTTATGAATCCTATAGATTCATGTTATAACATTGAATCCTGTAGATTCATCAATGAATCTCATTAATAAGGTTCATGTATCTTATCATCTAAGAAGCCTATAAAAAGGTCTTCACCCTTTGTTGAAATAGATCATCAGGAATAAGAGTTCTCTCATCTTCTGTCTCTCATTCTCATGTGTTGACTATCTCTCATTCTCTCACTAACTTCAACTTTCTCATACATTTGGATCATTTGGTTTACAACATTGTTTTGTTAGTATACTACGAGGTTGATAAATTACATAATTAAACTTTGTGAGGATGACTTGATCTATGTATTATATTTAATCAAGATATCATGTAACAAAAAAAACTATAAGATTATGTATTGATTAGGTTGTGCCATACTATTGACATTTACATAACTTGGACAGTCATAATATCTTGTTAGATGATATTTATAATTTAGGGGCTTGAAATAAGTTTTAAGACTATTATTAGTATTATGCGAACCTACAAGATTACACACTTAGATATACTAGAAATCAATTATTGAATATATAAATGTCTAGGTTCATTGAATAGGATATTATCCATATTAAATGAAATAGATGTTGTCCAGATTATTAACTCTAATTGAGATATTCATATGCCTTATATTCTTTCTTTTCACCATCTTACTATGGGATCTTGGGTTATATAAATTCATGAGCTAATACTCATGTTATAATAATCACGTTTTTTTTAATTTCTTTTATGGAATTTAAAATCTTTGATATTGTTGTAGCTAATGACATAGTCATATGTGATAGGAGGTATGACAATGTCAATATTAGACCTTTTATTTTGACACATATACTCTTTTTACCTAAGTTTCATCAAAATTCATTTTTAGTCAGTTACTTTGATAAGCAATCAAGTTGTGAAATTATTTTTTATTCATCTAGTGCTTATGTGTATGATTGCCAAAACAAGCATAGTAGTTCCTTGAGAATTGAGCAAGATGAATTGTATTTGTTTCTCTCCAAACATATTAGCCCTTCTAAGTGAATACTATTGAACTATTGATTATCTACTCTTGACTTGAATATCTATTATTGGATAAACTAAAAACTTTATAGTTAAGTATCAAGAACATGATTACTATTGATTATGAGGTATGCTAATTAGGAAAGCCGAAAGCTTACTAGACTTTCCTATCTAGTATGTTAGGAGGGTGGTAGGAGAGACCCATTTTATCTAATTTTTTCATATGTTTTGTAATGTTATTGGATGGCCATACATAATAGGTTGCAAATTTTTATTATTTTTGTTGATGATTATACTAGATGTATATGATTATTAGTTTTTTAAAGAAAAATCTTAAGTTTTATCTATATTTATGATATTTATGAAAAGATAGAATCAAAATTTTAATGTGATTATAGAATGTTGCATTCAAGAGTCTTGAAAGTTATTTTTATTAAGAAAAATTAATATCTTGGCAACCTTACTCTTGAAAGTTAGAGAAGTTGCATTCAAGAGTCTCAAACTCAAGATCCACCATCCTCAGACGAAGAAATTTATCATCGCACTAAGACACAACCTCTAAAGATATTTTTAACATAGGTATTACAATTTTAATTATAATAGAAAATAATTTATGAATAGTTATGATCATTTAGATAATAACATGTTTTGCTGAAGTAACAATGACCAAAATTAGACAAGGAACAATTTCATGTATGAAGTTCAATTATACATTTCTAATTGATAGAAGTATATATTAGTTTATGTTGGCTCCATTAGTTTCCACTTAGTCATGGAAAAGATAACCATTTTGATATTAATCACAAGAATATCAATAGTGGCTAGACATCTAGCATATCTCATGAGAATGTACATGTAGATCGCATTACATGTAGCTCCTAAACATAATCATCCACGAAGTCTATTAATCGTACATTGAACATCAAAATTAGAAAATATTTCATCTAGACTTCATGCTCAATTCCTAAAAAAATATTCTCAAAACTATAATTTTTTTCTTTTTGATGAAACATCAAAAAGAAAAAAAATTATAGTTAAATCATTTAGCATTACACTACATAGATAATATATTGAAAGGAAACAAAAAAAAAATGTAGTGATATTAAAGACCAGAATCTAAAAGATAAGAGAAATGAGAATGATTACTAGTAATATTATAATTGGCTTATAAATCAACTATATGTGGGTACAAATGTCGAACACCAATTGAAGCAATTAGGGTACTCATGACTCTAGAAGAAAAATTGTTAGCATTTTGTTATATAGATACTATAATTGCAATACGAAGAATTTTGGGATTGCCCTAGGAAAGATCAGGTAGACTTTTGTATGACCTCTAAAGTCCAAGTAAAATTTTTAGCAAGTATCTCTGGCATGTCTCACTTTTTTATAGCTAGGATAAGCCACACTGAGTCTCCAACCCACTTAGTCACAACATCTTGTTCTCTCTAATAACTAAAATAATAGGAACACTAATAGTGACATGACTAACAAATTTAGTCCTTCAACAATGATGCAAGAATTCTCAATTGCTAAATGATGTAGCTATGCTCCTGCAAATAATCATTACTTGTTAAGAAACAAAGTTCCCAAACCAATGATTTAGTTTTCTATCAAACCAACATGTTGTAAAAGACCCACTATACATAAGACCGATCAATTGTCCAATTTCTACTGTGCTATAGTTTATGTTCCAAGCTCAATTGATCTGTTATTCAAAAAAAAAAAATTCTAATCACAAGAAAATAATTAAAAAATACAAAACTAGAATTTATTAAAAAGACTTATAAGGCATAAATTTGACTGAATCAAACTTGACTGCCTAATTAAGATCAACACAAAACTAATACCAATTGGAGAAATTCTTAGGCACTTGACATCATATCCTATATACCAGGTCATTCGATCAATAAATTTGTAGAAAGTTAGTTTTTTAAATTTGGTTGACTGAAAACACATTGGTCAATATTCAATTTATTCCTTAAGAAAAAAAACTTAGAGCAAGCAAAATTACATACCTAATGTGGCAAATAGATTTTAGAACCTCTACCATCATTAATGCACTACTAGAGAAAAGTATCATTGTGCATAGTTGTGGTTGTGGCAGTGCACATTGGTCGTGAGCTACTACTAGATGTTGTCTTACACTACAAAATATAAATAATTATAAAAATAATATATATGTATGTATGTGCGTGTGTGTGTGTGTTTGGGTGTCTATGTATGCACGATTGATAATGCACGTCCTAACCTAGCGCTAACCTATGAGTAGACAACACAACAAAAAATTGAGTATGCACGACTAAACCTAGCTTGAATCCATGGGTACACAACCCAACATGAGATATGAGTATGCATGACCTAGTCAAGTTTGAACCCATGGGTAGACAACTAAACTTAGCCCATCAACTTTACAAGTAACATTGACTCGGCCAAGTTTTGACCATTACAACTATTTGCTATAACATGTCGTACCTCAAACCTAGTCCATTGTAGTTGTTCATTGTAATGTAATATAATCATTCACAATTGTGCATTTTATTGATCACTTCAATGTTGTGTAGTCAGGTCAACATTGCAAATACAAGCCTAGATGCTATTCCATGCCAATTAATTTTCATTCTTTTGGGCCTAAGTTAAGTTACTTGTTCTTCATATAATGTCAAGGTGAACCCAAATTGTCACTTCTAGTTCTAGAGATAAAAGATAAATATTTGATTATTCATGTTTCAAGATTTAAAATATTAGACTATAACAAGACAAAATACACATAAGACGTCAACATCACACACACACACACACACACACACACACACACACACACACACACACACACACACACACGTTAGAGTAAGACGAATGAATGAATTGACTCATTAAGAAAAAATATAAATGACATCAACTTAGAAGTATTTAAATTTAACATTTTAGAGAGAAAGAAGAGGAAAACATAAATAAAAAAAAAAAATAAACATGAACTAAAATGATTAATGAAAAGATATATAAGTTGAATTTGTATGAGATTATGTGGAGAGTTCGCAATATTTGAAAAATTAAAATATGTGAATGATTTTAATTATATTAAACAAATACTTCAATGATTATAATAACATATCCCAAATTTATACATATATGTTGGGGTTTAAAGGACACATCTCAAATACCAAGCCCACTTATTAAATTTCTTCACATTCTTACAATTAGATTAATAAATTTGTTTCACAATTTAAATATATTAATTTTCCTTTAAATAATTATCAGATATAGCAAAACACAATTATTTTGATTTTTCAAAATATGCACTTCCATCCTTAAAAATTAAAATTCAATTTTAATTTTAATTTAAAGCATCACGATTCACGAGATTTTAATTTTAGCCAACATTAAATTCCAAACTGAGTTTTAAAAATTTTCAAAAACCCAAAAAAACTAAAAACTATTCTGCCCAAATTTAATTTATTTAAAAAAATACAAATATTCTATTTTTCACAGCCACCATAATATATATCGATGAAACCTCAATTATTATTATCCAGATTATTTTAAGAATTAACAAATTAATCATCAATTACTATTCTGCCCTCTCTAAACCCCTAATAATATTTAAAATGGATTTTCGAAAAACACGGAAGAAACACAGGCCTTCAAAAGCATTTTCGAAAAATTTCACATCCAATCCAACTAGTGTGTTTCTTTAAAAAAAAAAACTCCCAAATTATATGATATTACATCTTATCAGTTTCTCTCTCCCAACTCCCTTTCTGTCTGCCGCTGTTCCTTAATTATTCAACTCTTATAATTTTATAACACAATAATAGTTTTTTTCTTCTCTGGTTTTAATTAAAAATTATATTTTTTTATCTGGACACCCAACCATTAATTTTTAAAAATATATTTTCAACTTTAATTAATTAAAACAAACATAAGAAAATAATATGCCACAAAATTATTAAATTTAAATCAGAAAAAATAACCAAGATTAAATCATGTGAAATTTAAATAAAGATAATACTTATTTTTAATAATCTAAAAAAATAACAGAGCTAAAACTCATCCAATTGGGGGAAAAAATATAATATTACATGTTGGCACAACATATAAATTCCATATTTATTATTTTGATAAAAATCATAATACTCAATGCACTACTCTTGATTAGTATATAATTTAAAATAAGGTAACATCTTGAAAATCTTATTATCTCTAAAAATTAGAAAGATTACCAAATAAAAATCTACAACATAATAACTACCACCATTAGACAAAAAAATACTTATCATCACATCAAGAGACTTCTTTATTTTTTAATATGATAAAAATTAAATACCATAAATTAATTAAATACACAAAAAGAGGTAATTTTTACTTAATTTGCCCCTAAATAAATCACTCCAATCAACATGAGGAATCTAATTGGCGGTGATATTGGATTGGTACTTCTCTGGGGGCACAAGTTTGCTTGCCTCTGACTACTCGGGTGGATGATAATCCTACTCTCACCTTGAAGCCCCGGTGATAATAGAAATAACTGGCAGAAAAATCCTCTCCCTACATATAATAACATCAAGAAAACACAACTCCCAAATCAAATTAAAGCAGCAAGCCAATTTATATAATCATTATATGTAAATTGACAAAAGAATTATTCAAAACAATCAAATAATCACGCAATCAACAATATGCAACACACAAACAATATGATAGTTCAATTGACAATGTGCAAGCCACCTAACCCATGAGAGAGGAGCTTGATCCTTAGGAATGTCAAATAGGCACCCTAGAGTATCTTTGTTAATCACTTTATTCATATTGTAAAGATGAGAGCCTACTTGCTCTGACCACTAGGCCTCATCCCAGCACATATGAGTCGAGATAATCTGAGATATATTTGAGAGGAAGCGAGAGAGAGAGAGAGAGAGAAGATACAAATAATATAAAATACTTAGTGAAAGCAATAATCATAATCAAAAGCAAGTTCAAATATTTAACAAAGAATGCGAATAAATAACAAATTTGATAGGGCCAACCAAGATCCAAAAAACCAGGTCTTAAAATAAATTTCCAGTCCAACAATTAGGTTAATTTGATATTTTTTTTCCTTTTTAAAAATATTTTAAATAAATGCTGGACAGATTTTTCAAATTTATTCCATTGATAGAGTTTTGTTTAGTATTTGGCAGAATTTTTCTAGACAGAATTTTCTGAACCCTAATTTGGGTTAAGTTTAGTATTTGGTAGAATTTTGTTTATTTATTGAATCCTGGAAACCAAAACTATACACAGTGAGCTACCAGAGTCAAAGTGCGGTTACCAAAACTACACATTAGATGTCCAGTACACTGATTTTGAAGTAGAATAATCAAGGTTGCATTCAAAATCTTGAATCGAAAAGATAGATTCAAGATTTTAAAGTATAATAATCATGAATGATGATCAGATTCATAGATAAGTTAACAGGCAGGAGGACATCATTTCTTTCTATTGAGAAAAAGTAGGAGTCTTTTGTTCCGATACAAAATCACTATCATTCTTTCTCAACAACAACAATAACGTCTTTTAAGGACGAGTCTAATAAGTCTCTTCTTATATTACACTATAAAATGAAAAACTCATGCCCAGTATAGCTCTATGCATTAGCAGCTGTGGCTTGCATAGAGCCAGTCTCCAATGAGCGTAAGCCGTAAGACGCTAAAATTTCTTTACAAGCAGATAGACATGACTCAGAATCAATAACAAATGGTAGGGGCAGACATGCTCCGAGAGCTATTGAAATAACTAGATCATGATGTCTAATTGAATGCTGATCAACTACTTTATATCACACTCGCTATGGGACATATAATGAATTACTCCTGCATGTGAATGGATGTTTGGATCATTACAAATCTGTCTTATTGTCACACCTACTAATATATCTCCTAGTTGGGTTGTAACTTCCGTAAGGAGCAAAACTAGGGAGCAAGGGAAACTAGACAGTTGAATCAATGTTGTCGATTTCCTCCCCTAACTCGTATGCCCTTTTACTTTAGGCGGGATACTTTCACTCCTCGGACTAAGATTTTTCCTCCTCATCACTCCGTGGGCTTCACAAAAGTTAGGTTTGAAAGTAAATATATCCCAAAGGACATGAATTAGTAGCCTTAAAATAAAAGACATCATAATTTAACTATTAGTAAGGAAGATTAGTCATGTTAATTTAGACGGCTATTCCTAGAAAAAGAAAAAAAAAAGATCAGCTCTCTAGCCTGAAAGCCTACTAGAAAAAAAATGAGATGTTAGTCCTAAGTAGATAAAACTAAAACTACTAGTCGATAAGGAAGAAGGTCTAACAACTAATCAGACAACAAAAGAGATTTTCTCTTGTGTTCAATTGAAAAAAAATTACCAAACACTCTCACCATTCGCGAATCAAACTAGCTTGATAGCCAACACTATAGATTATCATTTAATTAGCTAAGAGAATAAGAAGGTTTTACTAGTCATCATCTTAATCATAAAAAATAACTAAATAGTATAATTAGCCATTAAGACACTAATTAAAGTAAAGGTGCATTCAGTCACCTAAATTGAAAGTAAAATCAAACTCAGGGAACTATTTATTTATATTATTATTATAAGAAAGCAATTAATCGAAAAGAAGCTAGTAATAAACATACTAACTTACCACTCACTAAGAAAGATAAGGTAGAAAATAAGAAAACTTAAAAAAAGTAAAAATGATTATTCTCTTCACCCTGACAACTTCTTGCTAATATCTTGGTTGAAAGAGAAGGCCCCATGTACCAAATACAAACACACACTTTTTCTGATATGTGTTAGTGCTTGAATCTTCTTCTTAAAGTTTATACTGATTGCTCACTCCTCTTCTATGTTGACATTGATTCATTCCTTTTCTTCAAGTAATACTGAATGTATTCTATCAAATATTTTCTTATTTAGTGTAATTATATTGTTGTTGAACATGTAGTTACTATCCAATAAACAAATAGTTAGGTAGTTTGGATGCAAGTTGGCTGCTCTTCTTCATCATAAATTGATGACACATAATCTCTTTTAGCTTACGGTTGACAAACATGCTCTTTAGAAAATATTGGTTAAAGTCATCTAGTTGGGGTCAATCGAATATAGAGGTCCAATAAGTAATAAGATAGAGAAACTAGAGGGATATAACTAAGATGAGGGTTAAGTCCAATGAGAGTGTAATTTGCTAGTGTAGTGGAATGAGTATAGTCAATTAAACCATAGTTAACTATTATCAATAAGCAACATCAAGGTCAAGCATCGAAGTAACATTCTCTATCTTTCTCTTTTTTGTTTTATTCTGTACCGTAAGTTTTTCCATATGTGGAATCTGAGTTTGATTATGTTTCTTCTTCAACAATAGATAGAGTAGAATCTATCACCTTTTGAAGACATTCACCTTGACACTCTAAAGGTACTTACGAATTGAAGGCCGCGTAAATTGTAATTAATGCCTAAAAGTGCTATAATTATGGTAATGTGATTAGCCTGCTAGATAAAAAGTTTAGTACCTAAAAGTTAGAGTTGGTACTTTTCCTTTTAGTCGAGCCAGTTGCAAGCAGAGGCTGATAACTAAATATATAGTTCATGTCTCTCCCTCATTCGTTAGGTGGTTTCTTCAATTACGGAGGAGTCAGCTTAATAGTGAATAGGAGCATGAGGCTGTTACTTCAGAAACTGAATCCACAGTTTCAAAGTAAACTCAATAGACTGATTACTTCTAAAATGAGATTAATTACTTTTTCTGAACTAGGCCATGCTAGTTTCTTCAGAAGAAATAAAATCAATTGAATAATCTGTCTTCTAATTTCATAGTTAGGATTGAATATTTTTAGTAGAAACCAATGGTGAAGTTTAAAATAAAATAAAGTCTTTAATTCAGGATGCTAGGCTTGTCTGCTTTATACTCAAGGGTATCTTCAATTGCCTACTCAATTTATGTAGCTTCAATCTATGTCTAGTTGCATCCTATCTTACTACTAAGATAGAGGGAACCATTTAGAAGTCTTAGTAACGAGGGTGCCTAGGAATAGAGAGTTCACCCCTCGTACTACGACCAACCAAGAGCTTTCAAGCAGAGGAAGCAGATGTTATTTCTTTCTAAAACTCTTAGTTGCAGTTAGACTCTCACTTCATTTGAGAAAAAATGGATAGAATAGATCTATCTTCTATGACAAAACAAGGGAATACTTCTGCTCATCTCATAACATCTCTTCCTCTTTTTTCTCTTCCCTTCACTAATTTCATAAGTTATAATGTGTGAGATGTTTCGCATTAAATCAACATCTTTTCCTTTGTCTCTTCACTAATGCCTTATTGGTAGATTGATTTTCAAACCTCTTCCTTTGATTCGAGCGACTTTCATTCCTTACATGGGTGAGGATCGATCACATCCTTCTTGCCCCTGCCTATGATGATAGAGATTGAGTTTCACAACCGCTTGAAAACTTCATTTTTATGACATACTTGCATCCCTTGCCCTGAATAAGCCCTGCTCCTACTCTTTTTAGTCGTTTCCATAAGAAAGAATTGATTGACAAATCCATAACTAAGTTTCACTATTTACTGGCTTTAAACTTTCATTTCTCTTACCCAACTAGAGACCTCTCCTCCACATCTTACTCTTCATTAAACAAGGTTCTTTATGTTCGTCCAATTTGAAGGGTTTATTCAATCCCAACATCTCTCTTAAATGCAAGAAGAACAACTACATAGCCAAGCTCCAACTTTTCTTTTAGCTTTAGTTGGCCGAGCGACTATCTTCCTGGAGTTCAGAATCGGCAATAGAGAACTCCACTTCCTTATTAAATATGTTGGAATCAATCTTGTTTGCTATAAGATTCTTTCGACCCCTTTTGACTATAAAGTCTAATCTCAGTTTGAAACCTAAATACTTGCTACTTCAGTAAAGGCATCTTCCTAGCTTTGAAAAGATCCGCCTCTCTGACTTCTATCCTAATAGACAGGCGATCATCTTCGAACCTTAATAAACGAGTTTGAAAGAGGAGTACAACTCTCAACTTCACTCATTTCCTCAGTTTGACCATTTCATGAATGATACCTCCCTACCCAACCTTATCTAAGTCAAGTCAAGCAGCTTACAACTTTGATCCCTAAAGGTCAAAACTCATGGTCTAACAACATATTGTCTCATCTCCTAGCTCATTATTTGGAATGATACTCCAGGGTCGAGTGTGCATTTGCTTTTTTGCTTTGAATAGATGACTTAACCTTTATTACCAAATAAAGGATTATCTTTTAAAAGATGCCGAGCCAAGATTAGGTGATTTGATTTCTCTAGTGATAGAAGCTGGTTCATCGGCTTAAGCCAATCAATCTATCCAAAGATCCGACCCTTGACCTCACGTCTCATGAGGATGACCTAGCCATCTTTTATCCCAAGGATAAATCAAGCCAAATATTGTCCAAACATTAGTATTCTAGCCATCCAAATCATTCATAACATCTCGACTCAAAATGTGGAAGGTGTGGTAGGAAAGATGTACATATCATAAGATGCTCCTATAAATATAATCATCCTAGATTGACCCACAAGTAAGGTTATTGATCCATCCATTCTAAAAAAATGATTATATTTTTTTTGAGTTCTAGCATAGCCCATAAAAATTCAAGATCCTTTCCATGCACTTAAAAGTGTCCTTGATTACAAAAACCAATAAAAAGAACAAATCCCGAGGACAAGTATCCCGCTATAGGAGAGACTCTGTGTTTTACAAACTATGAAGCCTTATAAAGGAGGAGCTCCATTTCCTTGCTGGGATAAAGGTATTATGGGCAAAAAAGAATGTGAGACTAAAGATCAAAAAATAGAATCAAAAGACAAACCCTGCAAGCTACCTTTATTTGACCTGTGAGTTTTTTTATCCGATTCATCATGCTGCACATGAGCATCATGGCACATGTGTCAAGTCATCAAAACTATAGCCATATAAAAAGATTCAGCAACTACTCTACGCCCGATTCCAAGACCTAAATGACTGAACCTTAAAAGTTCTAACACCCCTGGTCCACTATAAGAAAGTACCAATTTTCTACGATGACAAGGGACCCAAAAGCATGGATTGGAGGTCCCATGGTGGCAAAGAGAGAGAATCAACAATTCCAAGGTGAAAGAAATAAGACATCCAACATTTTTGATAGGTGAAACGAAGCTATAGTCTTTGTTGAGAAAAGATAGGAGAAAGACAAGATTAGAAATCAATCTGTAGATGTCTCCTCCGCCAAGTGAAAAAAAAGAAATATTTGAAGAACTAGAAAAAAATGATTGGGGAAGACAAAAAGGAAGTCACAACTAATCCCATACTCACAAACTATGAATAGAGTATTGTACTCCCCTCACAAGTGGGTTAGCCATTTTGAGACTCTGAGCTGAATAAATAAGAAAACTTCTAACTCATTCACTAGCTCTTTCTCCTAACCCAGTGATAGAAACTAGACAATTCTCTATTAAATTTATCTTTCTCCTAACCCTTTGAAAATAGTTCAGCTAGCCCAATGTTAATTGGACAAAGAGATTTGGACATTATAGAATGAATTCTCTAATAAGGGCAGGTTCCAAATTTGAACCAGGTCTAGCCTTTGGGACAAAGGCTTGCGAACCAGTAGCTTCACTAGGAGATCCCCTTGCCAAGGGATAAAGTGCTTATGTTGCAGTAAACTGAGCCTCCAAAGAGGGAGTGAAGTTCATTTCCTAGTCAACCAGTCGTATCAACCCTATCTTCTCGCTACATTCCCGACCTAAATTATTGGATCCAAAAGTACTCTCCAATTGGGTTATGAGCCTTATAAATAGACCTGATATTGACAGTTATCTTTAGTTAATGCTCAGTATGTCTTTGTTACTAAGATCCTTTACTTACTTTCTGTGAGATGATACTGCAAACTCTCATTGCTATAGATCCAACCGTGATTCTCAATCCCACTCAATTAGGTCTAATGCAGGACATCCTCATTGATATCCCTAATTGAACTAAGCATCGAATGTAGCCACTCACGACTATTATCTCATAATAGAGTTTTATGTGTATGAAGCTGAAATGATTGTAGAAGAACATCATCGACATACGCGTGCTTAAAAGTTAAAAGTGTTAAATGGGCTAGGCAGTCTTGGCCGAGCCGACCCTTGGCACGGTACAAGCCATGCTGGGCCAACACAATCCGTACCTCGTGTTGGGCCAGGCACAACCGGTGTGACCAGCTCGATGGAATGGTAAACTGACCTGTGGATCCAACTGATGTTTTTTTAAATTCAACTGGAAAAACCGAAGGTACAACTCGACACCACCCGGTAATTCCAGACACGACCCAACATGAAGCGAGTATGAGCCGGCCGGTGTTTCTCAACCCATGCCATGTTTGGCAAGTCACGGTGGCCCGATTAGGCCACCAAAAAATGTGTTGGCCCAACCCATTTGATACCTCTACGCTTGCTCTAGCATACACAGTTACATCCCTATTGATCAGAAGAATGTTGAATGTAGTATGTACCTCCCATATTAGTACAATAATTTAGAGAAAGGAGGATAATGACTAATAGAGGGAAAGAGCTGTAAGATGTGGACTTGTTTCAGCTAGCTAAGTCACCATATGGTGTGTCTGTTCTTTTTCAGAAGAAAGAAGATGACACTCTTAGAATATACATAGAGTATCGAACACTCAATAAGATGACCTTTCGGACCTACTATTCCATTTCACTTGTCGTAATTTGTTTAGATCCGCATAGCAAGGCAATAATGTTTACTAAGTTGGTACCCCGATCGGGACACTAACAAGTCAAAATTTCAAAGAAAGATAAATCAAAGATGACTTGCATCATGAGGTATGAAGCTTATAAGTTCATTGACATGACATTTGGCTTGACCAACGTGTCAACAACCTATTGTACGCTAATTAATCAGGCAGTTCGAGACTATTTGGATAATTTCATTGTGATGTTTCTCAATGATATTGTCATTTACACCTCTAGTTATGAAGAGCACTCAATGCATTTGAGAAATGTGTTCACCAGGTTGCGGGAAAATGAATTGTATGTTGGCGAAATGCTATTTTGTTTAAACAAAGATAAAGTTATTAGGGTATGTCATAAAGCATAGTCAATTTAGAATAAATCCAGAAAAAGTAAAAGCAATTCATGAGTGGCTTTTGCCAACCAACATATCAAAGCTTCGTTCATTATAGGTCACCCCTAAGCTATTTTTTTAATACTAGTAATGATGATCAATTTTATTTTTGGTTTCGCTGCTACTACCACTGAAACTACTTGCTATATTGAAAGCAATCAATATAGCATGATAACCAAGCCCCCCTTCACACACATGAGCATTCATCTAAGATAACTAATTATGAGAAAGACAAGTTGCTTATCTCACATCTCCTTTTTATTGTAAGTAATCCTCACAGTCAGCAAGGCATCCAACTGATGGACTTAAGTCCTTTGTCGATCAGTCAACCTCTTTTTTGCTTATCTTTAATTTTAAGCTTTTAGACTATAATATTTACTCATAAAACCCCTAGTTTAGGCACCTCTTTTTGGGGCAAGTGATCCATTTTATGAACCTGATTCTTATTAGACTAATGAATGATTTATCTCATAGTTAGCCATTTCTAGTCCTCTCAAAATCGGGCTCCTTAGTAGCTCATTTGGTTTTCACCTTCGATTGGGAGATTTCAGATATTAGCTTGCAAATGGATTCAACCGATCGATTCCTTGTGACATATAAAGATGGGTGAAGTATAAAAAGCTGACCCACAAGCTTTGAGAAATACCAGAGAAAGAAATAGGAGAAAAGAGATACTTTACAAATAGAGAGAGCTATATGTATTTCATGACACAAAGAGGAGCATTCCAATTTATTGGTGGGGAGATTTCCTAATTGACTATATTACATGACCAATTAGAATGATTAATTATCAAAGAAAAAAAAATGATAACCCTAAAGGTAACGCTGGCTTAAGAAGAGCCAAGAATAAGTGAATGGACGAATAATTAAAAAAAGGATTAGTACATACATTAAATAAAGAAAGATGAGAGAGCTAGTCTTAAGGAAGCTAACTCTAAAACATTTCGAAAATGAGATAAAAACTTTAAAGGACAAATGGAATGAGATAGACAAGAGGTGGAGATTAGTCTACCGATCAAGATAATCCAATGTAAGGTATCCTAATGTAAAGACTCATCCTATGCCGCAATAAGATGACCTAGAAGGACCAGGGTCGTCGTCATGCTCCTAGGTTAGGTGGTCGCCTAAGCACAAAAACATTGGCCTCATCCGAGGTCTGGTGCCAGCACCACTCTCCTAGATACCACTCTCATATCCTCGATCCATACAAAAATCTTGACACTTTCAAAGCATTACTAAATAGGGGACAAGACCACACAATTTTTATCCCAATGAACAAAATCTCCTTTTTAAAGGTGTCACTCTACATACATCATCTTAAAAGAGGAATTTGGTAAAAGAAAAGTAAATCAAAGTGAATTCATTCCACGATGAGCAACGAAAGTAATGCACCTCTTTTTTTTGGAACAAACAAGAGAAAGACAATTACTACCTGGTGGTAGTCAGACTCCTCATATCATTGTTGATGAAGACTACAAGTTCCATTGGGAATTCCAATGGTTTAACCACCTTTGCTTGTTGTTTGTGGCCTTCATTGGTAAGGAAGTCTGTGCTTCATTCCAACCAGCCTTCTCTTGGCACATGCTTAATCCAACACTACCATGACTTGCGATAAGGATTATACAATCCTCAATGAGTCCTCCCATTGGGTGATATGCACCCCCTAATGAGACTAATTGTGTTTTCAGAGTCTATTTCCACTTTCAGTCTTTACCATCTCATCTCTCAAGATAAAATTATACCACACTTTAGCGCCCAAAGTTCTGCACAGTTAATACTGCATATACCAATCCAGCCGGTAAAGCCTTTAACCCATTCCCCTTTGTGATTATGGCTTTCACCCCCTTTCAAATTCAACTAATACGAAAGCCCATCCACCCAGCTGATTCAAGATTTTGAAGTAGAATAATCATGAATGATGATCAAATTCATATATATAGATAGTTATGGTACTTCCACCCAGCTAGAGGCCCTTCTTCTAACCCAAGCCCACGGAATCATTGCATTAAAGCATGAAATCATGGACCATATGCCAGCATTAGATCCCAACTATTCTGACTTTTGGAGAGAGCACATATATAGCTTCATTACTAATTAGCTCCTTAGAAATTGAAAAGTAAGTACGCATGCCAAAATTGCTGCAAAAGACACATGATGAACAACTGAACTTTACGATTTATAAAAAAAATGATACGGTAATGTTAGAGTTTTGATTTTAGACAAGAGGTACCTACCAATGTTAAAGAAAAATAATTTGATTTAGTATCAAGGCAATTCTATTTTTGTAACCCCAAAGTACCAGTGGCCGTTTGCAGGCAAGCAACATGAGAAAGAAGTAGGCACCGATAGATTTGAATCATTTATAATTCAATCAATACCTAAACCATAAAAAGGGATGTCTATGAATTGAACAATCCACCTTTGCTATTGGTGGCCCCTACAACAAGGAGAAGAGGTAGCGCGTGTATATAAAAACAAGCAAAAGAGCAAAATGATTTATGACTTCTTAGATCTACTCACCATCACTCCCACTTAAAGGGGCAATAAGAGGTAAATTCATTCCTTCAATTACAACTGGAGCCTTATTTTTTGAATCAAGTAAGGAAAGATGGATCAACACCATTTTTTACTGTTGCCCATTATCAAGATTAATCTTTGATAGGTAGGCCCTAAAGAAAATTAATATTCTATAATAGAATTGAAAATCAACATAAATCATTCTTACCTACAAGATGGGAGGGGAAGGGAATAGTTAATTTATTTCAATTCATTAGTTTTAATCCGGTATAAATATCATAATATAACGGAATCGCTGTCTTGACAAACATGAATAGAAAGTTCTTTTAATGGTAATAAAAAAAATTATTTTTTTTCCTCGAGCCGAGAAGTGACGAAAAGTTTTATATTTATAATGAATTTAGCTTACTGAAAAAAATATAAATAACTCGCTATTCACTCATAGTTTTTAGATCATAATCATCAGATTATATAGGAGAGATGACCGAATTGTTCAAGGCATAACATTGCAAATGCCATATAAGCTTTTGTTTACTAAGAGTCAAATCCCTCTCTTTCAGTACCCATATCTTAATCTAATTCACCAACATTACTGATGTCAATGAAAAAAATAATGGAAAGATAAATTTTTAATTTCCAATCTTTCTATTTGACCCAGTTCATTTTTTTGTTTCATGTATTCTCAGGAGGAATTCAATCTCTTCAATCTCGGGATACCACCTCATTTCATAGGTTATTTTTATCATCCCTATTTATTTTGTGGTGATAAAGAAGTCATACAAATTGAAAGTCGTAATCTAAACTAACATAAAATGACCATCTCTTGAGACCAAATTCCGAGTCAAAAGTTTTTTATAGTAACATAACGAGAAGCCCTTGGGGACCTTAATCATCATTCATTAACAACGAAAAAGCCATAGCACATTTAGCACTTAGTGCCAACAAGACCTCGTATGTGTGGGGTTGTAAAATTGTCAAACACTAACATCAATTCTTGAGGAATTGGTCAGGAAGAACAAACATGTGAAACATAAGTTACATGAGTTGTCTATAAGCTCTTATTTCTCGGCTCACTAGACGAGGAATATACGTATAATAAAGAAAACTTTAAGCAACTATCAATGCTACCATCAATCAATGAGAGTTTTACCAACCCTGCCATCCTAGAGCGTCAACGTACAAGAAGGGCATATATCAATTAAGTTAGTCACATTTTTTCTTAGATGTAGAAGTTTTATTCTAATTTATTTGGTGTTTACTCTAGGTCTCACCTAAGATCCACAGACTACTCGAGGCTATCGTTAACTAAGACACACGAGAACCAATGGTCCACAACTCTTGACTAGGGAAGAGATTCTTGGAAGTCTGGTTTGTGTGCATTAGAAATAGACATGAGTGAAAGACCTTGTTTCAGTGCTCTCACCATGAGGGATTCCTTCTCGCTTGCTTGCTTAGAACTTGTCATTCGCCTAAAGATAGCCAAAACTAAGGTAGTTTACTATTTGCTTGTTAAAGGATTTCTAGTAGCTACTCGTAGATGCCAACTCGCATATCATTTCATCAAAGCCTGTGAAAAAGGGGAACCTAGTTAGTGATTCGGAGATTTTGGTCCATACGTTGCCAAAATGCGAAGATTCCAGAGAAAATGTATCAGACACCCATTCCAAAGAGGTCGACCTTGAAGCAAGCATTAGTCATTCATCCTCTATTTGAATGTGAAGTGTTACGATATCTGACTATTAAGTCAAGGACCTTCTGGAATTTTAGAACCACCAATTTATTAGTTTTTCTTCGACCTCTTGTAAACCCAGCCCCTAGCCCAAAGATGAAAGCAACAAGGATTTATTTATACTATCTTGGGTAGGCTTTTCCTTTTGTTAGATTAGGCACTATAGACCCAATTGATTTTTCATAACTTGAACTGTCCCCTTAGTTCAAGGGCTTTTTACCAATTAGATCTTTTATAACCAACCTTTAGTCATTAAGGCGAGTCTAGGCCTATCGGTTTAAAAGTAAACTCAAGCATTTTAATCAAGTTCTTTCACTCCAGATCCCTAAATATCCAAGAGGGAATACTTTTCTTATTATAAGATGCATATGTGATTACCCTGTATAATGTATTGTTCTTACCTGCCTGCGGTGTGTCATAAAAGAGCAATAGGAAGAGTGCGTTGGTGATCAAATGTGCGTTAGTAGCACTATAGCCTAAAAAAATGAAGGCTATATAGTAGTGCAGTAGAGTAGTCTATGTACCCCTATAATAGAATAGAATAAAAGAATGGTAGAATAGTGTCAGGGGCTTACGAGCCTTCGTTTGATGGGAATGTACTACAGGTAACATTCTCTAGTCTAGGAGCATTTCTACAATGTCTCTATTCTTTCAATGTCTAATCCTATAAGAATGTGCTAAACAAGCTACTATCAAAATCAAATTGCAATAATGTCTTAAAGTCCTATAGGTTCTACCAATCCCCTTAATACAAATAATATGTGATTGATTATGCTTATCCCTAGTTCTAGTTCGGGTGGCCTTCCCCCTAGTGTATTTTCCCAGTAGGTGTCTTTTCTAGTGGCGTGGCATAAATTCTCATTGTCTCACCAGTGAGATTTATTCTGTAATAATACTAGTTCTTATCCCTTTTATTCCTTTCCTTATGCATCACAATGTTCATGTCACCGGTCATATTAATTATGACAGCACGATTAAGAGAGAAGATTATCCTCATGTCATATCATCTAGGTGGGATTGAATTATCTTTGAAATTGATAGTAATAGAAATAGTAATTGTTAGGAAGGAAAGTGAAGGGAATTCCTTTCTATAAAAAGTATATGTGATAATCACGAATTATTTCATTTTGTTTTTAAATAAATCAAGCTGGATGACTAAAGCTTTTTTCTATGTCCAAAAGTAGATCCAATATGTAAAGTATGGCATCATAGTTAAAACAAGGTTACATCAAAGTTATTTGATCTTGTTTATACCATTTAAAGACTAAAAGAGGTGGCATGGTTTCAACAACTATCAGTGTTGTGAAAATGCCTCTCTGACATAGTTGCAAAGGCGAGGCCAATTCAATTCCTTATTGATTACTATCTGAAGATCCAACAAAATAGACTGAGATCTAGACATAGCCTACATGCTACTTGTGTGAGGGTAAAAATAATTTCTTTTTTTTTTCTCACATTCCAAAATTAGAGTATGAATTATAGTTCAATATGCTCATTGGTCTTTCAAAGCCAAAAAGCCAGGTTAATTAACCACGCGAGATTAAGTTAATCACTTCTAGAGCGCTCAGCTTTGTGTTAGAAAGAGAGTGAGGATTCTAAGTGAAATTCCTTTTTTTTTGGCTAAAGTAGCTAGGCCGAAGTTCCAATGCCACTTGAGTGAAAAATTTAGTTGAGTCCCAAAGCATGGTTACTGGAGAATTCTATAGCGAAACAAAAAACCTAGTTATGTACGAAAGAGCTAACAAAAGAGCTATTAGCTATTAGACCTAGGAGTTGGGAAAGCTTTTTTAGGCATCACCTCGAACAAGCAATCAGATTATGCCAGGAATAGAGGCTTGACCTTCAACAACATTAGCTTGAAGAACACTTAGAAATCCTTAACCACTTTTTGGACCTTTCTTAAATGAGTAGGATAACAATTAAAAAAAAGACAGAAAATAAAAGTTATCACTTAGCTAGGAGGAAGACTACCATCTTGGTTCAGTCTAAAAGTGGAAGTTATCACCATGCCTGTGTGACTTGTTTTTCAATAAGTCATGATCAAGGCTTAGCTCTCAATCCATGTCTCAAGGGCATGAAGATAGGGCTAAGAATTTCACTATCGGTTAGTCGAAGAATGAGCAATTTACTTCTTCCCTTCCATTATTCTAGGAGGAAGAAGACTTTCACGCTTTATGATCCGAATTCAATGAATCTCAAAATTTCCATTTCTAAGCTTCAAACCTTGTAAGCTTTTGTAGTCTAACATTTATTTATATCTCATTTTCAAGTAGACAGTACCTGGTCCCTATAGGAACCCCATGATCTGATGGAGAGATTTCCTATGAAAGAGGCTCACTTGGAAGGAGAGATATCTAATAAGTCTTCTGTGAGCAAATAGTCTCATCCAGTTCACTGAGTCAATCTTATCAGTCACTCAGCCTAATACTTAAATACTAAGTTTCCTTTCTTCCTTTCTCAGATCATGTGTAATAGCTGGAGGGCAGGATTCATATCAGTATGTCTGCAATCCATATGTAGGTATGTCCAGCAGTCCAGCCAGCGTTGGCTACTCTTTTTATATTAGTTCATTCAGTCAATTAGCTGATAGCTTGATTGAGGATATGAAGGTTAATGTATCTTCCTAAACTGAGATTTCAATTTATTATCAAACCCATTTTAGCTTCAAGGATATCTCATCTAGTGGGAGAAATGGTCCGAAGTGAGAGTCTTTAAGGTCTATACCTATAACATAGCTGTTGCCCTTCTTTTGGTACAGTGTTAAGAGTCCCGGGCAAAATTATCTTGTTGTTTGAGTTATCTCCTTCTTAAGTTAAGGATCGGAAAGTCTTTGACTAAGTTCCTCCGCATATGACACATTCATCTAGTCATATTAATCCTCGTATAACTGGCTCCTATCCTGAAGTAAATCACTTCTCCTTTTAATTTTTGCGAGGGTTCCATATTGCGACTACGGTTAATTGCTATCCTATAGTGAATATTAGAATGTTCCTTCATCCTTAATGTAAAATAGCAATTAGTCATGTAAGGGGTAATCTTCTATTAAATCACCTTGGGGGACTAAAAAATTAAGAAGCACGGACACAGACATGGACACGGGGATACGACACTGCAGGATACAGGGATACGGCAAATTCTAAAAAACTAGGATACAAATACGACTAGGATACGACATGATAAAAAAAATAAAAATAAAAATTATTAATTATAAATATTAGGTATATTATAAAATTCATTAAATTAAATAAAATTAAAATATTGTATTATATAAAATAAAAATATATTATTTATTTTATAAAATAAAAATATTTTATTTTATTTTATTTTATTAAAATATTTTATTTTATGCACATCCCCACACAAATACGCCCGCCCCTGCCTCCCCCTCAAACACGTCCACCACTGCCTCCCCCTCAAACACACTCGCCCCTGGCTCTCTCTTCAATTCGCGCCGCCCCTGCCTCTCCTCTCAATTCGCACCGCCCCTGCCTCTCCCCTCAATTCGCGCCGCTCCTTCCTCTCCCCTCAAATTGCGCCCGCTCCTGCCTCTCCCTCAAATCGCGTCCACTCCCTGCCTCACCCTCAAATCGCGCCCGCCCCCTGTCAGTGGCCAACGTCACCCATGCGGCGATGTTGGCCACCCGACGTTGTCAGACGTCGGGCACTATGGGCATGTATACAACTGTCGTCTGCCGACGCAACCATCCAATACGCCACAGTGGCGTATCGGATACAGATTGTGCAATGATATGCCACGTGGCATATCAGACACGTATCTGTGCCGTGTCTGTGTCATGTCCACGTGTCCAGGTGTCAGACACGTGGACACGACCATAGGGAGCCGTGTTCGTGCTTCCTTGCTAAAAAATACCCGTAAATAACTCTACTATTTGAGATTCTAACTTCTCAAGGAATGTGTTCCCCTTCTCAGTACCAGAATAAGGGACTAACCAAAAACCAATTCTCCACTATAAGAAAAAAAAAGATTGGACTAAATAAAATTGAAAGGTTGGCAAAAGAAATGACCCTTAGCTAACTTTGGTCAATAGAAAGAGAGGAAGGAAACGATTGGGAATACTTGCAAAAAAAAAAAAGTTAGAATAAGATGAACATGACGATGGCAAGTGTACCATCAATAATGATATATACTTTACTACCTGAAAGAAAATTCCAGTATTGAATGCAAGAGAGCATGAAAACTAAATAAAGGCAAAAAAAGATAACTTAGCTCATTAGAAGACTAGCCTAATAGTTTACATTGTTCTTACAAAAAAAAAGACTTGAGATGAGAGGTTAAGAGTTAGACTTGGCTTTGCAAAAAGTGATGATCTCATCTAAGTTCATACCGAAATGGTGATAGACTCAACCTTTTACAACAACTCAACAAAAAGAAAATACACTTTAACCATAGTCTAATGGGGTGGATAACTTGGGTCCTCAACGCTAACTCAAGAAAAAGGCTTGCGGATGGTCTCACACCCAGATTTCGAGACATAGGTACACACTTTATCCTACGATACTAACAAGATTTCCAAAAATCATAACCAAAATTCAAATTAAGTTTTATATTTCTTACCTATAGAAAGGTAAGGCTTATACCACAAAAAAAAATAAATCAAACTCCCACATCTTTTCAAAGAAAAGTCTCTTCTCATGTGACGAGCTCCATCATAATTGAATTCTCTGCCAGGTATATAATTTACCAAAAGCATATTCCTTAATGGTCAATTTATCTCAAATGATAAAATTACCACCCTCCTAAACAAAGACTCTGTTGTCCTGGAGAGAGTTGAAGACTAAGACAGCTTTATATAATAAGGGTAATAATAGAATATATGACTAAGATATAAAACTTTATAAAGTAAATATGTGGTCACCAATGTTAAAGGCTCTACCACTCATACTAAACTACCTCTACTATAGCTATGAAAGGGGGATAGAAAGAAATATTTTTTTTTGTGATTTTTCAATTTTTAACAGGATAATTTAATTAATTTAGTGAAATGACATCAATAATTATTCTAAACGTGATAGCTAAGAACATTAATTCACTTATCAATTCACTCAATCAACTCTTTACCATCATGCTCTTATTTTAGCATCCGCCGAGCACACTTAAGCACAAAATAAAAAAAAGTGTCTGAATTTTTTTGGATACCTATATTCTATGTTCCAGGAACAAGTCAAGCTAAATTTATAAATTAGAATTCAGTATTAGAATTATTTAAATCCAAAAATTAACTATGAAATAAGGCTGAAACCAACCTCTATTGAGGCTTTGGAAAACATTAAATAGTAAACTGAAACTATCGATCTTATTACATCTATCTCCACATAGAAGTGTTGGAAAAGAAAGTCATCAGAGAGGCAGAGGTTGACTATCAACTTTCTCTTTGTTGACCTAAGTGTGTTCTGCAAGAGCATAATCATGCATGCACTTGGTGGAAGAGCTCAGCAGTATAATCTATCAAAGCCCTGAATCGACAAACACAACTCTTCTTATCGCACATGTACCAAAATCGGTAACTAATGTCCTTTTGACGATGAGAGCCATATAGAACTAGAACCTTCAAACTTGCAAGCATTACTCCTTCTCTAAGAGTCAAGTTTTCAATCCCTTTCTCCCTCCAAAACTCATCCGACTCTCCACAAGGGAATCTTCACTCACCGCTTCCCCTAATAACCTAATCGAAATATGAGGAATAAATAACTATAAATAGATTCTTAACCTTAATTTGTGATGTGATAGTCCATCAAGGTGGAGTCAGGAACAACCTTTTTGTCATGCACATCTTGTAAATCATTGTGAGTTTGAAATATTATCTTTCTTATCCTAGACGATACAAATATACAATTTAGTTGTTCTGCTTCTTAAAGTAAGGACTAGAGAGTGTCAGCAAACTTGAGTAGATTAGTACTCATCCTACATAGTTTTCCCAGCTGACTAAACAGTTCCTCAAATATTTCTAGCTGAGATTGAGACAACAAAAAGAATGAAATAGTTGGAGAGTTTACTAGACATGATGTTTTTATATTTACTACTTGATGAATTTTTTGGATTTCACAATCATATTTTGGATGAAAGAGTTTTCCACCATACCAAAGTTGCATTACTAAGTAACTTAGTTTATACAGAGAAAGACATTTTGTTCTATACTCACTAATAGTCAAACAAATAATAATGATATCAATCACAACATAAATAGAGACAAAAGAACCTCAATACAATGTACCCACTATATAAGGATTGGTCCTACCAGATTTATTTGTTAAGAGTTTTTTTTTAGAAATGAAACATAAAATAATAAACAAAATAGAAGGATAAGTTTATTGCTAAATCCATCCAACAATCCTAATAGACAATTCCCACCACAACTTCAATGTATTAGTCATTATAGGTATTATAATTATGCATAATCATTTTTTTTATTGTTTTCACTTATTTTTTAAATATTAACATATCTAATGATAATCTTGTAAAAGTAATTGGATATGATAATATTTAGTTTAGTTCTTCATTTTTTTCACATATTTTACTTATTCCAAAGTATCTAATTAAAATCTTCTTTCCATGAATTATATTGCAAGATAATTCATGTCTACCTTCTTTTTCTTTTTAGGATATTTATTTACAAAATCAAAACACTAAAAAAACTTCATTTAGTATCGAGTATGATAGACTAAATATATTCTCTCCAAAGATATAAATTTATAATATATATATTAAAATATATGTTAGACAACTTTGGTACTTACTATATAGATTACAAGATTTTTTAACAAATTTGTTGCGTTGGCACGCTCATTTAAAATGACATGAACTAAACATAAAAATAAATATCTGATTAAAACAACTTAAACACTCTTATTTAAGATGAGTAATTCAAAGTATTTTTAGGTTAAACAATTTATTCCATAAACTATCCTATCAACCAAAAGGAATCTTCTATTTTTCTTAATATGTATTCATTTAGATCATGTATTATGAAGAAAGATCATCTGGCCTATTTCTTATACTTTTTGGAATATTTACTTTATTCATTATCTTTCACAAAATGGGGGAAGTTGGCACCAAGGAACATTATACATATTTTCCTTAAATACTTTACTAGCCAAAGAAGATATACATATTTTTTATTAGATATTCGTATAATTTTAGTCAATAAAATTATATTTTTTTAGCAAGTCATTTTTTATTGAGTCTATGAAAAATAATAATTCAGAAGATATATCTAAATTCATTATTTTTCCTAACATCTCACTTAGACTTTTTATTAGGAGAGACAGTTACCCATTCACTACATCCAGATTTATTTATTTATATTACAATAATACTCTTGTGAAGTCGTCATATATATCAACAAATATAAATTTTATTAACCCTGGAGAAAGTGAGGTTTCTCAGGAGTGAACCTCTCTTAAGTCCAAATAACATAATAATTCATAAGTCTACTCTAGTTCTACCTTATGGTGGAGTCGGGGTCTCAGGAAATGAGAGACCAGACCACCAATTACTTAAAGTCTATACTAAGAGAAAAGAACTTGCACAATCTGCTCATACTAGATACAAACCTACGGAGAAGTATCTTTAAGAAGTATCTTTAATCATATTTTTAGATAAAAAATCTTATAAGACTACATATTTTTTTGACATAAAAATAATATATTTTAGGAAAAATATTATCTTGTCACATAAAAAATATGTATTTGATACTCTTATTGAGGTTAAAATTTTGGGTTATGCTCAATTTAAATATTCCTATTAATCTATGTATTGATTTTGCTTCTGACAAGATTCTTTTAATTGGTTTAACTATTTATTAGAGAATCATTGAAAATATTAACTATTTAATTACTACCAAA
This sequence comes from Sapria himalayana, assembly GCA_029783825.1. Lineage (NCBI taxonomy): Eukaryota > Viridiplantae > Streptophyta > Magnoliopsida > Malpighiales > Rafflesiaceae > Sapria > Sapria himalayana. The sequence continues at coordinate 867,338 of JAREIK010002134.1, forward strand.
CTAGATTTTGTACATGGAATTAATATAATTAATTATTTTTTAAATTCTACTTAACAGATTAACTTGGATATAATTCTTTTCATTTTGAAGTATGTGAAAAAATCTCTAGGACCCTGTATCTCTAAGTGATCATGAGTACTTATAGTTCAATCATTTAAATTACATTTGAGCACTAATTTATACCGAGAGAAAGTCTATAATACATTTTTGGATTTTTCTTAGAATCAAACTAACTAAAAAAATAAAAGATAAATAATTATTTCAAAATTCTGTGCAGATGTGAAATTTAGAACAATGACAATTATTACTTATGTGATACTTTAAATCCAATACTTACTAGTAGAAATTAGATATCCACATTCAACTCCTAAAATCCTACTAATTTTTACTATGATATTTAGACAATGAAACATATAACATCTAATTCAATATTTCTTGAGCAAATAAAGCACATTAATACGAACAATTTCTTTCTCTGAAAGAACATTAATGATGTTACCATTGTGATGATATATATTTCGATAATAGCATAGTCAATAGACATCTTCGCCAAAATCTTGAAAAAACCCAAGTCTACTTTCTTTTTCTTCAAGCTTGGTGTTACATATTTCTTTGCACCAGCTTAAAAGAGAGTGTTGGAGTTTACTATTTTAGTGTGTGTGTGCGCGCGCGTGTGTGTATAGAGTTTATGTATTATGTTTGGGAGCACTTAACATGTGGGATAACCAATCATGACTAGTCCACTATGCACAAGCTAGCAAATTTTTCTCTTTTAATTGATGAGTTTTCCATTTTGTACAACAAATAATATCATACAATATAGACTACCAAAAAAATATATCAAACCTACTTCATTGATCATGAAAATATAAAATATAATTATTTAATAAACATTCAAATTTATCATGTTTTTCTATAATTCAATCACAACAATGGTTCAATTAATTATTACCTTAATTGTTAAAATCAATTAAAAATTAGATTTTCATGCCAACAACATAAATGCTATTATCAATATTTGTTTTACTTAGGGTATCCCTGAGCAAGATATGCATCTCGACTACTCCAAAAGAGATACTATGCAAAAAAAAAAAAAAAACTTGTACTTCCCATTTGTTGAATTGAACAAGAATGACTAATTCAAACAATATGTTTTCAATTTTGAATTTTACTATAATATACTTCAAGTAAGCAAGCTTATCAATTAAAGCTAAAAAGACACCCAAATGTTACCTCAAAATCAATGAATTTAGAAAATAATGTATATATTGAAAACTAGAAATAACTCACAATCATATGAAAGGTTCATCAAAATAGCAGCCTTTCGCTCCATCCCACCCCAAACTTATCTACTCAAAAGAAGAGCAAAAAAACAAAAAAAAAAAAAAAAAAAAAAATCTCGGATAAAATGGAAAAAAGATGACATGATTGGCATAGTATACACTTCATGATCACATCACTTTTTTTTTTAATTTTCATCAGCAAACTCTCCTAGAAAACATCACTAACACATTATGCATTTGATGTCGTTTAAATTTGCATGTATCAACATCATCTCTCTAGCTGAAGTAGCAGTTTTTTTAAGAATCAGTATGAATTTATAAAAAAAAAAAAAGAAAAATATGAGAGGATGACTTACAAGAATGAGATCTTCATCAGTGCCAAATGATTTGCGAGCTTCTTCTAAGCATTTTGACGAAATTCTTCTATCTGCCCTGTACTTTCATAAAAAAAAAAGTATCCTTTTCATCTAAGGAGAAAATCAATTTGCACACCCAATTTCCAACATATTAATACATATGGTTTATCTGTGAGATTCTTAGATCAAATCTCACCATTGTATTAGGTAAATATGGCAGTCTAGACTTGCATGTAAGTGGAACAAAGGAAGAAGACTCATCCCATTTGGGACTAGTATATGTATGCATAAGCTGGCCCAAGTTCTCATCATTATCAAATACTATCATTCTCGATCCTTTAATAGTGAGCCATGTATAAACAAAAAGATATATATATATATATAGAGAGAGAGAGAGAGAGAGATAGATTGAATGAAAAAAATATACTTTATAATCTTCGTTCATATCAAATTTAGTATTCCTCTTTATTATTGATCATTTTTTTTATTCTCAACACCTTGAGACATCAAGAAAAATTTGGTCTAACAATCTCAATAATTTCTCTTATTGTTATCATTTTTCTTATATATATATATATATATATATATATATCATCATTTTCTCAAATTGTATATATTTTATGGAGACAATACATATTGCATAAGACTCGTGCTTTAGTATGTGGTCTGAGATAAATTAATATTTTGCAAATATTAATCTTGAAAGTCATAGGCATGCCGCACTTAGATGAATAAATTTGTTATTGTAACAAGGCACGATCTCTAATATATGCATGCAACATATAGATTTCCCAGGTAATCAGTCATCACAAAATTATTCTCATCTAAATATATTTAATGTTAGAATTGTTATAAAATCAAAAATACAAGTATTTATTTAATCACAAACCTAACCAAGTTAGTATCCAGTACACAAAATCTAAAAGGTTAATATCACAAATATTATCTCCAAAAATTAGATAGACTACATCTAATGAATTTTGAATCCAAAACCTAAATTCATCGAACAAAGACATTTGTGATCACAATAAAATATGAACTTTAATAACTATTTCATAGTTATGCAAGATGAGAATTACTCATATAATCAACCATCATAATATTATTCTCACTCATAATATTTTTAAATTCAAATTCTTATGAGATTCAATATAATAATTTTTGTATAATCACACATTTAGTATATAAGTTCCAAAATATATAGTTTAACATAAATGAGTCAAACGGGCCGACTTGGCCCGACCCAGTTTTAGGTGGCCCAGTCGGGCTACTAGGTATTGCCTAGCACGACATGGTATAGTAACTGTATCGTGTCTGGCCTAGCACGGCTTCATAACAACAGAATCGACATGGCCGAGCTATGATGAAGCCATGCCAGGTCGGGTCTGGACAGGCCAGTTATGGTATGTCCGAGGCAGGTTTTAATTTTTTAATTATTTTAAATTTGAAATTCAAAATATTAAAATATTAAAAAATTTTAAAATTAATTATTTAATTATATATTTTAATAGTTTTTTGTTAATGTTAATAGTTAATTGTTAAATTAAAATAAATAATTAATTTTTTAAATTTTATTTTATTAAATTTAATAAAACATAAAATTTCTTATAATAAACAACTAAAATTTTAAAACTAAATGTATATAAATTAATAAAACATTAATTTGAATAAAAATCAATGCAAAATATATTTTCACAAAAAATTAATATTTAATTATCAATTCTCAAACTCAAGGTAATATCACAAATAAAAAATAAATAAAAATAAAAACAATGTAATTGAGTAAATTTAATATTAGACATCAGTGTCTCAATCCAACAATCATCAAATCATCAATCGTCAAATCATCCTTATTATTAATATAACATGGATTATCATTAGCAACTAACTCCTCCGCTTTTACTGCGATCTCAGCATGATTCTGGATGTCCAAGCTCGAACACTCCCAATCATACATGCATACTAATATCAAAATAATATTTGACCATAATCTAGATTTTCTATCCAAAATAATATTCACTACAATAAAAAAAGTAAACTTCAAAACTATGCTCGACACCGGATGAGTCAGTGGATCCCATGTAGAGGCAACATTTCCGTAGGATTTTTGTTATTTAAATTATAATTAATTTTATTTTCATTATTAAAATTACTATTTGTCATTTTTTTTATTTTTTTATTTTTAGATTTAACATAGTAATTAGGACTGAGAAAGAAAGAGAGAGAGAGTGAGTGACTGAGAGAGACTAGAGAAAAGAAGATTTTAAATTTAAACTTTTAAACTTTAAAAATATTAAATAAAAAAAAAATACTCGTAAATTATAATGGGTAAACTTTGGTGTTTTGATATCTGCACCGCACACACACACCACTATCCACATCATACCCGAGACCCAAAAAGTGAAATACTAAAAGCTCGAAATTTAAATCAAGAATCCGAGAGAGATTTATGTTTTGAAAACATAAATCTTAAAAATGATGTGGGGGGGGGGGGGGGGATTTACAGATTAAGAAAACATATTTTTTTAAAAAAATCACTTTTTTGATTTATTATTATCATTTTTAATTAAAAAATAGGCAAAATCCTTAAAGTCATCGAATTCTGCCTTAAAGTCGTTGGAGGTGAAATCTAATGATTTAGATTTAAATTTTTAATTTTTTTTGGATCGTTGGGTTGGTTTGACCATCGAACCAACCCGAACAATCCAAAGTTTTAGAAGATTTGGCTTCTGGAACAATTGGACTCAGGTACGGGGGTTGCAAAAAAAAGACCGTGGGTTAAATTACTAGCCCGACTAAATTTCGGATCCATCAAGTGTCAGGTATTGGGCTTAGGGGTGAGGCTGGGTCGGGACTCAGATCACTGCTCAATTTGTGCAGAGAATTTGTACCCATGGGCCATGATACCTAATTGTGCCTAGCCCGGCACGTGCTATGAGCAGGCCCAGCATGGCCAAGTCGGGCCGTGCCTCTGCCCAGCCAATTTGACACCTCTAGTTCAACATTTACAATCATAAAAACAAATTTATCCCAATAACTCTTTTATAATACTTTTCATTTGACTCACTAGACATCTTATGATTTCATATAATTGAAGATCATATGATTAATTATCTCATCAATATCTTTTTATTATTAAAGATAATCATAGATAGCAAAAACTTCCAACACTATATCAATAGATTGCACATTCAATTCTATTTATAAAAAAAAACAGAACACATATTATTAAAGTTTGGTTTTTTTTATTATTTATTTATTTTTATTTTTTATTATTTGAGAGCACCAACCATTGACTACCCAAAATTTTATATATAAATAAATAAATAAATAAATATATATATATATATATATATATATATAATATTATATTGTAAAACTAACTTATCCAATTAATAATTTTTTATTTTTTATTCTCTTCATTTTTTTATTCTCTTCATTTTTTTATTCTCATCACACTCATATATCCAAGAAAACACAATGGAAAAAACACTAATTAAGCCAAAACATGATATGATAGCCAAGTATTGGCGATGTACATGATGGTATTGGCTTGCATGGGAAACAATGCATCCCCAAGAGGTGCCGGGAACAATAAACACCAGTGTTTGGTGGCAGCAATGGTGTGCTGCCATACTGTTGAAAAATCATTCCTGACGACGTGATTTTTTGATGTTACAATGGATCTTTCTGATTTTTCAATGTTTCATGGCATTCCGACTTTGGACGACATGATTCTGGTTGTTCAAAAATAAATCCTGGCGAATAATGGCAGACTCCACGGTGGTTGACATGGTGACTTACATGATGGCAGTGTTACATAACCATTCTAGTAAGTGTTTGTGTGTGTGTGTGTGTGTGTGGGTGTGGGTGGGTGGGTGTGTGTGTGTGTGTTATCAAGTGTTTGCAACATTTGGTTTTGAAAGTTTAGCATATAAGTGTAGGAGTTTGTTCAAGCTTTATTTTCATTTGAAATAATCATTGAAATTTGTTGAATTATAAATTTTTTTAGACAAAATAAAAAAAAATGACTGGAATAATCATTGAAAATAACTCAGTGAAAATTAAAATCAAATACATACTATTTACATGATATATCAATGTTGATTTGGTTTATGACCCAACATCATGCAAATTATTTATTGAAAAAAACATCTCAAAGTAAAACTAATAAGTGAATGATGAATGATACACAACTACTAATACATATGTACCAGCAAGCATATTACATATACTTTTACACATACTAATAGAAGACCACAAATTACTTCACTCTTCCAAACCAGATATTTGTGACATATACTTCCCAACTTAAGGAGAGTGTTCAAGTTTTATTTATTTTCTTATCATTATTTATTTTATTTATTTTTTATTATTTAAGAACACTCTACATATGAGCTGTCTCCAATTTTATTTATATATATATATATAATTTATATTGTATTGTGAAAATAATTTTCCAATTAATAAAATTTTTATTTATTTTCTTTTTTTTCTTTTTTCTATCTGTACTCATGTTCACGAAAAATATTGTGGCCAAAATCCTAGTTCTTTTTCTTTTTTATTCCCATATAAATTCTAGCAAAATTAAATTATATCTTTATTAAATAACATGTGCCAAGATCAATAAAATTCAATTATGTAATCTCAATTATCATATCCATGTTTATTGTTGTTATATTAGTGGATGCTATGTCTCACACAACTTTTATTATCTGAAAAAAATATGCAACATAGAACATAAACTTTTCACAGTGTTATTATATCATTTTCCAAGAATGACGAAGATTAAATTGAATAATATATACAATAAGGAGATCATACCCAGTATAGAAGACTTCTGCTTTAGTACGAGATTTAGGAGAAATTAATATGTTGACACTCTTATCTTCAAAATTCAAAGAGATTTTGATGGATGAGTTTCAAACCTGAGACCTACCGTTTTTAGATAAAGACACTTCACATCATATCAAAATATGACATCCAACAAATGTTTATAATACAAAACCTTTATAGATGATCAATCATACTAGTATTATTCTCGGACAATTATTCTTAATTTCTAAATCTTTCTAAGAACTAATATGTTAGAGTTTGTATAGCTGCACACTATAATATATACAATACAAATAAAAAAGTTACATGAATATTTTGATTCATAACTATAAATATACCATATGTAAATATAACAATAAATCATATTAAACTATACACACATACAATGAACACTACTTGTATATTGGTAAGCAATGATAATTTCTCATCAAGCCGATGCAACACATTTTTATGCCTCAACCTTCACAACCATAAGAAAAATTATACTAGGGGTAATGACTCTTAAATTTGATGTAACAATAAAAAAGTATGAAATGAGAAACTAAAATTTGAATCTCTTTGAATAAATATTTATTTCAAAAAAAACTTACAAATATTCTACAATTATATTGAATTTGAATAATTATTTATTAACTATTTTTCAAAAAAAAAAAAAACAAGATTATCTCCAAAAAAAGTTATAACACACCTCCTAGTAAAATTGGATTATTTGTGATCTCTAAAAAATAATCATAACAAATATCTTCTTCATATAGTGAAATTTACAAAAAAATCACATTCACATTAATTTTTCATAAAAAAATATTAGTAAATAATTAATTATATTAATAACATATGAAATATAAAATTCATACCTTGATGCAACATCAATTATTTTATTATAAGGATATTAAATTTCAAGTTCGAGACTCATCATATATAATATTTTTAGCTTTCACGGGTAATAATATTGAAATATTAATATCTCTCAGACCTCATACTAAAATATAAACCTTGTGCATTGATTACAGCTACAAATAACATATATAATACATAATCTAACAATAATGAGAATTTTACTATAACATGATTATAGAGTCAAAACTTAAAAATTAACTATTACATATTTTCGTTGTGATAAAATATATTGTTTGGCACATTATATCCATCAAAGTAAGATAAGAAAACAAAGAAGTTACAATTTCAATGTTGCACTTTTTCTTTAAAGGTTAATTAAAGGTGTCAAGTAAGACGAATGATAAATACACAACCCAGGCATAGCCCATGTCATGACCCAGGTATGACCCATGATATGTCCTAGGCATAGTCATTGCACAACCCAAGGCACGATCCATGGTACGGCCCAAGGCACAACCCATGCACGACCCAACTTAGTTGTGCCAAGCCCAATGTGAGAGAATCCAAAACTATGCATGGACTAACCTCAGGTTGTGCCAAGCACGACATGTGTGTCTGGCATGCCAACATGAAATAGTGGCAAGGGCTACATAGCTCTACCTAACTGGCTAATGCCATCCAAAGGCAAGACCAAAGGCCAAAGGCCACTGTGACATTGCCCATTGGCATGAAAAAGCCACAAGGGATTGCTCCGTGATTGACCCATCAACCCTAGCTAATAAAGTTAGGCATACCTTCCATGTTGTAGTACAGCATGACCTAAGTACCCAATTCACATTGTGTTCGGCACGACATGACCCGACTAGACCACTAAAATTCAGGTTGTGCGAAGTCGACGCACCTCAATTGATAGCACTCTACTAGATTAAATATTTTCTTATGATGTATCACACGAATTTTTTTTAGAAACTCTTTATCAACCATAAGGAAAAAAAACATAGTAACAAATACTTTTATGGTAGAAGCAGCCATTAGCATTGAAATTCAATCAATAATTTTGTACCAAGCATGAGAGTTAACTATGACAAATTTAATAGCGAATCCATAACTTAGTAACATATTCTATTAACATATTTCATATGAACAAGGAAACTTTGCCCTCACACTAGAAGGGACTCCAACTTGCCATTGGGACACAAATCAAGTAGAAAGCACATTGTCACAAACTCATTCTCCTGACCTAACATCATAAGGAAAGTATCACTCTATGGGTACAAGAGAGTCCCTCAAGCCCATATATAAAATGAAATAATGTTCTAAAAACTTGTGTAGACTACTTTGACCAAAATTATGTGAAAGATTCCAAAAGATCATGGAGAAGACTACACAATAACATAAAAAAATACTGTAGGCATACAGACATGTATAGAAGATGGTGAAAAAAATTTAGAAATTTGAAGAGTCATCACTTTGTTAGAAGAATATGAAAGATAATAGAAAATACAAATGATAGGCACCTTCCAACTAATGCCTAAGGCTAGTCCGCAAGGGAATGAGGCAAGAGAGTAGGTTGAGGTAGTTAGCCCTCACATAGAAAATTCCTAAGCCTCAAAAAAATGAGTACCAGCAACAGGTTGAAAGCTCATGAGAGGAGGTAGATAATCCTAGCTGAACAAGTCACTCGGAAACAAGGAATCCCTCTAGTGCGAGAGTACCTGATTTGGTTGAAGGGTCTACAGAGACAAAAAAACTAGCAGGGAATATAAGAATATATTGGGAAAGAACACAAATTGAAATCAATAGTTCGAGATTATCATATCGATGGGCTCATCAATGGCATGGGTGGGGGAGTGTCATAGACTCATTATCTAAACTCTATCATCATAAGAGAAAGATCCCTCTATGAACACAAGAAAGCCTCTAAAACCCATATATAAAAAAAAAAATTTCTAGAGACTTGTGAAGTCTTCTTCGACCAAAGGTATGTGAAAATTTTCAAAAAAAACCTAAAAAAGACTACACAATAGTAGAAGATACTTGAAGTATCAACACATGTGAAAGATGATCGAAAGATCTCAGAAACTTAGAAACTTCACTTAACTAAAAGAATATGAAATGTTCTAGAAGTCTCCAGAGAAATTGACACTTATACGAAAGAGTGTGAAATGATATGGAAGACCATACAATGTGAGAAAGTAATCTAAAATATTTTATGGTATCATTATAATTACATGTACATAGTAGAATTTCTAGAATTCTCAAGGTTAAAAGAGAAATATCAAAGGTTCAATACATTTCTATTGATGTGTATATAAAGAGAGGATGACATCATTTACAAACCAACAACTAGGCCACCAAATTATAAGTTTTTCTAAAACATGATAAAAAATTCTTTTTTTTAATAAAGCGTTTCTTTTTCCTAATGCTCTTTTGAATTCTCTTGAATTATGAGTAGAAGCTGACCATAACTTAAAAGACGAGTGAGAAGCTGACTTAACAATACCCAATAAGCTAGTTGTCCAAGTACAACATTAAAACTTATCGAGAAGACTAAGTCCATTACAATGGAACAAATGGATTTCTCCCTAAAGCATGCATTCTTGGTCCACTCAAAAGAAAGGTTGGCCCAAGCTAGACATGAATTGAATCTTGGTTGAATGCAACTTATGAGGTCTTCGAGAAAAACAAGGAATTATTGGTACACATACCTCACATGTTTAGCACAATCAAACAAGAGTCACAAATTAAGTAGGCACTTCATATTTCAAAAAGTGGGATGCTTCCTTGAATACCATCAACTAAAAAAGAAAACTAAAAAATTATAATAATAAAATACATAAATTGAATAATATGTCTCATAAAAAATAGAAGGATATCTTAATTAAAAATTATTAAATAATATAAACATTTATAGTAGGTGATGAAAAATAGAAATTTTTTTTCTCTGAAAATAATCAATCACAAAATAATAATAATAATAATATAATTTTTTTTAATAATTTATTTTTTTATAATGCAAAATGATTGAAAAAAAAATTACTTGCATTCATTATTCCAAAAGTCTAAAAAAAGTTGAATTCTATCCCAATGTAAAAAAATAAAAAAATAAAAAAATAAAAAAATAAAAAAATAAAAAAATAAAAAAATAAAAAAATAAAAAAATAAAAAATAAAAAATCAAAAAAAAAAATAAAAAAAATCACCATATCACTTCAAGTTACAATATTAAGATTTTTATTTATTTTATTCAATTATTTATTTTTTTAATGAGAGCATCCAATATGTGAGTTATCTCTAATAATTTTTTTATTATATAAGAATATAAGCTATACATTATCATTATTAAGTATAATTATTTTATATTTTATATTTTATATTTATAAAATTTAACATAATATCAGAATGAGATAAGAATAATTTTTTCCAATTTATATTTTCCAATATTATCAATGCATAAAAGTGGCAAAATAACTCAATGGTGGTAGACATCATGCACAATGGTTGTTTTAGGGGCATGCACGACATGCTTATACAAGAGCACATGATTGACAAAGTGGGCATACACAATTGGAAACAAGGCATGCACAATAATAGGCACGCAATATTTTTTTATCAACAAACCCTAGGTGACACATGAAAGTGCGAGACATTGAATAGTGGTGAACAAAAGTGCATAGCAACATTTTGAGCAAAAACTCTAAATAAAATTTTGATATTTTATTTTGTAAAAAAATAAAATTGAAAAAAATAAAAAACAAATAAAAAACAAATCTGATCCAACATGAGAAAAACTCAATTGGATTATCATACTATTAGTTTGTGTTATAGTATGAATTATCTTAACAAATATAGATAAAGAAGAATACCGATTCATTATACTCGTTGTAGAAAGATAGGCAAAACAATGAATAATTGCTAAATATTATTTTTAGAGATAAGACTAAGACCATCACATAATAGTGAGAGAAACATGTCGACTACCAAAACTATTCAGAAGTCTATACAAAGATAATCTACTTGTTAGGGTTTTAACCCTTACTCATGATATTGCACAAAAAAAATAATTTGATTAGCTTTCAGGACAATTTTTATGTTATTGAAGTAGAAGATATACTTTTATGGAGTGATAATCTAAGTCTTCTCCCATATTCCCATCTCCAAGCACTACACCAAGGAAGAAAAAGTGAGTCTTCTTTCTTATTTAAAAAAAAATGAGCACATGCTGCATCACTTAAAGTGATGTGTTATTTCTTCATTAAAAATTCAAAAATTTAAGTCTATTTATTTTAAATACATTAAACAAAATCATTTAAAATAATTTTATATATATAAGAAAATGAACAAAACATTTTTTCTTAATTTATGAAGTTACCACTTATGACACTATTTAAAATTATAGAAAACCTCTAGCTTAATATGATTTAAGACTTCCAATATAAATTAAATAATTTAATTTATATTATTTATAATTTTTTTAATTATAGAATTATAATCACCCTCTCTCACTAAATAGAAATTCAATTCGAGCAATTTGTCATTTAATATTAATTAATCTTCACATGTTGAGATTATAGATGAATATTGATTAAATTAAATTACGAATAATTTAATTTACTAATATCTTATTATTTTTTTTAAGATTTTCTACTTAACTCATTTCATATGCTAAATTAAAATTCACCTATATAATTTGACATTATCAAAACTTATAAGTATACTAAAGGATTTATTATCAAATTTTTTAACAAGATATGAGTTTTACTAATAATTATTATTCACCATACAATTAAAATAGTTATCTATTTCACTAAGTTCTTAAATCTATGTATAGAGCTTATTTTATGTGAATCAAAATAACTACTATTAAATCTAAGTGATTATTAATTACTTTACGATTATGAATAATAATGTTCAAAATAACCATAAGGTGTAGATTATTTTGTGACAATATAAAATAATTATCTCAACTCAATACCATACAATATATTGAAGTGCACTAGCTCAAGAAATTTAAATTTTAGTATTTCTCATAGTCAAGATAAACAACTAAAATCTTATAGTACAAACTTGTTAATAGTACGTCCAACTCCATTTACATTATGAACATAAAACTTATATTCTATAAGAACACAAATACATTATATTTAAATGCTCAATCAACTCATTCTCATATAATTAAAACAATAAAAATACATTTAATAAAAATTCATTACAATAAAATGACTTTCAATGTAAATACAATTACAACACCGCTATGACACTTAACAAAGAATAAAATTCAAAACTCATTGCTAAAACATTATCAAATTCTTTCCTTTTTTAGGCATTACTAGTTATTTTACTTGTTTATCTCACTTTAGATTTTTAGATTATCAATGCAAGATAATATATAAAAATTACTTGTAATTATACCTTATTTACCATGATATTGTTCATCTTGAATCTTTATTAATTGCCTATATCATCCTTACTTTTGATTGTCCTGTTAATTTACTTTCTATAAATTATTTTTTTAGACAACAACTCTGACTTTGTCATTATTTCTATTGATATTTATTTGTAATATCAAAAGATTTTGAGAGAGACTATATTTAAAATTGAGCAAGCTAAATTATATGTTCTTTTTATCATAATACAATCTTCCTTTAAATATTTGAATATTTTGAACTCGTAAGTTATGCATTTTCAACTTGATTAGTAATCACTAACAAAGTTGAGAATATTTTATATTAGTCTTAGGAGTATTTTAACCCTTAAGTATAAGACATGTTAGCTAAGAAAGCTTATCAGAACTTAATATCTTACATGTCAGCTTAGTTTTAGCGACTCATTTACTCTGATACAATTAGATGTATGAGAACTTAATAACGATATGACTAAAAGAGATTTTGGTATCTAATCATTTTTATTGATAACTACTTAAAATATACATAGATATATTTTTTTTATAACAAATCACATAATTTGATAAAAATATTATAAAATTTAAAAAATGATAATACATTAAAATATATGTCAAACTAATTTATTATTTAATATATGAAGCAAGTGATTATACGACAAACTTTTTAAGTTTGCACACTCCAACAAAAAGAGGTTGCAGAAAAGAATAAAAAATATTTAATTAAGACGACTCAGGTACTCTTACTAAGAAAGAAAATTCCAAAACATTTTAAAGATGTGCTTTTAACCACAATCTACCTCTCAATCATATTTCAACTTTTGCCTTGTTATAACAATACCCTTTCACATCCTACAACATAAAAAAATTTATAACTTATCTTTCAAACTTTTTGGATTCATTTATTTTGTCCTCAATCACTTTCGAAAATAGGACAAAGTGACATATAAGTCCTCAAGATGTGCTTTTCTTTTATACACTAGTATCCAAAATGATACAAATATTTTTTTTATTTAAAACTAATAAAATTTTAGGAGTGTGAATGTTATGTTTTTTGATTTTGACTCTTTTCAATGAGCCTAGAAAGTGTGTTAATCCATATATTACATTTGAATTTATTATCCTTACTCCTTTACCTAAAGACCTGCATGAATCACTAATTAGTAGATAGAGTCACCAATTAACTATAACAGAACATATTGTTACACAATATGATATTATTTTCAAAAAGTCATCATACCTATTAATAAACTCAGATCATATAAAATTTGAAGAGAGAGATTTCTCAATTAGGAAGTTTTCATTTGGATCCTGATAACATAGTAGTCCAAAAATCTTCACTAGAACAAACTCATATTGCGTGGGTTATTGACTGCTAGAAGATTTTACCACCTAGACCTTAGAGTCTGGAACTATGAGAGAGGGATATGCTTAGCATTAACATACTAGAGATTAGCCTATTGATGAGCTAAACAATCATGCAATTACTCCCTCTAATCTTGATCTTTTGATCATTCTCCAAAAGGGATAAAAAAATTATACTCAATATTTGATTTCACATATTTTATTGTACTGATGTCAAAATAGTGTCAGATCATATTGAAAGAGATGTATGTCCTTCATTCTATTATAACCTAAAAACTAGTATCATGATCTTCAGAGAAATCTGTTAATTACAAGTAAATATTCACTAAAAGGATATTTCTAGATGAGAAGATAAATGACCTTAAAAAGATATAACAAGAAAATACTCAAATATTTGGTGTGAACTGCTATAACAATTATCTTGAGACCAAAATTTTCTCAATGTGTATCCTCATTTCATTTACAGCATCACATAGTTATATGATATATCATTTATATATGCAAAATATAATTTTTAATAATATCTTTGATGAGGAGGTATATATGAAGCAACCACCTAAGTTTTAAACAGTACAATCATGTACAGTTTATAGATTGTATAAGGCATTGTATGACTTAAATGAGTTACCAATAGCCTAGTTTGCTAAGCTTCCATAAGTAATCATCTTATTTGGATTACATAAGCATGTTACTAACTTTTTCTTAATATTCCAAAGAAATCCCGATGTCATGATGATTTTGTTAATTATTTATATAGATCATATTTTGATTATGCGAGATAACGAGTTGATGATCATTCAACTCAAATAGTACTTTTGAGCATAATTTTAAATAAAGAATATTGGGAGACTCAAATATATTCTTAAAATATAAGTGGCTTATTCTACGACAAATATTATTTTATCATATAAGCAAAATGCACTTGAATTTTTTGCAGAGATTTATATTTTGAGTTGTGTCCTAACAAATACTTTTATTGATCCAAATATTGACTTCTAATGCTATTCTTAATGCTATTTCTAATGCTATTCCTCCAGTAAACTCTACTACTTACAGAAAAAGTATATAATAAAATTAATTATCTATCTATAACCAGATCATATATAGCATATATAGTCACTATAATTAATTATTTCATGAATTATCATCACAAATTTACTTTGATATAACTCTTCGCATGCTAAGATATGTGGAGAAGACACTACAACTTAAGATCTCTTTTATGGATCATAGATATTTATAGTTAGATGAGTATTCAAATTCAAATTTGATACTAACATGTACTAAAAGAAAATCTATGACAAACTTTTATACTTTTCTTGAAAGTAACTTTTTTTTTAAAAGTAAGAGACATATAATTATTTAAAGAACCAAAATAAAGACAAAATTCAAATTGATAATGACAATGACTTGTGAGATACTTAGGATGTGATATCTATTTGAGTAGATCAAATATACACTCTTTTCTCCTAGTATACTTTATTGTGATAGTCAAATAATGAAAGGTATAACCTTTAACTCAGTATTTCACAAACAAATAAAATATATAGAGATAAACTATTTCTTTCTTAAGTAGAAGATTCAAAACAAAAATATTACTATTATATATATTCAGACAATAAATCAAACAAAAAGCATCTTCACGAAAGTCTTGAAAAGACCTCAACATATTGTTCCTTCTTCCAAGTTAGATATTGTAGAGTTGTATGCACCAATTTCATAAGATAGCATACTTATTTATTTTAATTAGTATTTTTCTTTTTTTCATGTAAGCATCCGACTTATGATCTATCATAATCACATTTATCTAATTATATAAAGATGTGAGGTATATAGTATCATTAATGAATATCATTTTTTATTTTTTATTTATAAAATTTAACATTGTAAATATCTCTAACATTCAATTTGAATGAAATAACAAAGACTAATTCTTGTGTGCCTTCATAAAAATATTTATAAGTTAATTTATAATAAAAAAGTGAGCTATAACAATTGATCAATTTTATTTATTTCTCAATAAAATTATTAGCATTCATATATTTCATCCCCTCATAAAAAATATGATTAAAAATAACATATCTAATTATCTACTTGTACACAATGAAAAGTAATATGAAACAAAAATTAAAAATAATCCCTTTAAGTAAGAACTAAATTTAAGAACTCACACAATTATAATCATAACCATATACAAAATCTACTGACTTGATTTATAAATAAAAATTTATTTCTTATTTTTCTTTAAAATAAAATTATCACATAGAAAAAAAATCAACCTCTGATATGCACAAGTAGCAACCAAGCTAGAATTTGAATAACTTGTTTGTGTATGATCATGATTAATTCAAATTAAAATTTGAAAAAAATATATTATGGGCACTCAAAATAAAAATAATTGTATCTTTGGAATTTTAAAATTTGGGATTGAATTTCAATACACCCAACCCACAAAAAAATTAAGTTTTCATGAATTCAATTTTCCTTTCAATTAAGATATACTCAAAACAATCAAAAGTTTGTTTACGATACAATACATATCATAATTATAACATGATACAATATAAATATAGATATTCATATTTCATGATATATACAACTATATAAACAACATACATATTATAATATATATGTCATACATATATAACATATATCATCATATATCTCACAATATATACAATATTATGAAAAAAATAGTTTTGGGAGTTACATAATAAGTTAACATAATAAGGTTTGATTATATTATAGAAAAAGTGAATTAAGTACATCAAAACTTAATTATTTGTGTTTAGTGCATCAATCCCTAAACCCTAATGGCTTCCCAAAACACATTTGTTTTCATTTTGAGTACTAAAAACAAAGTTTTCCCTAAAAAATATACATTTGTAACACTAAAATAATAATATTTATAATCTAATCTATAATATAATTGTCAATTATAGCAATCAATCAAATTTAAATCTTTCCCCAACAAATAATAATTAACATTCAAATATTTTATCTACTTGTGAAATATATAATCAAAATTAATATATCTAAATACATGATTGTCATATTAAAATATAATATAAAAAAAATTAAAAATAATTTACTCAAATAAGAACAAGATTCAAAAACTCACACAATTATAGTCATAATTTTATATTTTATCTCTGCACTTCATTTAAAAATAAAAATCTATTTCAAATTTTCTTTGGAGATTATATCATTAGTATCAAAGTAAAAAATCACCAAACCTCCTATATGCACAAACAAAAAACTAACTATACTCTAAATAACTTATTGCATGTGCATGATCATTTTCATTCAAAAAAATATAGTCTCATAAAATTTTTCATACATCAAGCATTTGAAGAAAAGCATTCATAGGCATCTAACATTAGAAATCAAAAAAATACAAACTATAAACACTTCATTTGATATATCATGCTTGATAATTCTTTTTTATATCAATTTCATCTTGATTTTAGAATATAATTGTTGGAATTTTTTGGTTGTTGAATACAACTAAACCATTGAGTATAAGATTTAATGAATGGTAGAATATGAATTACAATCCAATTAATATCAAAATACTATTATTTTCATATATAAAATTAATTAAAAAGAATTATAATGATTGAACTTCAATAGTTAGGATATAACTTCATTATAAGTAACATCATCTTTATAATGTTAATTCATAAAATACCAAATTGTCATGATTTCTATTTAAAGTAAAAGCTAGAAGAAAGCATAGTACCTTGTTGTTTTCATCCACATTGGCATGGCATAGTATGGCCTCGCAATTCATGGATCAAGGATTGATTGATCAAGCATAAGTTACATATTTTGCTTAATTTGCATAACTATAAACTTAGTTATGTGCTATTTTATATTTAGAATCACTTCAACATTTATATTCATCGTAATAGGGTTTATTTAGTCATTCCCATCTCTATTAAACATATATTAGAGAATAACAATTATTTATCACCACCACAAGACAAAATAGTATGAATTTAATAAACCCAAATAAAGTTGGGTCAAAAAGATAAAGAAATAATCAAGACTAACATAGATGTAGACCAATTTTATATGCTCGTTAAGAAAAAAAAAATTCATTCAAAATGTTTGATATCTAATTCATCTTGTTATAGTTTATAAGTTCGGATATATATATATATATATATATAAGTATTACTCTAGAAAAGAGATTATGTTGTCACATAAAAGATATATAATTAATAGTCTCATAAAGATTAGTCTTTAATTTATATTTCAATACATATATTGATTGATCAAAATACTCATTGCTTATTCGATACAACTCATTAAGTTACCTCAACTATATATTAGATAATCATAAAGAAGATTAACTATTTAAATATCATCAAATTAGATATAATCTACGTGATCAATATATTTAGTTAATTCCTAAATTGTATATGACAAGTCAATCTAGATATAATTCTTGACATACTGATATATGAAAAAATCTTCTAGACTTGGAATTTCATTCATTGATTGTGACCAATTATAGTTAATCGAACATATAGATTTGAGTTCAACATTATCTTGCACCGAGAGAAGATTAACTATAAGTTTTTGTATTTTACATGGAGATAATTTTACCTTTAGGAAAAATTAAAGTTAGTCAGTTATTTTGCGATTAAGTGCATTGGTGGTTTTCAAAGATATGACGATCACCTATATGTATAGTTATTAAATTGAGATTCGAACCAAGAATCTGAATACTTGATTAGTAAATCAAAAATTAAATCAAATCGAATCGAATTGAATCGTGAATCAAATTTTTTGGTGACTTTTTTCTGCGTTAATTAATTCATATTTCCTATAGTTGACTATTTTTTTGTGACTTTTTTTTTTGGTATTTTAGTTTTTATATTTGTGACTTTTTTAGTATTTTATTGTTTTTACACGTTAGATTCATAATACCGAAGGTTGAAATTGCTTATTTCCACGTTAATTAGTTTCTACATTTTATAATTTGTTTTTGATATTTTAATTTTTATTTTTGTGACTTTTTGAGAATCTTGATCACTTGAGAATCAGTATTAAATCGACTCATGTGAATTGATTCATAATTCAGCGATTCAATCTTCGATTCATGCATATTTTTGATTCTTTTAAAGAGTCGAATTATTTATCCCCTAAATCGTGAATCGAATAATGAATCAAATCATGAATCATACGATTTTGATAACAATGCCTATATGATACCTTTAATATCACACATTCTTGAAGAGATCGAATACTCATTTTCCTCTCTAACTACTATATATTGTGAAAATTATATAGCGAGATAATTTATATTCTAATACTTTATGAGTAGATAAAATACATACTTGAATTACTACTTCATCAATGAGAAAACCCATGATGTTTTTTATTGTTATAGCCTATATATCTATAATAAATCACCTAACATCTATTTTTATGAAAAACTTGAAGAAACCTCAATTTATATTTATTTTCTCCAAACTTAATATTTTAGATTTTTATGCATTAGTTTGAGAAAAAATATTATAATTTACAATTTATTTGTTATAGTTTATAACTTGTTTATTATTTTTCTTTCTTTTTAATTCTCTCTCAATAATATTTACAAAAGGGAAAATTTAACATGTGAGTTTCCCTAATCTTAATACCCTAACATTAGTTTTTTATTGGAAATTTATCACTTTAGTTTTATCACTTTAGTTTTCATATATATCATGAGACAACATATTTTTCTCCAATAAAATTAGTCTAAGCAAACCACTTCTTACACTTAAAATTCATTATATAATTTACTCAATAAAATAATGATTATTATCAAGGATTAGTATCTTAGGTTTAATCCTATATTTTTGATACTCTTCCTAGCCTTTAGGTACTTAAGCCCTTTCAACTCTCAAAATAGGTTTAAATAACCAATTCAAGATCAAAAAGTCATAATATAGATAGCCACATATTATTTTTAAATTGTAGAAAACTAAACTAATATCAAAAAATGTTCAATAACTCTAAGTAAATCAAGAATACATGTTGTGCCCTTATATAATGAGTAATTGGTTGGGACAACCTACATGTTGGGTGCTCCCAACAACAATCAAATAAAAAAATATACATAAAGAAATGATAAGTTATAACACTCCCTCTAAAATTTGGTGCTTACAAATCTTTAAAAAAAAAGTTAGAGACAAAAAAAATAAGTTGAAACCTCTTTTAATAATTTTGTGAAAATATTTGCTAGGTGTTTTGTTATATGAATATAAATTATAATAAGTTACATCTTGAATTTTCTATATGAGTAAAAAGTAATCTACCTCTATACATTTCACTCGCTTATAAAATACTAGATTATAAATCATGTCTTACTGTTTGTCTGTCATTATAAAAAGTAGTGAGATAAAATTATATATACTAAATCTCTTCGAGTAGACATCAAATCTGAAATATCTCACAAATAATCTTTACTATCACCCAAAATCCTATCTTTGTTTTTAATCTCAATATAATAATCAATCAATTACTTTTTTAAGAGAAAAGTTCATAATAAAAGTATACAAATTCATAATAGATCTATTTTTGCCAACTAATAATCAACTTAAATCTAAACAGATTGCTAATTATAGGTATTTATGATCACTAAAAGAGATTTTAAATTTTAGAAATTTATTCATATATCTTAGTATACACGGAACTATGTCGAAGTGAACCTATTATAAATAATATAAGAAATAACTAACTACACTAGCCACATAAATTACATCTAATATTATAATAATTTGATGATTAATCTTTATTACAAGTCTCTTGAAAATAGTAGAGTTTTTTATGAGTTATATCAGACAAGAAATTATTATCTGAATCAATCAAAATATTTCATAAAGCACAACCTAATAAACCAATATTTATGAGAATATCAACTATATATTTCCTCTATGACAATAAAATACCACTCTTAGAGTAAACCACCTCAATCAAAATAAAGTAACCAAGCCTCCCAAACTTTTTTATCTGAAATTATAACTAAAGGTAATCTTTGAGATAAGTTGTTTTAACCCAATATCTACATTAATCAGAATATCAACCACTTATACAATAATTAGAATCATCATATTATATGAATTCTTATAATAAAACATAAAAAATCTACAATAGACATGTATAAATGAAAGAAGGTGACTTAACTATAAAAATCTCATAGACTAAACAATCTCAGACAACTTCAAGCTATACTTTATCTTTTAAATTTTATAAATTATTTAACTGTACTACTTGAAACCTAGGTGATTGCTTCATATACACATTCACATCAAGGTCAACATGAAGAAAAATTTTCATGTAAAGTTGATATATCTTCCATCTATAAAATACTACTGGTAAAATAATAACATATACAAAGACCATATTAATCATTGAAAAAAAATATACTGATAATTCATACAAAATATTTAAATGAATCCACTCAATGTAAGTTTTGCATTAAGGTGATCTACCTTCCAATAATAGCATGTTTTCTAATAAATTTATATATATATAATAATCCTTGAATTAATGAGGATTTATGATACACAACAGAGAACAAAGAAAAAATTAAATAGTTGCATAGCAAAAGAACGTAACAACATAAAAAATAAAGAAGATAAATAAACAAATAATAAATATAAAGATTCGAGGTTTATATACTTGAACTTTTAATGTATGATAAATAAATAAAAATATACACACCAGAATAGTCCAACAGTGTGTAAATGTGCTCCTTAACATTTTTGGGGCCAGTTGAATTTGGGTCCATCTTTGGAAGTACTTTGGGGCTCATTAATCCGAGTTCATTTATTTTTTTAAACCAAGCTTGGTCCACATTCTTCCCGATTTGGTGAAATAAGTGATGATCCAAACAATTCTCAAAAGTATATATATTTATCTTTCTGCAATAGCTTTGTAAATATAACTGCTATTTGTTGTTCATACCTACAAAATACCAACTTCACTTCATTACTTTATAATTTCTATGACATATTTAATAAAATGGTATTTTAATCATATATGCTTGGTAATACTATGCAACACAATGTCACAACATCATTAGCTATGACAATAATAAATTGATTGGCAATACTAATTGTTTTGATAGTCATCCCATACTATTTTTCAACAATATATAGAAACTTTTCAAATATATCAAATTCTTTGATTTATACCTTATGAAATATGCTCAAATCATTCGTATACAATTATTAACAAACAATATAAAATAATTATTATTTGCTAATGATTGAATAAATATTGGACCACAATTATCTGAATTGTTTGTACAAAGAATACTTCTCACAAATGAAAGTAAGTATAAAGAGGCTAGAAGGTAGGTCAATTATTAGTTTCTTTTAACTTAGAAACTTTAAACTTCTATAGTTTAAGTAACCTATCCATTTATGCCATTAGTTAGTTTCTTGTATGATATATATATTCAAGACAATGGCTATATTGTGATCAAAAACTAGAAAAAAATTGTCAAAATAAATTTCTAATGTTCATAGGGTATCTTCTAACTTTTGATCATGTATAGTGCATTGATTACTCATCCTGCATGAGTTATCCCACACTTAAAATATTTTGGTCAAATTCAAGAACCAATAACACATTATCCATGAATTCTCTCATTTTTACTTGCTTATCCTATCCCTCTTACTTTAATCTTGCCTTTACCTTTTACTTTAACGAAGTTATCATTCTTCATTTTTACTTGTAAACTTACTGATAATTGCAAGTTTATAAATATCCAACAATTTCCAGACATATGATTTGAGTAACAATTATCCATAAATCATATATTAAAAGATATGGTATTTCTAGGATTTGACATATGGATATGTGTTCCCTTGAGAGTTTTTCCTCAACACAACTAGCATATTATGCATGTCTAAATTTACAGTCCATAGAGAGGTGTCCAATCTTTTATAATTTAGACACTAATTCTTAGACTTGAAACAATAATTTTTTTATATGATTATTCTTTTTACACACATTACATGTGTAAGAGAGAGACCTTACAAAATTGATGATAATTTTTTAGAGGCAAGATTTCTGTTCTTACCTCTTAGTTTGTTTTGATTCACATATATGATCTTCTTATGCATGTTATATTGTATTTCACTTGTATTGCTCTCTTCTCTTGCTTCAATAGAGTGTGGTAGCCATTTTGTTTGTAAAGATATCTTAATAGATGGCTCAGTCCTTTTGAGTAGTTTATTCTCATTAAAACTTTAATGAAAGGAGTGCTTGTTGAATAGTAATCTCAAACAAGTCTTTAGGCATACTTATACGTAAATTTTCAACAAACCTTATTTCAAAAATATGCTTACCATATATTTTTAATTGGTTAACTATATCAATGAACAAAATAAAGAAATCATTAAGAGAATATATATTTTTCATTTTTAGATTTTCAAAATTAAAACATCATTTGTCTTGGTTGATCATGATATTCAAGAGAAAATAATATTACTAACATATTGTTGGATAAATAATAAAGATTTAACATTTAATTTTTTTAGTTCTATTGCCCACAATATCTTTTTTTTTTTCAGCAAAAGAGAGATCTTTGGGTTCTAAGTAATATTCACTAACAAGTTCTCAATTATCTTACAATATGAAAAAGTTTTTCATTTAAATACTCCAATAATCATAATTTTCTTCTTCAAACAAGGATATCAGAGTAGACTTTAAGCTCGAAGAAAAAATATTTGAAATATATATTTTTGAAAAATAGATAAAAAACATTAAAACTGTAATTTGAAGATATTGTTTAGTAAGTATTGGTTTACACAAATTAATTCTAAATATGAGCAGATATACACTAGATATAATAGATATGTGTATTTTTATTTATATCTAAACAGAAATCTTAAGGACAATTGGGGTCTAGAGAAGAGATTAAATTTTTTTTTGAAAAAAATTCAATCACAAACCACAACTAACCAACGATACAAGATATTAAATTTATTTGTATAATAATCCTTGAATTAATGAGAATTTATGATGTACAAAAGAGAAAAAAATAAAGAACAACAAAGAAGAAAAAAATGATAAATGTTACAGAGCAGAAGAATACAACCACATAAAGAATAATAAAAATAAATAATCATATAGTAAATACAAAAATTCGAGGTTTATATACTCAAAAGTTTAATGTACGGTAAATCAAAAAATATATATACATGCCAGAACGGTTTGATGATGTACATATGTGGTTCTTTAAGTTTTTGGGGTCGGATAAATCTAGGTCCATCTTTTGGAGAAATACTCAAGTCTTCATTAATGCGAGTCCATTTATTGTGTCAAAATCAATTTCATCCACATCTTCATAGTGAATACTAATATACAATCAACAAAAAACCTTCCCAAAGATTGTGATAGACTAATAGTCACTCTTAAGTCCTATTGGAATATAGGACATTTAACTTTTCGAACAAGACCTAATACTATCTTGAGTGATATAGTATCTCTGAATAAAATTTGAGTATCCTAATATAATAAAAAAATTAATATAAAAAGTAAAATTATAAAAAAATACAAGTACAACAAAAACTATGAGAATAGGTACTAATTGTTGAGTACAATTCTCAATTCTTTCTAGAAGGTAATTAGAAAATCATTATGAAAGAGTATGATTACAAGATTATCTGACTACATGGTAGACTCATCTCTTATCTAAATAGATTACACATGTCCAATTCTCCTAGTATAGACTAACTCCTAAGTGGTTGACCCTGTTAGTATTTGGTTCACCATGAATCTTAACAAATGTAAACTTATGAATTAATGTGTTTTCTAAACTTGGAGGTTTTCTCTTCTGCTAAACATTACACTTTTCAAAATTAACATGTTCTATTATTGTTGATATATATGATGACTTCATAGAAGTATCAATATAATATGAACTAATAAATCTAAATATAATTGACATATAACTCTCTCTTCTAATTAGAAATCCAAGTAAATTAAAAAAGAAAAAACAAAAAAAATCATGGGTCTATATTTATCTTCCGGACTATATCAACACTCTTTCTAATACTCATTAAAATCATATCATACTATGTTGAAAACTACTTATATCATATTTGAAAAAAAAAATAAACATACATCTTAAGACACTAAGTATCATCTTTTTTTTTGTCCTAAAAAGAAATAATGAATAAGATAAATATTCTCAAAAATTCTACGAAAAAATTAAAACAATCTCTCTTAGGAATACAATATATAAAAGGGCAAAAGGTGAAAACAAATAGAATAATATATCTGGTTGATGAGATAGCATGTAACTAGCACCGAGACTCCCAAAAAAAACATCAAAAAACTCCTATCAACCAGGAGTGTTTGAACTTTTTCAATAAAATATTATATTTATCTTTTTGTAATCCTATTATATAAAAATATGTCAACAAAGATAGAGTGATATATAATCATGCGATTCATATAGTAGATATTTAAACTGTTTGACATATATACAAATATATTATTATATTTTCTTTTAATATTTTTATTAAATTATTTTTTTTATTTTTTTATGAATTGATTGAAAAATAAATAAATAATATATATATATATATAGAAATATAACTCATGAAAAAAGGCCAAAGGACAAATCAAAAATAAGCAAAATATGTAGAATAAACAATGGACCAAACCAAATATCATTATACCTAATATATATATAAAGGATTATCATTAACTATCATACTATTTAATGAATAAAGTACAAAATTTAGTAAAAATAAAATAATCAACTATCATAATATTTAATAAGTTAAAAAGCTTGAAGGTTAAGAGGTTAGGATTTGTTGATGTCTTATGGGGGAGGAATCCCAAATATCCCCCTTTAATAGAGGTTATAGCGGAAATACTATATGAGCACGTCTAGATGAATTTGATAGCCATTCTAATTTGCTAGATTATCTATGGTGCTCTCGACCTACTATTTAGAAACAATTCTCAACAACTATATCTAGCATAACCCATCTTCATACAATATATACACTAAATTATGGATTTCATATCTTTGCTTATTCTACGACTAATACCCCATCGACTACCAATAACACTTCTCATATAAATTGAACTATTGATAATGTAACTCATGTCTAGTGAGAACTCCTTATCACTCAAATCTAGTTATGAAATCCTGAAAATTAATCAAGTAATAAATATATGAATATCATATCCAAAAGTCTCTAACTATCTCACTTTCTTTATAGCATTAATCTCATCAAGAAAAATATTCAGAAACTATGTAGTCAATTAAGTAAATTGTATAAAGTGAGCACTAACTTGTTCGGCTCACTGATATTCTTCTTTCTTAGTCCAAAAAACTAGATAACTATATCATATATTTATGTTGTTTGGGATGAGTATAATAACGTTGCAAACTCCCATAAGATCTTACCCATCATGCAAGATAAGAAAATTATAATAAACTCCAATTTGATGAATTAAAATGCTACAAAAAAAAAGAGTCTATTAATAGCTACTACTCATTCATTTCATTGTTAGGTAGTTCATTTGTCAGATAATCTAGTATTCCCTAATTAGAGAACTACATTCTAATATATATTACCTATTATAAATAATTATGATTCTCAAGCTTCCAAAGAATAATAAGCAATTTTTTAATCTTCTCTATATTAAATCACAAACAAATAATCACACAACTATCCAAAAAGTACACCACGCAAACATTGTCTAGCCGAAAACAAGGCACCAACCTCAAATTACACACAACACTACCCAACAAATCCCACAAACAACATCAATCTTAGCACCACATGTCAACGCAATGACCGTCGACACTCATCACACATTGCAAGTATGTGATGCTCGAGCATGACAGAATAGAATGATCATGCATCTCCTTGTCAGACCATTATGCATGTGTGTGCACTATTGCATGCACTATCAGTCTATCACATGCAATATGTTGGTACAATGCACATGTCTTCCTCTACAAACTCTAGGATGTTCACTCGCATAAGGTTTTATCTCTGGTACCATATAGAAAAAGTTTAATAAATAAAAACAATAACACTTGGTAAATTCAACATACACATGATACCTTTTTATAATTAACTGTGGAATATAAAAGGAAAAAGGCTACAAGCGGGAAGCTTAACGCGAAAGAAAAATAAACAAAGGTTCTCTCTCTCTCTCTCTCTCTCTCTCCTTCTTCGTTTACATGGTATCAGAGCCATTCATCTCCTCTGCCTACGGATTTTCGAGCCAGATGCCTTAGGTTTCGTTTCCGCTTCAGTTTCCATTTTAATACTGATTCGTTGCTGAGAACGGCTTCATCGATCCCGCATCGGAAACACATCGCCGGAGAGTTCTGAATCTTCCGGCTCCTCCTCGCTGCCCGAACCTCGTCGATACTGATTCAGTTTCTATTTCCGCTTCAATTTCCTCTCTTAGAACAGGAAATTGAAAGTTTCCAGCAAGTTCTAATCTTCTTCCTCGCCATTCAATGATCTAGGGTTTCCCAAGCTTCTACACTTTCAATTCTCAGTTTTTCAAGTATAAGTGTTTCTTGTTTGGCATCTGTGATCACGTCCACGTCAAGGCCATCCAAAACATATATCACACACGTACAGTAAACTCTAGCAGCATGTTTTCCTGTTGGAAATCATGAAAACCGTCTAAGATTGCATCCAGGCCTGACAGAAAGAATGATACATTCCTCATCGGGATGTTCTGTAAAATTTGAGTGCAGCGAATTCCCAATATTATCAACAATGAGTGCTAAAACTTCTATTTTTTTCTCTATTATATCTGGATCTCCTATGATTACTTCGGAGAAATTGGTTGGCAGTGACAATTATCTTTCCTGGTCAGCTTCTGTTGAATTATGATTTATGGGTCAAGGATATGAGGATCACCTAGTTACACAGGAGACAAATATCCCTGAGATTGACCGCGTACAGTGGAGGAAGATAGATGCCCAGTTGTGTGGTATATTGTGGCAATCAGTTGATCCTAAGATTCTTCTTCATCTTCGGGCCTACAAAAATTGTTTTAAATTTTGGACTAAAGCTAAAGGATTATACATGAATGATATCCAGCGTCTTTATAAGGTGGCTTCTGCTATTGTCCATCTCAGCCAACAAGACTTGGATCTATCTACTTATATTGGTCAGATTGCTTCTCTTAAGGAAGAGTTCTTGACTGTGATGTCTCTTACTTCTGATGTTGGGGCTCAACAAACACAGCTTGATAAGTTCTTCATGGTCCTTATTCTTATTGGCCTCCGTCCGGATCTTGAGCATGTCCGCGATCTGATTCTTGGCAGTTCATCAGTTCCGTCCTTGGATGATGTGTTTGCTCGCCTCCTTCGTATCTCGTCCACTCAAACTTTGTCATCTGATAGCACTTCAGATTCTTCTGTGTTGGTTTCTCACACTGCCACTCAAGGAAGCCGCAGAGGTAACCGAGGTAGGGGCCAACGTCCTCATTGCACTTATTGCAATAAACTTGGCCACACTCGTGATCGTTGCTATCAGTTACATGGACGGCCTCCTCGCACTGCTCATATGGTCCAGTCCTCTAATTCTCAGCTGCCTCAGCTTCCGAGCTCCTCCGCATCTCAGGCATATCATGCTTCTGTTGCCTCTGTTGCCCAGCCTGGTAATACTTCTGCCTACCTTACCCACACATCTTCTCTTGGACCCTGGATTCTAGATTCTGGAGCTTCTGATCACATATAAGGT
Organism: Sapria himalayana; assembly: GCA_029783825.1. Lineage (NCBI taxonomy): Eukaryota > Viridiplantae > Streptophyta > Magnoliopsida > Malpighiales > Rafflesiaceae > Sapria > Sapria himalayana. The sequence continues at coordinate 896,159 of JAREIK010002134.1, forward strand.
AATAAGGATCTTTTCTCCTCTATTTCTACTACCTCTGCTTTAACTACTATTACCTTAGCTAATGGTTCTCAAACTGTGGCTAAAGGTATTGGTTTGGTCATTCCTATACCTTCTCTACATCTCACTTCTGTCCTTTATACTCCTAAATGTCCTTTTAATCTTATTTCTATCAGCAAAATTACTCGTACTCTTAATTGTTCTATTACCTTTTCTGATAAATTTGTGACATTGCAGGACCGGAGTACGGGGAAGACGATTGGCATAGGACGTGAGTCTCAAGGCCTCTATCACCTCACCTCGGATTCATCTCCTGCAGTTTGCATTTCCACTGATGCGCCTCTCCTCATTCACAGTCGTTTGGGCCTCCCTAGTCTCTCCAAGTTCCAGAAGATGGTCCCTCATTTTTCTACTTTGTCGTCGCTTTCGTGTGAGTCATGTCAGCTTGGGAAACATACTCGTGTCTCGTTCCCAAAGCGTTTGGATAATCGGGCAAAGTCTCCTTTTGAGCTTGTCCACACTGATGTTTGGGGTCCCTGTCGGACTGCGTCTACTTTAGGTATTCAGTATTTTATCACTTTTATTGATGAATATTCTCGATGTACTTGATTATTTTTAATGAAAAATCGAGCTGAGTTATTTTCTATTTTTCAAAAATTTTATGCTGAAATCCAGACCCAATTTAATATTTCTATTCGTGTGTTACGCAGTGACAATGCAATAGAATATTTTTCCTCCCTCTTTACTTCATTTATGTCTCATCATGGGATTCTTCATCAGTCATCTTGTGCTCATACTCCTCAACAAAATGGGGTAGCTGAGCGCAAGAATCGACATCTTGTTGAGACAGCTCGTACTATCCTACTCCATAGTAATGTTCCTCTTCGTTTTTGGGGGACACTGTTCTTACTGCTTGTTATTTGATTAATAGTATGCCCTCCTCTGTTTTACATGATCAGATTCCTCATTCCCTTCTCTTCCCTGACCAATCACTTTATTTCCTTCCTCTTCGTGTCTTTGGTTGTACTTGCTTTGTTCATATTCTCACTCCTGGATAGGACAAGCTTTCAGCCAAAGCCATGAGGTGTCTATTCTTGAGATATTCCAGACTTCAGAAGGGTTATCGTTGTTATTCTCTTGAGACTCATCGCTACTTTATCTCCGCTGATATTACTTTCTTTGAAGACTCCTCATTCTTTTCCACCACTTCTGAGTCTCTTCTTGTTTATGCAGTCTTGCCTATTCCCATTGTCTTTTCACCTGATGTTGTGCCTCCACAACCACTTCAGGTTTATCATCGTCGCCCTCGTGTTGATGCCCCTCTGTCGTTTGCTGAGGCACCTACTGACTCACTTCCTATCCCTTCGGCTTCTCCTACCCCGGCTTCACCCTCTCCTGATGACTTACCCATTGCTACTCGGAAAGGTAATCGCTCTACTCGTAATCCTCATCCTATTTACAATTTTTTGAGTTATCATCGATTATCTTCACCATATTCTGCTTTTGTCTCTGCTATATCCTCTGTTTTTCTTCCAAAGAGCACCCATGAAGGTCTTTCTCATCCAGGCTGGCGACAGGCAATGGTGGATGAAATGGCTGCTCTACACTCTAATGGCACTTGGGATCTTGTTGTTTTACCCTTTGGTAAATCTGCAGTTGGTTATCGTTGGGTCTATGCAATTAAGGTTGGTCCTGATGGTCAGGTTGATCGCCTTAAGGCCCGCTTAGTTGCTAAAGGCTATACTCAGATTTATGGTTCTGATTATGCTGACACATTCTCCCTTGTTGCCAAGATTGCTTCTGTTCGTCTGCTTCTCTCCATGGCTGCTATGTTTTCTTGGCCTCTTTATCAGTTGGATATTAAAATGTCTTCCTTCATGGTGATCTTGCCGAGGAAGTTTATATGGAGCAACCTCCTGGTTTTGTTGCTCAGGGGGAGTCTGGTTTAGTGTGCAAGTTACGTCGTTCTCTATATGGCTTGAAACAATCTCCTCGAGCATGGTTTAGTCGTTTTAGTTCTAGTTGTTCAAGAGTTTGGCATGCTTCGCAGTACAGCAGACCATTCAGTTTTCTATCATCATAATACATTGGGACAGTGTATTTATCTGGTTGTTTATGTGGATGACATTGTCATTACATGCAGTGATCAGGATGACATTCAGAAACTAAAACAACATCTTTTTACCCACTTTCAGACCAAAGATTTGGGGAAACTCAAGTATTTCTTGGGAATTGAGATAGCTCAATCCAGTTCCGGTGTGGTCCTTTCCCAAAGGAAGTATGCTTTAGATATCCTGGAAGACACCGGTATGTTAGATTGTAAACCGGTAGACATACCTATGGATCCAAATATCAAACTTGTACCAGGACAGGGAGAGCCTTTAATAGACCCAGGGAGATATCGACGACTCGTAGGTAAATTGAAATATCTCACCATTACTCGTCCAGATATTTCTTTTCCTGTGAGTGATGTTAGTCAATTCCTACAATCACCATGTGATAGCCATTGGGATGTCGTAATCCGCATTCTTCGATATATTAAAAGTACACCAGACCAAGGTGTGTTGTACGAGAACAGATGTCATACTCAGGTTGTTGGTTACACAGATACAAATTGGGCCGGCTCACCCACAGATAGACGTTCCACTTCAGGGTATTGTGTTTTTATTGGAGGTAATCTAATATCTTGGAAGAGTAAGAAACAAGATGTAGTAGCAAGATCTAGCGTTGAAGCCGAGTATCGAGCTATGGCTTTGGCAACATGGGAACTCATATGGTTGAAACATCTTCTTCGAGAATTGAGATTTGAAAAGGATGAAGAGATGAAACTCATCTGTGATAACCAGGCCGCATTACATATTGCATCCAATCCAGTCTTTCATGAAAGGACCAAGCATATTGAAGTTGATTATCACTTCATTAGAGAGAAGATCACATCAGGATCTATTGCTACAAGTTTTGTTAATTCAGATGATCAACTAGTAGATATCTTCACTAAATCTCTCAGTCGTCCTAGGATTAAATACATTTGTAACAAGCTTGGTGTATATGACGTATATGCTCCAGCTTGAGGGGGAGTGTGGAATATAAAAGGAAAAAGGCTACAAGCGAGAAGCTTAACATGAAAGAAAAATAAACGAAGTTTCTCTCTCTCTCTCTCTCTCCTTCTTCGTTTACATTAACCAATAAATTTGGACAACTCATATGTTAAGTAGTCCTACAACAATCAAATAAAAAAACATCTATAAAGTAATAACAAACTACAACAAAAATAATTTTGAAAATAAAACTCATTGAATTATAACTAATAATAAATTTTCTAAAATTATTAGATATGCAGCATGAAATTTGATAATCACATTTTTCCAAGTCATTTATATATTGAATGTTCTTACATGGTTTTATATGCATTCCACAAATTAAACAACTCAATTCTTAACCTATAAACTCGGACATATGTCTAATTACTACCACTATTATTATAGCACATAGAATCTTAGATTGTCCAATTTTTTTCTCATGTGCAACTTACATGAGAAAAAACTAATGTTATTTGATATTCTTCATGGAAGAGTCAAATTCTTAGAGTCTGCTCTCTTATTTCAAACAAATATATATTAACAAATAACACAAAATTATCTACCTTGATCACAAGATAAAGTAAGGTAGATTTGATAAAATCAAATCTATTATTAAGGTAGAGAAATAATCAAAGCACAGTAAGAAAGACAAGTTCAATGCACTCATATCAAAAAATAAGAAATAGTTGAGATAAACACTATATGTTGAAGAATTCATAGCTAAATGCACAAGCCAAACTATCTAAGAGTTGTTGACTTCATTAGATATCAAAAAAACATTGAATAACCAAATTATGAATTTATCCAAGATTCATTGGTTTCATTAGTGTTTGTGTGCAATTAGATAACTTCGTTTATGCAAAAATATATTTATGCATATATTTATGCAAATTATGAATAATCAAATCTCATAAACTCTGACATTAAATATGTTTATACAAAAAAAGTAGCAAGATGTCTAAACACCTAGGAAATCATTATATTGCATATATTTATTGGAAGTCATATCCTGTACGATGAAAAATAACTTCATTCGAGTATAATATATCTTAAATATAAAACTCATCAAACACAATTTCTTTGAATTTCAGGAATAAGATTACCAAGATATTAATCTCTTCTAGACCCTACACTAAAGCATGAACCTTGTGCACAAGGTAATATCAATTACTAATTAGATTCATCATGACACATTCATATGAATATTATTCTTTGTGTACTTTAATATATGAAAATGATGCAAGTCCTTTGAATTTATTTTAAAAATTAAAAGTATTCTAAGTAAATTGAGCTACTAGAAGTAGAAACAAAAAATTAAAAATAAAATTTTATTCTTTTGTAAAGACAATCAAGCTTTTCAATAAATATGTGATAGATGTTCAATACAAAATTGAGTGCAGAAAAATAACATAAAGCCATAGTAACTACATCAAACAAACCAATATGAATTAGGCATCTTCTTGAAAATATTTGAATGTATTCTCTTTTTGGATAACATTTTATTCACCACTACACAAGTTCTTACAAAAGTTAGTTTGCAACCATTTTTTTTAAAGTTTTTGATGATTTCAATTCTATTTTTTTTCTAAGCTTAGTATTTAGAATATTCATGTATAAGCTTAAGAATATGATTAATATAGTAATGTATTTTGTTGATGCATTGATATGTCATGTACTTATAAATTACATAGATGACTTCCAATAACATTTCTTTTACTATGTATATGTGTATCTATTTTGTATTAAAATAAAATAATACATTAAATTTTATTGTATTAATTTCATTGGTTGTTTTTCAAGAATCTCAAGTGATGAGATAATGCATAAATCAGTATTCTACTTTATTTTCAACAAACAATATATCATAATGTCTACCACAATGATTTATACCAAAAGAAACATGGAATGATATACCAAAATAGTTAAGAGAAAAATACCTAGAACAAGAAGGATCTCGAATTTCAAATTCATCTGAGCACGAATCATACCCACATATCACAACATAATGACCTAAAAATATAAGACAACCCCAATGTTAAGTTTTTTCCTCTAAATCAAGTCTCTTACATTTCATTTCCAAAAACACATAATCTTACCTCTACCATGTCATATTATATTATTCCCCTTTAAACCAAATTCTAATAAATTTGTTCTATAATACACCATCTTATAAAATAACAAATTTCAATTCAAAAAAAAATAATGAATAATTTTTATTGATTAATACTATTTAACAAATTTCTTTCAAAAAAAAAAACATCTAGATTATTTATCACAAATAAAAGATAATCAATTTGATAAAAATTGATAAAACATATGGGAAGGTAAACAAGAACAACTTGAATCATAAAACATACCACCATGTATTCTTAGTGCTATAAATTTTATTTTATAAGGCAATTAATAATGCTTCGATAATGCTGAAATGACATGAATCTTCATTATAGTATAAAGAAACTTCAAGTAATTTTTTTTATATCTTATATATTCATGATCAATGTTTATTTGACATTATGATATTTTTTATCCAATGTTTTCTAAGATATTAGAGCCATAAAAAAATTAATAAATTACTATGACTCATTACCACTATAATAATAACATAGAAACTAGCATTGAAAGCTAGCACTAACAATTACAAGCCTTTGTCATTTATACCATGGAGACAACTCATTGTGACCTAAGTCAGATGAAAAAATTAATTAGACAAAATTAATGCATGTTTTGATTGACTTTTAATCTAGAATCATATTCTTTAGATATAAGTGTTCCTATTACCCAAATAAATTTGACCCAATAGGAAAAGTATCATGTGTCATCAATATGCATTTATTTATTATGGATTATCAATGATATTTTCAATTCATGAAGTGCATTATGGTTAGTTCGACCTAGCTAAGTTATTATGCTTCTTTTTGTACTATATTTGTTCTAATTTGGTAGTAGATGGAGAAGAAATTATCTGTTAAGTTTTAAATAGAGAAAGATAAGACACGAGATGTTAAATAAAATGAATATTACTAAAATATCTTAATGCCTTCTCAAATTAGTATGTATGTAAATGTATGTGTGTATGTATCATGTATAGTATGTTTAGATAAAAAAAATGTTGAGATCTTCTCAAAAATTTTATGAAAATATTTACAAGCTAATTAGAATACGAGCAATAGAAATGAACTCATTTATATATTCTCTCTAATAAAGTAAAAATCAATTTAAATATATTTTGTTCATTTATAAAAATTCAACTAAAAGTGTTTGACTTTTAATTGTCATTACAAAGAGTTGTTAAACCTAAAATAGATACATCAATCTCTCCAAGTAAATACATAATCCATAAATTTACAAATTATTATGATCATATTATCTTTACATTTACAAAAGCTAAGATTATTGTCCTCATAATCTAGAAAATAATTCACTCACAAAAGGCCAATAACTTATCATATATAATTTATCTGCTCATTCTATTATCCAACTAGAATTGGAATAACTAGTCAATTGTGCATTGCCATAATTCTTATAAAAAAAATCAAATCTTTAAAATTTTTTTTAAAGAATGATACCCACATATATCGTTCTAAGAGATTATATGAAATAAATTATTTCGTAGGCTACACACTATATATTTAATGTTAAAACTGTCACATAATTAATTTTCATAATATTTTATTTGTTAGAATCAATGAAGTAATAAAGTCAACTCAAAGATTCCACTTAGCTTAATTGACATCTCTATTAATGTATATTCAAAAATTAAAACCCTAAAAGGATATAAAATGGATATATCTTTTGAGATAAAATCATGTTTCCATAACATCGATAAAGAAAAGAATTCTTCAAAAATATTTCACTTGAAATAAAGTCTTATGTGTAACTAAAAACAATTTCAATAATAATGATATATTAAATATAAACTAACAAAGAAATGATCATGTTTGGTAAACTCTAACAAGAGAGACAAAAACTAAAATAAATATGTGTAAATAAAAAGAATTTACTTGCAAAGAAAATTATTTTGAACTAAATATTTGGTAATTGTTTCAATGCATTTAAAACATTAATAAAATATATACATAAAAACAACCTTTACTCATATGCAAAAACTAGGTGAATATTATATATATATATATACACACACACACGTGCCCATCAAGATCTCCATAAAAAATATATTATTCATGTGAAATTGATAAACAAACTATATGTAAGAAACTATCAAATATACAATTCTTTTGTAATACATTTTAGTCATCAAAACAAAGATATTCCAGTAATTAACTATATGACTGCGAGAAACTTACAACCACCAAATTGACTCAAAGTCAATCTAAATAGTCATTAGGACCAATCTTTATACTGAATGCTCACTTATGACTAATAAAATATTTTCCTAAAATGTTAAGACACTTAATAATCCATATCAAATGATTAGAATTGTGTTGAACAAAGAGAAAGAGGAGATAGAGAGAGAGAGTATCAAGCAATAACAAAAATATTTAAATTTTATTAAAAATAAAGGGACTTTAAATACAACATAATTCCGATACATATAAAAAAAAACAAATACAAAAAATTTAAAACAAATTAAAACTAAACACCCCATCTTCAAGTCAAGGCGTACATATCAAAAATCTTTAACTTGAATGATAGAAAAAATAAAATGTCTTCCTTTAAAAGTCTTATTGAAAATATTTTATCATTTGATCATTGGTAAGTAAGTTATAACGATCGAACCAGCTTGAATCTTCTCCCAAATGATATAACAATAAAGCTCAATATGATTTATCTACTTATGGAAGACTAGATTGACCGCAATATGCCAAGATGCTTGACTGTTATAGTAAAGTATCATCGATCTTTGAACTATAAGCCTAAGCTCCTCCAAGAAGTCATTGGACTGTTGGAGCTCACAGATAACTAGGAATATAGTTATGTGCTCTATATTTGTACTAAATTTTAAAATAATTATTTGTCACTTACTCTTCTATAAAATAAGGTTACCTACAAAAAAATATAAAAACTTGTGATTGATCTCGTTTCTATAATCATATGAGCTCAACTAGAATTAGAATATATTTCTATCCTATAATACTCATTATCTTTAAAAGAAATCTCACAACTTGGAGCTCTCTTTACATACATGAGAACCTTAATATTGTATTAATATGAATATATCAGAAAGAACTTATAAAAATAACTAACTATAATGATAACGTAGGTAATATCTAGCCTATTTATTTTCAAGTAGTTTAGTTTTCCTATGATTATCCTATATTTAGTGAAGTCGATTGACAAATCAATATCTATAGGTAAGACTATACTTGAATCAAGTGGTAAGTCAGCATGCATACATCCTGACATATTGAGGTCATAAAAAAATTTAAAAGTACACCCTTTAAAAAAAATCATATCTTCTAAATATTTGACCTCTATACCAAGAAAATATTTTAGACATCCCAAATCTTTCATTTTAAACTTAGTATGAAAAAACAAGTTTAATTGAGATATGCCCAACTGCTCATCTTTAATAATCAAAATATTATTGATACATATAACTAACATCATATACACACCTCCTTATCCACATTAGAAGAAACAAGAATAATTTTGCACATCTTCTAAGACAAAATGTAATAAGTGCCATATAAAAACTACTAAACTATAACCTACAAGACTGCTTTATAAATAATTGATACACAATCCATCTATATGATATTATAATAGAAAATAAAAACCTAATAGTAATCATTTTAACTACATGAGAGAATGTATCTTAGTAGTCAATATCATATGTTTTCGTAAAACTTATCGCTAAAAATAAACAATCTTCCCTTGAACCTATCAACTTTTTGGTAATTTCCTTTAGGTCTGATCTTCATCAAATACACACACCTACATCTCACTACTGACTTTCCTAAGAGTTTTAGAATGATATCTCATGTATGATTAGATGAGATTGTACTTAAATCTTCTAACATAGCTTATTGCCATCTGAAATTACTAAATACCTCAGAAAGAGTATCAAAGATTTTGTTATAATGAAAAGACAAACAACTAGAATATGTAATATCAAAAAGAAAGTAAAAAAAATACTCAAGATAAAGAATGCATAGAATAACAAATTATTAGTTCCTTTCATAATATAATTGAAAGGTCTATGTTGTTACTTTGAGCTGGATTTGTTGATATAACAAAGGACTCATCTAGAATAGATAGTGAGCATATCTATTTGGTATAAGCCCTTAGTTTGAGTTTATTATGGCTCTCAGCCATCAACTTTCACTTTTAAAAAGACTCACACCTCATGTCCAATGGAATACTAATAGTAGACTCATGTATATTTTAAGAGAGTATTCACCACTCTCTTAAAAATCAATCATGCTAATCATATCAAATATAGGCATATGAACAAGGTTACTCATTAATTGTCTGTGAGGAATAACAATTGGACACAGAAAATGTCTAAATTATATTGTATAAAGATACACTATCTCATATAAAGTCCTTAAATGACTTGTCCTCAAAGTAACATGAGTAATCGCAATATCTCTATTAGTCTCCGATGAAAAATATTTATATCCCTTTTGAGTATTCGAATACCTAATAAAGATGCAATTGATGGTATGTGCGACCATCTTCCCTTTGCCTATAGAGATTTCTAAAACAAAATGAATACACCCAAAAAAATTGTGTGAAATACAAGGGTCTATCTCAAAGATATACGAGCTGAAATAGAATATGATCTGAGAAAATAAACGATAACATTTATTTGATTAAGAAGTTAGCAATTAACATTGTTTCTCTCCAAAACTATCTAAGCATACTTCTATAAAGTAAGAGTGTCCTAGTCATCTTAACAAAATATTAATTTTTCTCTCAGTTATTGCATATTGTGCATGAGTACATAAAATGGATGATGAATGTTTGATGAACCATCTCGTGCTCCTCAAAAAAATATACAAATTAATAAAAAATATATTCTAATACATTATAATTTTTTAATAACTTAATAAGAAATTCAAACTAAATATTTATTTTTTCATAAAATATCACAAAAATAGAAAAAAAAATTAAAATATTTTCTTAAATAATAATAGTCATGTAAATCTAATACAATCATCAATAATGATAATAAATCATCTTAAACTATTATATGTGATAACCTTGCAAGATCCTCAAATATCTTAATAGATATTTTGGAATGGATCCCTTAGAGTAGTCCCCTAATGTACTAACTAACATGTCTCACAATTAATAAATATCACTCCTATGATATTCAGCTCTAGAATCTTCAACTTTATATGTAAAAGATGACCTAATCAAAAGTGAATCACTAATTGCTCAAAAATAGATATACATCCAATAAAATTTATGCAAGTCAAGAAGAATAAGTACAATCTATCTTGCTAATTCCCCAAAGAAATCACATGTTTAGTTAGACAATTATACATAAAAACACCAAAAGAAAAGAAAGTCATAATTTTTTTTTACTCCATAAACTAACTGACAAAAAAATAAATAATGAAGAAACTCAAATACATATAAAACAAGTATCAAACGAAAGTAACCAACATTAATATTATCATGTCTCCTAACTCTTACAATAATACCATTGGCAGCATCAATATTAAAGGTTTTAGACTCTATAAAAGAAGTAAAAAGTATATTTTTTTATCATAACATAGATATTATCCCCTAAACCTACTATACGATAATCTAGAATAAAATGGTGAGCATAAAGTACAGTGGATATAGATATACTTGATCGAATAACACCAAAAGAACAAAGTATAGATTACTTCTATATATTTTCCTAACTGATATCTCACGATCAATAAATATCACTCCTCTGATATTCAGCTCTAGGATCTTCAATACTACCAGTAAGATGGCCTAATCAAAAGTGAATTACTAATTGATTAAAAATAGTCAAGGATCTAATAGTACTTATGTGATATGAGAAGAATGGGTATAATCCATTTTGCTCATCACCATGGAAGACATCTAGCTATTCAACTGATTATACATAAAAACACCAAAAGAAATGAAAAGAACCTTACAATATTATTATTTCATAAACTAAATGAAAAAAAATAAATTATTATAAAAAAACTTAAATACATATAAAATATGTGTCTAACAAAAGTGACCAACTTTAATATTACCATGCCTCTTAGCTCGAACAATGATATCATTGGCAACAACAATATCAAATGCTCTAAACTCTATATAAGAAATAAAAAATATATATAGTTACCCATAACATAAATTTAGCTCATGTATCTAGTACCCAACATATAGGAGTTAAGTGGTGACATAAATAGCAGTAGATGTAGATATACTTGATCCAATGGCACCCAAAGAACAAAGTTTATAATACACATATATATTTTTCTAACTGACATGTCGCATAATCAATAAATATCAAGTATCTAATATTCAGCTCTAGGTTCTACAACTTTACCAGTAAGTCAACTTAAACAAGAGTGAATTACTAATTGATTAAAAATAGAAAGAGATCTAATAGGACTTATGTAAGACGAAAAGAATATATTTAATTCATCTTGCTCATTCCCTAGGAAAGTTATTTGTTTAGTCAACCGAGTATATATAAAAATACCAAAAAAAGTGAACAATTTTACAATATTATAACTTCATAAATCAACTAATAAAAAATAAATTATAAAAAAACTCAAATACATATAAAACATATGTCAAACAAAAGTGACCAACTTTAATATGACCATGCTCCTAGCTTGTACAATGATATCATTGATAACAATAATACTAAATGTTCTAAACTCTATAAGAAATAAAAATAATATAGTTTCCCATAACAGAAATATTAGCCCTTGAATCTAATACCTAACAATTCATAGTTATGTGGTGAGCATAAAGTGCAGTCAATATAGATGTACTTGATCCAATGACACACAAAGAATAAAGTCTATAGTACTCCTAATATGAGGGCATCACTACTCAACTCTAGTGAGTGCAATCGTAAAATACTATTTTGAATAGATCTAGTGATTTTTGGATTATTGCATAACTTTTAAATCTTGAAAAATCAATCATAGCTCAAAATGTAATGTACAACATCTTTCCCAACAATGTCTTGATCTCCCATAGAAAGAACTGATCACTATTGTCTTCCTACCTCTAGGTGTACCTCTATCAAGTCTCTCAATTTTCTCATCATCATCATGTGATGAAAATATCTAAATATTGTAACTAAATATGCCAATTTCACTTAATCTAGGTATAATTGTCATCATTTGAGTCACTCTCTAATAAATCTTTATGAGAAAATGATCTTCTTTCCAAGAATATGCCTGAAAACTAGTATATCGCTTTCCTAATAAGAGTATGTAAAAAATATTATGAACCTGCTTGCCAACTCTCCTCAATGTCGTCTAATCTATCAATATCAATATCACACCAATAATCCTTTCCCATAGCTATGTCCAAGTCAAAAAGTAAGTCGTCTCGTCCTGATCAATCAATTTACACATCCACAACTAACTAATAATATTATATAATGAAATGTTATTAATTAATACATCAAAGAGATTATGTCTCAAACTCTCTTCTAAGTATCACAAATATCAAACATACTCAATATAATAGAATCAATCAACTACCACACATAAACTAATAATTGTGTATCACTTTGTATCCACTTTCATTCTCAATTTCAGTGTCAGCCTCAATCAAAAGTTGAGATGAATCTTTCAAAACGTAATATATGCATTCTTGGACTATAAACCAAATCCTCATCAATATAATTAAAAGAAAAAAAAATATCAACCATCAACTTCTACTGAGCTATCCCCATTGGTCACATATATTCAAATGATCTTTCTATCTCACCATAATGCACACCTTCATAATTATAATCAAATTAGATTGTAACCACAATGCACACTCTGTTTTGCTTTAAATTTCATAGACAAAAACTGAGGACTTTATAAACTCAAAAAATAAAATTTAAATAAGCTATAATTTGAATTAAAAATTGTTTTGCACCATAGTCGCTGCATTGGCCACCATGAGTTCCAATACAATTGACAAAAAAAGCTCATTTTTTGCACTAATCACATCATCGGATGTTTGACAAACTCAAAATAGCAATAACAACAAAAAATCCCTTTCTACAGTGGGTGATTCAAAGTATACTAGGACAACGCTATGACCAACATCAAAAACTTCTAGCTATGGATGTTACCAAAGCTCCTATTTGGTGGGTCATCATCCATGCACCTCGGTACCCCTTCACAAGAAAAATCCTTTAGTACCATGATAATCCCTACTGAATGGTTAAGATTGCCCCAAACAAAGAGTGTGAAGATAAAGAGAGAAGAATGCGGCAACAGGAACATTTATTTAAGTTCCCAAAGGTCTCATTCTAGTTTGACTTCTATGCCTAAAAAAAAAGAAACTTTAAATATAACAAAAATATTTATTTAAATTTTATTTAAAAAAATTTCTAGCAATGTATATCATTTGGAGTAGCCCACAAGTCAAGTGCTCTCAAACAATAAAAAAAACAAATAAAACACATAAAAAATAAATAAAAAAAATCAAAAAACAAATCAAAAAACAAATCAAAATAAATAAATACACAAAAATAAAATAAAAACTTAATAGTATCAATGCTTATGCTTTATTAAAATAAAAGTATATGAAGTTCATACTAAGAGCACAAGAATTCTGCTTTAGAGTGAGGTATAGAAGAAATTAATATCTCAATAATCTCACATCCAAAAATCAAAGATACTATATCTGATAAATCTCAAACCTGAGAACTATTACACTCAAAGAAAGATATTTATTATCATACCAAGACATTACCTCTAATATATGCATACAAAATAAATATATTGAAAAAAAAAATAATTAATAAGATAACATGATGAGTCTTATATTTTTTGGGAGAGAAATCATATATTTAAAATCATCAAAATCATCTATAATATTATTTGACATCACAAGTGATTGTTCAATGGTTTGAAGTTGAACATCACACAGTCTCCTTGTGTAAATGCTAAAATGAAGGATAATTAGCATCTTATTCTTGGAACTATCTAAACTCAATAATATGATTGGACAAGAACAATATGAGTGTAATTAGTAGATGAAGAGAATTTCTTAATAAAGATTCATATATTAATAAGAATAAGGCTTGGTCACTTGTGGCATTCATAGAAAAAGTCTATATTTCAACTGACTAGGGTTTCAATCACAATGAACTTTGAGAAAGTGAAAGAAGAGAGAAAGGAAGTATGAGAAAAAAAATAAAATTTTATTAATTACCAAAAACTATTTTTAAAAATAAACACTCATTATACATAAGGTTTGAAACAGGCCATGTGTTGGGGTTTCCCAAACAATAAAAGAAAAAAAATAAACAAAAAATAGAGATTAAATCTCAATACTCCCCCTTAAGATAATGTTTACATGTCATAAACGCATAACTTAAAAGAGTTTGCAAGCAACATGTAATCCTTTGAGAATCTTTGTAAAGATGTCAGCAAACTATTTACTAGCAGATATAGACACTGATTATCAAATCATTCTAAATCTTCTCTTATATGAAATAATAATCAACCTCAATATTCTTTTTTCGCTCATGAAATATCGGAATAGCAGCAATATACCAAGTCATCTAACTATGATAGTAAAATATCATTAATCTCTAAACTGATATGTAAAACTCATCTAAGAACTAACTAATCCACAAACAACTACAACTACACACACACACACACACACACACACACCTAGATCAAGTATTGAGTGAATGGACACACATCCCAACATACTCAAATTAGACAAGATATCCAAAGTGTATCTCCTTTAAAAAAAAATATCTTATCTCCTAAGTATCTGACCTTCATACTTAGAAAAACCTAATATATCCCAAAGCTTTCATTTAAAACTCAATAAGTGAAAATAATTTCATTTGAAATATATCCAACAAATCATCCCCTATAATCAGAATATCATCGATGTATGCTATATACATTATATTAATTTATTAATCCACATTAGAAAAAAAAAATATGAAGAATCTAACACACATCTCATTTGAACAAATATGACAAGTGCAAAAAAAAAAAACCTACTAAACCACACCCAAATAAATTATTTCAGGTTATAAAAGATCTTCCACAACCTACGCTCCATACCTAAATGCCTAGGAACCATAAATCATGATGACTACTACATAAATACTTTTATTCTCAATATTACCATGAAAGAATATATTCTTTATATTTAATTAATATATAATCCATCTATTAAATGTTGAAATATAAAGTAGCAACCTACTAGTTACCATTTTGACCACAAAAAAAATATCTCAATAGTCAAAGCCATAAGCCTGTATAAATTCATTCACTACTAATCTAGCTTTGAGTCGATCAACTTTTTCTTCATATCTCATCTTTATCTTATATACTCATACACATCCAACTATTAATTTACTTAAAAATTTTAAAAGAAGATTTCAAATATGATTAGATATGATTATACTTAGTATATCCAACTTAGTCAATCATAATCCTGGATGACCAAGTATCTCAAAAAGTATATCAGAAACTATGAAATTATCAAGCGAAAACAAGAAAGAAAATATATAATACTAAAATAAAAATAAAAGAATGCTTGAGATAACGAGTATCAAGTAAAACATAATGAAGATTCATTTGATAGTGTAATCGCAAGGTATAAATCATTACCCTGAACTAAATCAGCTAATGCAACAAAAAACTCATCTATGAAAGATACTAAATATATCTATCTCGTATAAACCTATATGTGAGGATCATCAAGTCTAATAGGATTCACACTACGAGGACACACATCTCGTGTATAATAGGACACTCACACTAAACTAATTTTCTTAGCATAAAGCCCTAGGAGAAGTGTTACTACTCTTTTCAAATCTAATTGTACTAGTAGTATTAAGTGCATACATAAGAGCAAGGACGATGATTACCCATGTGAAAAGTAATAAACGGACACAAAAATAAGCCTACCAATATGGTAACTAAAGGTGCATTCTCTTGGATTGAGTCCTTAAATTAAGACTTGTCCTCAAAAAACAACACATCAACACTCATAATAATTCTCATGATTTTTGGTGAGTAATGCATATATTCCTTCTAAGTATTATAGTATCCAATAAATGCACACTTGTTGACATACACAATCATCTTCTCTATGTTTGAAGAGAGATCATGATAAAATAAATACACCCAAAAATTTATCTCATCGATATTTCAATAAGAATGAAAAATAATCTCTAAAAATATAAGACATCTGATTAATTAAGAAGTTAATAATTAATATCACTTTTCCCCAAAATTATTTAAGCACAATCTAATATAATAGAAATATCATTATCATCTTAACCAAATATTAATTTTTTCTTTCAATTATTTTAATTTGTACTAATAAACCAGCATAAAATATTGAAATAATTATCACCAAAGAAATACAAAAATTAATAATAAATGTATTCTAAAATACTTTTACTTCTCAACATCTTAATATTATCCCCAAAGTACCTTTTTTCATAAAATTTATAAAAAAAAATTAAGATTTTTTCTTAAATACTAACAATCAAGTATATTGAATATAATCATCAATAAAAAATAATAAAATATTTCAAAGTATCATATATAATATTCTAAAAGATCCCAAATGCATGAGTAAATCAAATAATATGAGTTCCTCTTAAAACTCTAGTGAGATGTCAAATAGGAAGCACTGGTATAATTTATTAAGTAATGTTTTATAATCAATTAAAAAAACTAGTGAATCTATAGTAGACAAACATCTACATGACTTATGTGAGTGGAGAAGAATATGAACTATCTATCTTATTCAATTCTTAGGAAAGTCATATCTATCTAGTATATCAATCAAGCATATAAATACCAAAAAAATAAGAAAATAATAACATAATCTTATTAATTAGTAAAGTACCCGATAAAAAAATTATGACAATTTTAGTACATATAAAATATATATTTAAAAGAAAAGGACTAATAATATCATTGTCATGTCATTGAGTTGTACAACCAAGTCAATCCATGATACAACAAATTCCAAACTTTACAAATGAAATAAAAAAAATATGATTATTTATGATATGAATATTAACTATCAAATTTATAACCAAGAAAACCAAAGCAAGGTGATAAATAAAAATAATAAAAGACAGAAATGTTTTGGCCTAACCTAGTATAACATATGAAAAAAAGTTTTATATACTCCTCTTGGAGAAGCATAAATATGATAAGACTAACATATATGACTAATTGAGATTTATAAAAAATGAGCCAAATATTGGCATTGTTGTGCCTATGACCTATACAACAATGTCTTTGCATTATAATACAAGAAGTTCTAGTCTTTACAAATGAAATAAAAAAAACATGATTACCTATGACATAGAAATTAACTATCAAATTATTAATAAAAAAATTCAAAATAAGGTGATAAGTAGAAAGGATAATAGACATAGAAGTGATTTGGCCAAAGCTAGTAGCACACAAAAAAAAAATCTAGCATACTCTTTTTAGATAAGCGTAAACAAAATAAGATCAAAAGTAACATTTATAAAGAATTCAATGAGGTCTATTGTATAGTCTATGAACCTCAAAAAATTTATCATTGCTTAGAATTCAACAACAAACACCTCCAAAGTATATCCTATCTCTCAGATAAAAAACAAATTACCATTACTTTTTTCATTCTCAAAATATTTCTATTATTGTTCTGAGAACTATCACCACGTAGAGGTATCAAATGGGCTGAGCCAAACTATTTTTTTCAGGCATCACAGCGTCGTCCCCCATCGGGTGTCGCTCGGTGCATGGACACCCGTGTCGTGCCCATGTGCCAGGCACCTGTGTCGTGCCTGGCACTGCACACGAACCGAATATCCTCGGCACGACATAATTCATGCCGAGGGTCTGCCCAACACGGGCCCAGGAATGATAATGTAGCGTGTCGTGCAGGACTTTGGGCCGGCTCGAGCCGCCCGGCCCATTTGACACCTCTATCACTACGCGATAAAGACAATAGTACTATAGCTGATCATACCAACTCCACTATATTTAAGTGTAGCTATAGATGTTTGAGTCACTATCTAATAAATATCTAAGAAAAATAAAAATATCCACATAAATAATTTGTCTACAAAATAACATATCACTCTCCCAATATATGCATATAAAAATATTATAAATTTAATCGACAAATCTCTTTAATTCAATCTAATCTATCAATACATATATCACTTAATGATCATCTTCAATAATTGTGTCCAATCACTTAATGAGTCGTCTCATTATAAATAATTAATATACATGCTAGTAGTTGAATAATAACATTATACAAGTAAATCAAACCTAAAAAATACAATGATGTGGCTATGTTCCAAATTTTCGTTCATGTGTGGCACAAGCCAAATATATTGGACACACAAAGATCAATTGATTAGCAGAGATACACTAATAAGTGTACATCAACCATCATCCACTTTTCAGTCTCGATTTGAAGTATATCTTCCAATAGATAATCTACATAACCTTAGGCCACAAACTATATTTTCACCAACATAGCTCATAAAAAATACATATCTGCTTTTAATTTTCATTGGATTATACCCAATAGTTCCACATTAATTACAACAATTTTCCTCTTTTTAATTTAATAAACAAACTCACAACATGATAAATTTTTAAAATAAATTTTAAACAAAAATAAATTGTATAAACTAACATAATTTTATGTCAAACTTCTAAAAACAAAAATTCTAAACACTTTAAACACACACACATACTTATTATACTACGTCTATACCATCATTGTTGTGCCAACAATGATAGAGATCATTGTCATTCGACACCATTGGGTTATAGATCATCAAATTTGCACCGTCACACATTCAACGACAACCACACATCAATAAATCATTGTATATAGGTTTTGCCTCAACAATATGATGATGCGACTATCACCTTCACCAAACATGAATGTAGGCTATCACCAACATGATGCCAAAAGAAGTGTCATCATGCAATCCAATGCCACCTCTTACATGCGGAAGAGGGTCTTTAATACCATGGCATGTCAAGCTAGAGTTTCATCCATGGTAGAAATCAAACAAGGAGAGAGGAGAGAATGAAGAGAGAGAAAAAATAATTTTATTTAAAACTAATACCTATATTAAAAAAATACAACACCCATTATATATGGTTTAGGCAGCCCACATGTTAGTGCTAAGACCTCAAAAATAAGTAATTAGATGCTAAGACCGATTAATAATATGGTCTAGCAAACTCAAACTTTATCGAAAGAATATATATTTTCAACTAAAAGTCTAAAACTCCTATGTGAGCACCAATCAAATTCAAAATGAATAAAATCTCTAATGACTCCTCAAGTTAACACACTGATATGAATGCATAACAAATAATTTCTGTTATAGAATATTATAAATAAAAGTGGAAAATGAATAAAAAAACAACTAAAAAATAACTTCACAACATAAAATAAGATAAGTTATCCTTAATTTTAACTCTTTACTACTCAATATGAAACATCTCACATAAAGTGCCTTACAAAAAGGACAATTTAATTGGGGCAATCCATATATACTGGATGCTTTCATCATAAACATAAAATACATAAAACAATCAAATGTAAAAAATAAAAACTCCAACACACTCATGGTAACCTATTGTGTTCCCTTGAAACAACTTTTGGGCGATGAAGAGAAGATCATAGGCTACCCAAATGAGAATGGCCCTAGGTCCATGGCTTCTCCTTCAGTTAAATCCATTGCACAGTTCACCACTCACCAAAGATACAAAAGCTATAAAAACAAATTCATATGGTTCTGCCGCATCCATTGTTGATAATTATTCTAACCAAATAAGTGGAAAGGAAGATTTAATAACAGTAACTAAAAATAATTCATGCGCAGAAAGAGGTTGTTTGGACAAATCAAATACAATTAGCTTTTCCTCTTCTATGATGTTTTTATGCAAACATTTCACTTTTGAAGACATACCAGTCAATGATGGATATCCAAATGCACCATCCAACAACCGCCTCCCAATTATCTAGAGGTGTCAAATGGGCCGGCCCGGCACAGCCCATCCCGTTTTTTTTTTGGGCACGAACATGCTACCGTGCCGGGCCAGGCACGGTTCCTGTACCGTGCCGGGCCAGGCACGGTTCCTGTACCGTGCCCGGCCCGGCACGGTTTAAAAACATCCGGGCACGGCACGGCCCGTAGGCACGACAGGCCGTGCCGTGCCGGGTCAGGAGTCGGGACCGCGGGTCGGGATCCAATCAGACCCGACCCGCGGTCTTTTTTTTCGGGAGGGTTGGGTCACGCCCACGCGTGCCCGCATGAAACGGCACGGGAAGAACCCGTGCCGCCATGCCGGGCCAGGCACGGCACGGCTCGAGCCAGACACGGCACGGCACGGCACGTTCCAACCCCGGGCACGGCATGGGCCCGGGCAGGGTTTAAAAACATGCCGGGTCGGCCCAGGCACGGCCGAACCGTGCCTCGTGCTGGGCCAGGCTGGCCCGGCCCGGTTGACACCTCTACAATTATCAATATCTCAGTCATTCTGCATGGCTTCTTTTTCTGCAAGTAGAGTATTTCTTCAGTATTAATCAATTGTTGACAAATAAAATCGCCAAACAAGATTGCTGAATCATCTCTTAGCACTTTCTTCTTTAAAGTACATTGAACAAATATATATTCCGATGGAGCTCTTTGGAACACATCCAACAATTTGTTCTTTTGAAGCTGAAATAGTGTCCAAATCATATGTCATATTGAGAAGCCTTCCCAACATCAAGAAAAATTTTGGAGTAAGCGATTGGCAACTCACAGAACTGGACAACTTTTCAGGACCGCCAGTAAACGATTTATCATCCATTTTACCATCAGGTTATGTTTCATCTTTCCATATTTCTTGGAACTCAGTTGATACCATAACTTTTCAGGACCACAAGCAACTCACTGACCTCCAAAATTCCCCAGCAACAAAGAAGGGTGTCATTCAATTGCAAGTGCATGAGATGTCTCTGATATCATCATTTGAAACATGGTTTTTCCCATCATGGGATGTAGTCATATTTAGAATGACTCCAAAATTACTTTGACAAATAGAATGAGCTATATCAGAAAGACACATAGATTTAAGTGCTAACTTAGCTAGCTTTTGAGCAATAAGAGATCTACTCTAACTATATATTTTTCAATATATTCAATAGGAAAGTAAATTTAATTTTCTTTTTTTATAGGTGACAAAATTTCTGATATATTTACAAATATATCTCCAAAATAGTCATAAATTCCAAGAAGCAATATGTCCATCAAAATTAATATTTTTATCTCTGATCTATACTCATGTAAAAATATATACTGATATATCTCTAATATATCTGATTTATACTTAAAATTTAAATCCGATATATCCACAAAAATTAATATTTTCATCCTTTAAAATAAGTAATATAATAGTTACAAGTAGATGTGTCAGCCATACCGGGCAGTCTGGGCACGCCCCAGTTCAGCCATTCCTGGCCCGGCATGATCCAAAACCATGTTTGGTCCCAAGCCATGCCGCCCCATGCCATGGTTCGTACTATGCTAGGCTGACACGAGCTATGCCAAGCTAAGCATGACCCATGAGCCTAGCCCGGAGGCACGATCCACCAGCCCATCAACCCTCAAACCCGAGACAAGCTAAGGATCATGGGTTGGATGACCACCAGACGAGGCATGTAATAATTTTACAAGAAATCTAATCATGTAAGTCTAATCTTTCTCACATGACCGATTGTAATTGGTCGAACATGCAAGTCGGCCATCAATTACATTTTTAGGCAAAGGGTTACATAGGAAAAGCCTAGAATGATGTTGCACTCGGTCATGCCAGCGTGCCATACTGGGCCAGCCAGATGATTCAATTGTCTGGCACAACATGGTGGCACAGTCGTAACTAGCAAAAATGGGTCATGCTGACATGGCACAACCCATTTTACAACTTTAGTTTCAAGCAAAACAAAAATTTCCTCTATATGATACTCTCTTATATCATATAAAAAATATTGGAATATTCTAATAAGTAGGTGATGGGGCCCACGCCCATGTGAATTGATAAAATTCATATCTATATGAATTGATAAAGTCCATACTCATGTAAATCGATAAAGTTCACACCCATATAATATCTCCAACAACCTACTTTTTTCTTTCTTTCTTTTTGAATTATATATATCTTCTTTTTCTATGTCATAAAGCATGACATATTTTTATCATTCCCCTGCCTATGAATTGAAGACAACTGAAAAAGATCTATATCTTTCATTTAACACAAAAAGAAACAAAAGAAGAGAAAAAAAAAATAAGAAAAATAGAGAAGAGAAGGGCTCAATTAAAAAGGTTGCTTTTAATTGAGAAATTTTTACACCGGGAGAGAGTATGAGGTTATCGCTATTTCTTTAATACATCCAAGATCAATATATTATTAGAGTGATTATATTGTATACTACTTTGTGATAGTAAAGAACTATTGGAAGTTTGTCTCGTAATATTTTCCCCTCACCTTGAAGGGTTTCCGATGTAAATCTAGTGCTCCTTTTTTTGCATTTTTTTTTCAGATACTATTCATCTAACAACATTCACTGCTAGAGAGTGGCGTAGGAATAATAGAAGCCATCATTCGGACTTCCAACATGAGAGAGTCACTTTCCAAGTCCAACATCAATATACAAGATATTACCTCTGTTAAAATTTTTAGAGGCCTATTAGATATGCCGATTAAGTCTTCAAAAGATACTATAAGTTTAAATATTTTCGCTATCATGTAAACATCAAATGGAGTCAGATATTATTATTCTTGTTATTTCATATATATAAACAATAATAGATAATTTGATATCAATATTAGGAATAATAAAAATATTATCTAATATCAATGAAGTTTTAATTCGAGCCAATAGACCTTACATTGGTATTACATAAAATTGTTCAACTTTTCTCAAATATTATTTAGCATATTCAATAATATGAAACAAATTTTCCATAGCAAACACTATAGTAGTTAAATAATATGTAGCTTTAATAAGTTGCTATTTAAAATATGCATTCATATACCCTATCATAACCAAGTAACTATTGTCAATTATTGAAGTTCACATAAATCAAAAATTAAGGTTTCCAAATTTAAACTCATAATTTAGAAAAATTTTATACTAAAAAATCAGAATTAAGATTTTAAAAATATGTTACACAACTAAATTCAATTTCTCTTGAATTAGAATTTCAAGGTGATAATTTATTGTTGATAAATTTAGAACATTAGTTGGGGTTTATGTCTATAATATCACCGCATGCCATCGTGTGCACCATTGCCTACTAGCACAAGTGCCAGTTCCTACCACCGTATACACCATCAGGCACCTTTATTGTGCTCAAGTGCACCAATGCATAGTTGCACACTTGTGCATTGTGCAAATCACCATGCATATTTGATGTCATTGTGCACGTTAGAATGTTTTTCATATTTTCCTCCATAATTTTATCTCTTTGTTCTTCCTATTTTTTATAAATTCAACTGTAAAAATCTTCTATAAAGCTTTATTTAAAGCTTATCTCATGTACATTCAATATATAATAGATAATAGAAAAATTATTCTTAATTTCATCTTCACTTAATTTCTTCATGGTATTAGAAAAGATTCTCTAAATTTTTGGTTGTTTTTCTTTCCTGGCGTTACAACACCTGGTAAACAATTTTTTTATTTTCCAGAAACAATCAATCAACCTTGTTTTATTTTTCAGTGATTCACAGTTTACCTTTATTACTTATCTTCACAAGCCTTAAACTGAAGTTTCAGTCTACCCAAAGGCTCTTGTCGAGATAAACATGCCAGTGTACTGCCAGCTACCGAAAAACATCATGTGTAACGCCCACACACATCTTCAACCTCTGGATCTAGAATGCTACCCAAGACACATTTCTACTATCCGACCCGTTGACCCAATTTGCAACCTTCTCTATTGCCCGACTTGCTGACCAAGTCCACGATCCAATTCACCACATCACCATTGACCATTAACCATTGACTCAAAAACAAAAAAAAAATCCAAGTACTTTCTAACTAATTTCAGCATCTTGAATTTATTTTTGCTGTTTATTTTTTTTTTCAATTTGTATTTTGGAAATGCCTAGTAATGAGGTTACTCGTTTAATTCATTTATTTCTGATAGAAAAAATATTGCTCAATTGTCTCAAGTCGTACAAAGTTATCACAAAGGCAGCAAATGACTTTATGCCGCTGGTGACCATCCTCTTCCACAAAAGAGAGAAAGAAACTACACCTATTTATGTCATTCAAACAGAGGATTTGGAAAGCACAAATCATCAAATCATCACTTGATTTCACAATATATTTTTTCATCCATTATTAATACATTTGGCAATTTGGATAATATTAAAAAAGTTAGAAACTAACTTGTTGCTCGATATGATGGATTTAGTTGTGCTCAGAACTTTCAATTAACCTGCAAACTCTATCAAATTTGTCAGAAACCAAGTAAGCAAATTAATGTGTATCACAGTTAACTGAAATTCATTTGGGATTAATTAATTATATCTGAACCGGTTCTTTCCAATTCTGCTAATGCCAAATTAATTTATGTTCGCCATAAACAATGATCGCTATTTCAGTTTCTAACATAGTTTTAAAAAGCACAATGTGCACTAAGACGTAAAGGTTTCTTAGAGTCTTGTAGCGCAAGGCACACCTAATGCGTGAGCTTTTGTGAAGTAAAATATGACTTTAGATGCATATAAATTTTTATTAAATATGATTTTATTGATAAAAAAATAAATATTCATAATATTTAAATAAATTTTGATGAAAAAGATAAATGAAATTATATAAATTTTAATATATAATTACAAATTTTGAGAATAAATATATTTTTTAAAAAAACTATAGTATATAAGGCACGCTTCTTCAGTAAGGCGCATGCCTTGGAAGGCGAGACGCTATAGCTAGGAAGTGATTGTGCCTTGAGCCTAGGCGCGCCTTAAGTGCTCCTTTCACAACTATGGTTTCTAATGAGACTCTTAGATGAGTTTGAATCAGCAATAAATCATCTTCTCTATCAAAATTCATTACCGACAATATCTCAAACTATTCATAAGTTAGTTGATGATGAGACGTACTTTCAGACCAATCATATTTTCACCCAATCTATGGTTCTTGCTACTCCATCCACTATTTCCCAGCCTGTCACACTCTATGTCTCCAAAGGCAATGGAAATATTGCCCGACAACATAATAATAAGAAACCTATTCTTATTTGTAGTTTTTGTATGAACAAAATCACTCTATTAAGTTATACTACACTCATTAGTGTATTCTTCAGAATACTTATGCATTGACTAAATCTAAATTATCTGTTATTGAACCTCATTCTCAATCTGATCATGTTTCATCTCTCGCTATCGCAAATATATAGGATATGGTCAATCAAATTCATCTTCCATCTTCCAGCACATCCAACACTGCACTTTCTATAATACCAAGTAATTCTCACAATTGATTTTATGACTCAGCTTGTTGCAATCATATGAGTTCTTCTCTTGATATTATCTCTTCACACACCACTTCTCTTTCTACCATATATACTAGAAATAGTTCTCCTATACATGTATCTTATCTTGGTAATATCTCTATGCCCGAATTATTTGTTTCTAATTAGAGGTGTCAACCAGGCTGAACCGGCCAAGCCCGTCACGAGGCACGGCACGATTCGGTCGTGCCTGGGCTGGCCCGGCAGGGGAATTTCCCGTGCCCGGGCTCGTGTCGTGCCCGATCACGACACCAATCGTGCCGTGTCGTGCCGAAGCCAACCAGGACTCGTGCCATGCCTGGCACGCCACGGTACCATGGCTCGTTGGCACGATACCTCGGCACGAGCTGAGAAACCAAATTTTTTTAAAAAATTAGGGTTTCGGGCGGGGCGGCGGCACGACAGCGCGAGCCGAAACCCTAATTTTTTTTAAGTTAGGGTTTCGACAGTGCGATGGCGTGCAGCTGAACCCCTAATTTTTTTTATATTAGGGGTTTGGCCAGACCAGCCGAACCCGACAGTTTCTTGTCGCGGGTCCGTGCCAGGTTGACCTCCACAGAACTGTGTCGGGCAGGCATGACACGGTACAGTATCCGTGTCGTGCTTGGCCCGACACGGAAGCACATTCAAGCCAACTAAAAATGGGCCGGGCCAGCTCGGCACGTCACGTTTGACACCTCTAATTCTAATATTTATTAAATTTTACAACTTGCTCATAATCTTCTATCAGCTGGACAACTTACTGAGTTAGATTTTTCTTTAACCTTCTCTTCTGTCAGTATTGTTGTGCAGATTTGTAGATCATATAGGATTCTCGGAATGTTGTTTGAGCTCATCTTTCTTCATCTACATCCTCTCGTCTCTCTACTTCAACCATGTCAGAAGTGAGCACCTCTTCTCTTGCTCTATGACAATCTCATCTTAATCATGCTTTTATCTTTAGAATTAAACAACTTGTTTCTTGGGAATTATTGAGTTTTATTT
The DNA here is from genome assembly GCA_029783825.1 of Sapria himalayana. NCBI lineage: Eukaryota > Viridiplantae > Streptophyta > Magnoliopsida > Malpighiales > Rafflesiaceae > Sapria > Sapria himalayana. The sequence goes on from JAREIK010002134.1 coordinate 922,913, forward strand.
CAAATCAAAGGTTTGAATGTATGTCATGTCAATTTGGTAAATAAACTATTTTACCAATTAATAATAGTATTTCTCATATTTTCATATTTTGATGTATGAAGATCTTCTCTCATTCCTACTCAGGGTGAATCATGTTATTTTATTATTTTTATTAATAATTTTTCTCAAAATATTTGGATTTATCACTTCGAAGATTATTCTGAACATTATCAAATATATTACAACTTTACGAAAATGAGTGAAACATAATTTTCTAGACTAATCAAAAGTTTCATATTTGATAATGCTCAAAAATATAAGTCTAATAAATTTACTACTATTCTTCATCAATTAGTACAATTCCTCACTCTTTTTGTACTAACACTTCTTAGCAAAATAACAAAACTAAGCGCAACCTTCATCATATTCTTGATATTGTTTGTGCAACTACTATTGGTACTTCAACTCATTGGTTTTGGGGGGAAGCTGCTCTTACTACTATATACACCATAATAGGTGTCCTCCCACAGTACAAAATCAAACTCCATATGATATGTTGTTTAATTCTTCCCCCTCCTATGACGTACTTATTAGAGTCTATGGATGTGTTTATTTTGTTCTTTTTTAAGATCATGAAAAAAATAAACTCGAGCCACATTCTCTTCCATTAACAAAGATCTTTGTATTTCTTAGCATGTGATCTTTGGGAACATCAAATATTTTACAAACAAGCCTAAGTTCCTACTTCTTCTATCTCTTCCATCGATCTTCTCCTAGATCTTTTTCCTGAAGAGTCTCTCCATTCTTTTATTATAATACCTTCTCATCTAGCTGATGAGCCTCCAACACTGATCATCGACATGCCCACTGATACTGATCCAACTATGGATCATGCCGGTCCTTTTGACTCTTATGTATTCGATTGTTCACATCAGGTAATTACTTTTTTTTTCTCATCTTCGTGACTTTCATTACTTTTTTACCCGTGCCTCACTTCAAAAAATTCAAAATTTTCATGAGGCTTCCTATAACCCTCTATAACAACAAATTATGAAAAAAAAAAACTAAATACATTACATAAGATTGAAACATGGGATCTAAATGATCTTTCCTCTAGAAAAAACTGCTATTAATTATAAATGAGTTAATAAAATCGAGACTCGGTCAGATGAAATAATTGATCGCTAAAAAGCTCGCATCTTTGCTAAGGACTTTACTCAAAAATATGTGATTAATTATGAAAAAAATTATGCTCCAGTTGCTTGTAAATCTTTTGTCAGAACTCTTATTGTCATCTCTACTACTCAAATGACCGTTCTTTCGCACAGATATTAAAAATATTTTCCTCAATGGTGAACTTTTAAAGGAAATCTATATCAAGCTTCTTCCTGGTTATTCTCATTCTCCTAGATTCCCTCACAGAATATGTCGACTACGACAAGAACTTTATGGTCAAAAACAAGCTGCTCGAGCATAGTTTGCAATGTTCAATTCTATTATCTCCCAACATAATTATTCAATAAGTTCATTTGAAACAACTCATTTTCTGAGACGAACTGATCATGGTATTACCATAGTTATGAAAGGCGCGCCTGAAGCTCAGGCGCCACCACTCCCAGGAAAAATGCCTCGCTTCAGGCGAGGCACAGACGGATGAGGCGCAGCAGGCGTCGATTTCCAGTTTCGGCGGCGGCAAGCATCGAGCCAGGTACGCCCATCTTCTCCTTCTTCCTCTTCTTCTCATCTCCTTTTTTTTTGCCGGATTTGCCGTCGCAAAAGGGAAAATTTCGTCGGAGAAGAAGGGCAGAGCAACGACGGGAAAAGCGGCGAGAGGCGGAACCAGGCGAAATGCAGGAGGAGCGCATTAGGGAAGATGAAATATTCGGTTGATCCAACCCAAAACGACGTCGTTTTGGGTTGGTTTTGATTTTTTTAAAAAAACAAAACACTCAAAACGACGTCGTTTTGGTCTTCCAGGAATCAAAACGATGTCGTTTTGGAGTTTTGTTATTTTAAGCCATATAAAACCCCCTCTTTTTCGGGTTACACCCTAAAACCCTCAAAATAACCCTCTCAAAACACTCTTAAGGCTGGATTGAAGAGGAGAGAAGAAGAAGAAGAGGCTCAAAAGGTATTTTTTTCATTTTACCTATTTTTGTTGTGAAAAAATTCTTCAAAAGGTGAAAAAATATTTTCAAAAAATACTTAAAAACTAGGGGAAATTTTTTTGAATAATACTATGAAAAAAATATGTAATTTTCAAAAAACTAATACAGAAAAAAGGTAAAAAAATTCTGAAAATTAACGAAAAATAGAAAAAAATCATGAAAAAAATTATGAAAGTTATGAAACAATTAGAACAAAAATTATAAATAGTTTTAGTTATTTGGTAAAGATTGAATATGTTTATAATTTATAGATTTATAATATATAATATATTATGTATATGTTTTCATTTTTTTCTTAATATATTTGTCATTTTATTGTAGATTTGTTGTAAATATACATAAAAATGAACAAATTGATTGAAGTTGAAGTTGATGTCTCAAGTGGAAGAAAAGATCAGGGAAGAAAATATGTTCGTTTATTAAATGAGAAAGATACATGTACACTCATTTGTATTTTTTGTGATAAAGTAAATAAAAGAGTCATTTATAGACAAAAGCAACACCTAGTTGGAGGGTTTAGAAATTCGAAAAAGTGTACAAATTGTCCCGAACATGTTAGAAAAGAAATAGAAAATTATATGCTAGCCAAAAAAACTCAAAAAAACCAAATAAGTTTTGGAAGTCATAATGTGAATGAGGATATATTTGGGTTCCAAGATGAAGATGATGAAGACCCGGAGGTTACTAGCAAAAGGGGAAAAAAGAATATTTCTAATGGTGGTAACAATGGAGGGGGAAGTGGTGGTAGTGTTAGTGATAGTTACATAAAGAGAATGAGGCAGAAAGGTCCTATGAATCATTTCTTTACTCCTAATCCAAAAATGATTATTCAAAATAGAAAAAATACTCAAAAAACTATCAACAATGCATACAAGAAAGAGGCCAAGGAGAGAGCTGATATACTATTTTATAGATGGATGTATGATACTGCGATTCCATTTAATACAGTGAACTATGCTAGTTTCCAACCAATGCTTGAGGCAATTGGGCAATATTGTGTGGGTTACAAGGGATCAAGTTTTCATGATGTAAGGGTTACTAACCTCAAGAAAGAATTAGCTCTCACAAAGACTTTAATAGATGTTCATTTCACAGAATGGAAGCAAAATGAATGTTCAATTATGTCATATGGATAGACTGATATGAAGGAAAGGTCATTGGTGAATTTCTTGGTAAATTCTTCAAGAAGGACCATTTATGAAATCTATTGATACTTCTTCTATTGTCAAGACATAAGAAAATTTGTTTGAATTACTTGACAGTTGGGTCGAGGAAGTTGGTGGAACCAATGTTGTTCAAGTGATAACAGATAATGCTTCAAATTATGTGGCAGCAGTTACTTATAATTTTAATTTCAAATTTTCATTTACTTATTTATGTAAATGATTACATCTATTATCTATTTATTATGTGTTTAAATTACGTAGGGAGGTTGTTGAAAATGAAAAGACCACATTTGTATTGGACACCATTAGAGGTGTCAAACGGGCCGGCCCAGCACGGCACGGCCCGTTTTTCACGTGCCCAGCCGTGCTACCGTGCCGTGCCCGGCACGGCATGGTTTTTTAAATTTGGGCACGGCACGGCCCGTGGGCACGGCAAGGCCGTGCCGTGCCGTGCCGGCCCGCTCGGGCACGGGCACACGACAAGGCAGAGCAGGCGGGGCGGGTCTGTTTGGACCCGACCCGCGGTCTTTTTACCGGGGGCGGGGCCCGGTTGGGTCACGAGTCACGACTCGTGAGTCGCGATTCACGACTCACGACGCAGGCACGCGTGCCGGCGTGCCGTGCCAGGCACGGCACGGCACGTGCTTTGTTCGCCTGGGCACGGCACGGGCCCGGGCACGTTTTTTGATCGTGCCGGGCCGGCCCAGGCACGGCCGAACCGTGCCGTGCCTCGTGTTGGGCCGGCCCGGCCCGACACGTTTGACACCTCTAGACACCATGTGCCGCACATTATCTTGACTTGATACTATTAGATATTGGAAAACTACCACACATCAAGAAGACAATAGAAATGATCATATCCATAAGGGGCTACATCTATAATAGAACAGATTTGCTCAACATGATGAGGCAATTTACTGAGCAAAGGGAATTGTTAAGACCTGCTAAGACTCAATTTGCAATGACCTTTATCACTTTATCCCGTATCAATGAACAAAGAAACAACTTAAGGAAGATATTTAGTAGTTCAGATTGGACGGAAAGTAAATGGGCAAAAGATCAAAAGGGAAAAAATGTAACCAATATAATTTTCATGTATTCTTTTTGGAATACTGTAGTATTTTGTTTGAAGGTGGCAGGCCCTCTTATACGTGTGCTTCGTTTGGTGGATGGTGAAAAGAGATCTCCTATGGGTTGCATTTATGCAACCATGAAAAATACGAAGGAAATCATCATCAAAAGCTTTAATGGGAATGAAAAGAATTATAGGGAAATCATGAAAATCATTGATAGGAGGTGAGAGGTTCAACTTCATCGGCCTTTGCATTCAGCTGAGTATTTTTTGAACCCACAATTCTATTATGATACAGAATGATTAGGAATTGACCTAGATTCAAAAATCTTTGAAGATGTATGTAGATGTATTTCAAGATTGGTGAAAAATAGAGATGAACAAGATCCAATTATATCACAACTCGACTTGTACATGCATGCTAGAGACCTTTTTGGTAATGAGTTTGCCATTAGAACAAGACTAAACCTCCAGGTTAGTCCTTTAGTTTTGTTAATTAGTGCATTGAAATTATTATATATGTTTGGTTAAAATAGGTGAAATGTTCAACTAATAATTTATTTATATTAATTGTAACTGAATGGTGGGGTATGTTTGGATCAAGTGCTAGAAATTTGCAAAAGTTTGCATTGAGGGTTCTCAACCTAACATGTAGTGCATCATGTTGTGAAAGGGATTAGAGTATCTTTGATAATGTAAGTTACTAAAGCAATTACATGCAATTGAATTTGTGTCTTTAAGTTACAACATTATTTAATGTAACTTAGATTCTTCAAAACTAAAACATTGAGAAATAATCATGAAAACTATTTATTTTTTCAGATTCATAGCAAGAGGAGAAATAGGTTGGACCATCAACGCTTGAATGATTTAGTGTACATTAAGTACGACCGAACCTTGATGAAAAGATACACTGAGTGTCATACAATTGATCCCATTATCTTGAAAGAAATAGATGATAGCAACGAATGGTTGATGGGAAGAATGAAAGATGAATGTGTTGTAGAAGATGATTTGCTGTTTCAAGGTGATGATTTAATATGGGGTGATGTTGCAAGAGCTAGTGGAGCTGAGGAGCTTAGGGTTTATACAAGAGCTAAACCAAGCAAAACACAAACACCAACACCAAAATCAAAGTTAAGACCATCTAACTCTAAACATACTCCTACTTTTACTTTGATTGATGAAGATGAAGAGATGATCTATTCATCGGGAGATGAAGATGAAGAAGAGAGAGAGTGGAAGATTGATGATGAGAATGATATTGATGAAGACTTTCTTGATTTAGATTTAGATGTAGATACATGAGTGTTTATTTTATTTTAGAACTTTGAATATTTGTTATTTTATTTTGAAACTTTGAATGTTTGGATGATGAGAACACTATTAATATTTGATTTTTATTTTGATATTCTTTAGTTCATTATTAGATGAAAATTAAAGAGTATATTTAGTAAAATATATAATTTTTATGTGTATTAGGCTGGGTGTGCCTCAAATAAAAAAGTCTGTGCCTCAAGTGCACCTTGTGCCTTTAGGCCCCAAAAGGCTTTCGCGCCTCAAGTGCACCTTGCGCCTTAAGGCCCCAAAAGGCTTTCGCGCCTCAGTGCGCCTTGCGCCTTAAATAACTATGGGTATTACAATTCTACTCCTGTATGCCGATGATATGATTATTACAGATGATGATATACAAAATATTTGAGAACTAAAATACTTTTTTGGTTATCAATTTGAAATGAATGATCATGATCCTTTTAAATATTTTTTTGATCTACAAGTTTCTTTCTCTGCAAATTATTATTATCTTACCCAGGCCAAATATATTTCTTACTTAATTTGTCAAGCTAGTATTACTGATAACAAGATAATCAACACAATCATTGAGTATATTTATCGCCTCAATTCTCATGAAGACAAAAGCTCTATCTGGTACTACTCTTCATAAACAACTTATTGAGAGTCTAATATATCTCACTATTACCCACCCTGATATTTCTTATGCAATACACATTGTCAATCAATTTATGGCTGCCCCTAAATCTCCTCATTATGCTATTGTTCAAAAATTTTTCAGTATCGGAAAAACACCATATTTGATATTCTTTATTTTTCTTTTCTTTCTTCAGTAACTCTTCAAACATATTCAGATGCAAATTGGACAAGTGAACCCACTGATCGTCCATTTACTATAGAATATTACTTAGGTGATTCTCTTATTTCTTGAAGAATCAAGAAACAAACAATTATTACTCGTTCTAGCATTAAAACTGAATATAGAACACTAGCAGATATTATAGCTGAACTCATTTAGTTATATTGATTACTACAAAAACTTGAATTTTATTGTTCCATTACAACTCATCTTTACTATGATAAAAAAAGTGTTATTCAAATTACTCATAATGATGTAATCCATGAACGTACTAAGCATATTGAGATTGATGTAATCACACTTAAGTTTGTTTTCTTTCAAGATCAGCTAGCGAATATAATTACCAAACCTCTTCCTTCAAAACTCTTTCAAGCTTTAGCTTCCAAACTCAAAATAATTTCTATTAAATCATCATGAGTTTGAGGGCAATGTTAGAATGTTTTCCATGCACATGCATGCAAAACAACATTTTTATTTCTATTTCTTTTTTTTCTATTCTTTTTTTTCTATTGCACATAGTGGTATGTAATAGTAAGGTGACACATATTCTATAGTTTACTATTTAAGCTTACATACAATCTCTTATAGTCTTGTTCCCAATCATATAAATCTGATATCATATTACAAAATATTACAAATAAAAACAAAAAACAAATAAAAAATAACTTAACACAGCTTGAAATAATACAACTCAAACTTAATTTAAACTTCTTAAAATTCAATATGAAACAACTGATATATAACTCATTTGTGGGAGGCAATTTGATTGGGACAACCCATACATACTGAGTGCTTCAATCACAAACATAAACTTAGTGGGAAATATAAAACATAAAAACAACAAACTCTAACAATTTAAATGAATATAATATCAACATTAGTAATTACTCATTCGAAAATGATAAAGAATACTTTTGTGTAAAAGTATAATAGCAATCTAAATTATATTATTGTTTTTTCAATCAATAATCTCATTTTTGAATACAATATTAATACAAGAAATCAAACATATGATACCAAACATAAATAAGTGTTGAACAATGCAAATGTTTGATTCAAAGTGTTGGTACAATGAATTATGTTGTTTTTGTTCTTCTTGGTGTACACTAAGTACCTCTAGTTTGAAAAGAATATTTAGGTCTATTTTTGTTGTTTTTGCATACACGTGTAATATGGTGTTAGTAAAGCAAATAAAGTACATTTCCCTACTTGCAAATGAACATAATATTAAAGTATCATTTACTAAAGTACCTATCATTGACAGACACTAATAATCACCATCAATGATAACCAAGGTCATCGATGACCATAATGTCGGAGAGGAGGATTGGGTGTAAATAATGATCATTGTCTCATATTGGCACCTTACACTGTAAGGGAGAAAGTTACAAATTTAATTGATGAATTAAATTCTTCTATCACTCTTTATATGTTAGACATGATGTATTAGTTATTAGGAAAAACATAGTTGTCAAAATGTTTCGGATGATATTTTTCCAAAAGAAAAAAGATAATTTATGTTTTGATATACCAAAATAATAACATTTAAATATATATATACCAAAATATAAAATATTTATATAATAATATACTCAAAATCAGAAGACCAAAATGCAAAATATAATTATTTAAGATTTAAATTATTTTTTTCAAAAACTTATAAATAAATAAATACATAAATAAATAAATAGAGGTGTCAAACGGGCCGGCCCGGGCCGCCCTTTTTTTTAGGGCACGACCGTGCTACCGGGCCGGGCCGGTTGGCCATGGCATGACACGGCACGATTGGTGTCATGATCGGGCACGAAAGAGCCTGGGCACGAGAAATTCCCCTGCTGGGCCGGCCCAAGCACGGCCGAATCGTGCCGTGCTTCGTGACAGCCTCGGCCGGTCCGGCCTGGTTGACACCTCTAATTAGAAACAAACAATTCAGGCATAGAGATATTACTAAGATAAGATACATGTATAGGAGAACTATTTCTAGTATATATGGTAGAAAGAGAAGTGGTGTGTGAAGAGATAATATCAAGAGAAGAACTCATATGATTGCAACAAGCTGAGTCATAAAATCAATTGTGAGAATTACTTGGTATTATAGAAAGAGCAGTGTTGGATGTGATGGAAGATGAAAGATGAATTTGATTGACCATATCCTATATATTTGCGATAGCGAGAGATGAAATATGATCAAATTGAGAATGATGTTCAATAACAGATAATTTAGATTTAGTCAATGCATAAGTGTTCTGAAGAATACACTAATGAGTGAAGTATAATTTAATAGAGTGATTTTGTTCATACAAAAACTACAAATGAGAATAGGTTAGTAATTTTTAATATTTTTAAAAATGTTAAAAATAAAAATTAATTAAAAAAACAAAGTTTAGAAATTTTTTTTTTATCAAATTCAAATTAGGTTAACTTTTATTATAATTATTAATTATATACTAAAGTTATTAATTTTTAAAATAAAATTTAAATCATAAAAAAAATAAATCAATACATTATGTCAGTAAAAATAAAAATTAAAAAAAAAATTAAACAACACAAATGAAAAATTACCAATCATCCATTTGAAACCGAAGGTCCGAAAAAAACAAATATCAGTTTTCACACAACGTACAAACAAAGCGTACAAATACAATCAATAAAAAAAATATCAAAAACAAAAAACAGCAGATCATCATCAATCGTCAATCGGCATATAATGAGAATCATCAGCCGCAACATCAAAATCAGTATCATATGGATCATCATCATCGGCAATCAACTCCTCTGCCATCGTAGTGGATGTGGATGCGACTGTAGTGCATGTCCCAGTCCCAGCTCCAGCACGATAATAGATGCTAAACCTCAATTCCTCCCAATCCTTCAAGCAAGCCAATGCCTCAACCATATCTGGACGTAATCTCGATCTCCTATCCAAAATTACGTTTACTGCAACAGAAAAAGTAGACTCCGATGCTACGCACAACACCGGAGAAGTCAGTAGATCCCGTGTCATCCTAGATAGTACGGGAAAGGTGGACTCATATGATTCCACCACTGTAATAAATCAAAATTCTTAGTATCAGAATGTGATAGGATTGAGCAGTAATCAGTATCTAAGTACCGAGACAGCTCGCTTCTATGTGATGATCCACCCATACGTTTCCCCCTCGCTAGCTGAATGAAAAAATCGTCATCTCCGAACAAGGAATCAATGTCCGTAATCACAGTCTCACTACTACCACCACCATACCTAGTATCGTAGTATATGAACAGGTCAGTCAACTTCTCGTGAATGAACCCTTCTGGTTGGTCTTCCAAGTTCATGCACGAGGAAATGAAAGTCAGAGTGTTTTCTACCCCTTCCACCTTAACCCTAGGGTCCATGCATGCAGCGAGGTAATAAAGAGATGGGACGGTGGACTAGTACTTCAAGTACTTGGTCTCCATCTCTGCAACCATATGACTAAGCGTCGGGTCTGCTCGATACTTCCTAAACATGCTACTAATGTTGCATATGCACCGGAGTGCAATGCAAGTGGTGGGCGTATAAACCGACGAATACATGTTCGTCGTGTCATAAAATATCTTCAGGAATTTCATAAATGAAATTCATGAAGCCCAGTCAGTGTCGTCAATAATAAGTTCGTCAATCTTACTATTGATGTAGTCGGATATCACATGTTCCTATCCAACACATGATTCCAACATCAGGTACGTATAATTCCAACGATGTCTCATATTCGATTGAAATTTCTTCTTCTTAAGATTCGCAGACAAATAGAGACTACCAAGCTCTTGTTGTCTGCGAGGAGTGCGAATATATTTTAGTTCATTGCGTATATTATCCAACGCGAGGGAACACACATTCATACCCGCTTGAACAATCAGGTTAATCACGTGACATATGCTTCTGACATGAAAGATCTCTCATAATGGTGCATCTCTAATATTCCTAACAAACATATTGATCGCTACTCCATTATTAGAAGCGTTATCGAATGTGACACTAAAAATTTTATTTTGAATTTTATATTCCCTAAAAATTTTCATCATACACTCAATAATGGCCGGGCCATCATGAGGATGAAGAATCTGAGTGAATCCTAAAATTTTTTTATTGATTATCCAGTTAGAATCTACATAGTGACTCGTGAGACATGCATAAGAAGAATTATCGTGACTTGTCCATATATCGGACGTCACGTACACCACTCCACTATATGCCATAAATTCCTTAATTATTTTTTATTTTTTTAACTTATATATCTTTAGTATGTCATTCCTAGATGTGGACCTAGGAATCCTACAATAAGAAGGCTGAAAATAAGTCTGCATGATGTGCACTACCCTTGGATCTTCCAAATATTTGATCGGAAGACCCATCAATGTGATGAGCCTGGCCATGTCGTCCCTACCCAACTCACTGGAGTATATGAAGGGAGTAAGCTTTGAGACTGAACTCGATCCAGTCTCAAAAAATTTAGTGCCAAATTGGGGTTGCCTAGGATCTAAGGGTCCATGTTTTTTGGTGCATAATTCGGCATGCCTCTTAAGGTGCTCAGTCTCAAATGAATTCTTACATGTTAATAGTCTCATACAATATTTGCATTATGTCATTTCTTGTTCCTCACCCCTAACATTTTTTTTGTTATGATTTTAAAATGAGTCCAAACTACAGAAGTCTTCCTAGTTTTTTGTTTTATTAGAACTTTGGGTTGAGACGACTGGAAAAACCAAAGTTTCAGCAGTCTCAGACCTCTGTGTAATATTTTCATTTTTTAAATTTAAATACGTGTCAGGTGTATTTATCATTTTTTATGATTTTTATTTTTCCTAATTTTTTTTTCTAGAGAGAGAAAGTATAGAGAGAGAAAGTAAAAAAAAAAACATAAAATAAATTATCCGATAAAAGCAGTGAGGTCGGTCACGTGCACGGTGTACCACAACAAGCTCTAATATTCAAAACTCAAGTCGAGTTTCACGAAAATCCAAGCCGAAAGCAAAATCCCGATACTCGAAAGAGAGAAGCACAGTTTATGTGAGAGAAAGAAAAAGATTTGAGAGAATATATATTTTTGAAAAACATAAGTGTTAAAGAGAGTGGGTAGAATTTATAGATTAAAGATAATTTTTTATAAAAAAAATATTTTTTTTATTTTTTTGAATTTTTAATAATTATTTAGGGGGCAGAATCACGAGGACCGTTGGATTCAGCCCCCTAGCCGTTGGAGGCGAATCCAACGGCTGAAAATTAATATTAACTGCATATTTTTTTTCCCGATGGGATTGGGTCGGAACCGCGGGTCGGGTCCAATCAGACCCGACCCGCGGTCTTTTTTTCGGGAGGGCCCGGGTCACGCCCACGCGTAGCCGCGTGAAACCGGCATGGGAAGAACCCGTGCCGGCATGCCGTGCCACAGACCGAGCCGTGCCGGGTCAAGCACGGCACGGGCCCGGGCATGGTTTTTTAGCGTGCCGGGCCGGCCCAGGCACGGCCAAACCGTGCCGTGCCTCGTGCCAGGCCGGCCCGGTTGACACCTCTATAAATAAATATATATATATATATATATATATATATATATATATATACACACTCTTATTTCTGTATCCTGAAATTTTAGGCATCAATTTGAGCAGAATATTTAAGTTTATAAAAGTTTGATAAAATTTAAAAATATTTATTTAAGTAGGTTTTATTTTTTATCTTTTTTTTAATGCTTTGATAAGAAAACTCAACTTGTGCACAGCCCCAATTAATCTGTCATAAGTTGCAATTAAGCTGTGTTGAAGTTATTATGTTATTTCAAGTAATTTTCTTTATTTTTTTTTATTTTATACATAAATAAAAAAGAATACTATTATATTAAAATTAATTATCATATTATTTTATTTTAAGTTACATTGTGTATGATAAGAAAAAAAATAAAGGAAAAACTTCAAATACAAAGAAATATGCGATTCTTTTGCAATGACATAAGTTAGACTATCTTTTTTTTTTTTTTTGCACAATCATTCCTTCGAAATACACATGAAAGTACTCTGATGATATCAGATGTTTAATTCTTCTAATTGTACTAAATGCTAATTTGGGAATAAAAAAGTTACAACATTAATACTTAAAATGTGACATACTAAACTGAAAATAGCTAAATAATTTGTTGATGGGAACCTCCAATATAAAATTTTCAAATCTGACATTTGAATATGAACTACAATGAAAAATATATTTCAAAGTAATTACCAACTATGAGAAAAAATGAGTGATGTTGACATCGAAACTACATATTGGTCAACAATTATTGGATGCAACACTTCCTAGAGTGAAAGCAACCTTCCATGCTGAAGGACAGAAAAAATCCAACACTTTCTTTCCTTGATCAACAAATATTAAATGCACCACTTATAGCTTTTAGTTACATATCAGTAGCCCAACCTTAATCTGATATTGTTAGGATTATGATAGTAATTTAGAATTTCAAGAATAAAGAGAACCTCATAAACGAAGCACGCGACATACGACAAAAAAAACAAGAGAGAGAAAAAAAATCACTATTTTAAAACCTTTCGACTTTTACTTACAATATGATTTACAAGTGTAATATAATAAATTAAAAAAAATCTACAACTTCTAATCAACTTGCTTTCTAGCAAAGTAGCAATAGATGTCAATGTATTTTGTCAATATATTTTGTCAATGTATTTTGTCAATGTATTTTGTCAATGTATTTAGTCAATATATTTTGATATCTGTTCAAACAACAGATATCAAATTTCTTGTTAAATGAATAGTACTCCAACTATTGCTTATGAGCTTAAGTTCCTTCTGCCTGAAACCAAACTCCATACACAATTTTCTTATCCAAGCAACTCTCTTACATGCATAAATAATCGTCATGCATTCTATCTCAATAAATGAGAGGGCAACGACAACTTGTCTTTTGACCATCTACCCCATATATTCACTATACATGTTGAACACATACCCATTCATAAATTTTATGATATACACAGCTCTATTGCTTTCAAAATTCTCCTCATCGCTATTACCACCAAATCACAAAACAAAATCAACAATACTATGAAGATACCCAAACACCATTTTAATCATAGATTTAAAAAACTTTTTTTAGGCAAGCATTAAAGCATATCTCAATGTGAGGCATTCTAAAAAAGCATCAAGGCAATAAAATAATGCGCAACACAATGAAAGAGTACACTTTCTTCGGTTAGGCTTCTTGAAGGCGCAAAGGCATATATTTTTTTTTACCTAACATAAAGAGAAGTATGACTAATGGAAAGGTGAGATATCACCGTTAAAATAAATACGCACCACGAGATCCAACGTGGAGCTCACTGGAGCTCCACGAGTAGAGGTGTCAAACGGGCCGGCCCGGCACAGCACGGCCCATTTTTATCCAGCACGATCGTGCTACCGTGCCGAGCACGGCACGTTTGAATATAGGCGGGCCCGGCCTGGCCATACAGGCCAGGGGCCAGGGCATAGCCGCATAGGCTGAGGCCCGAGAGTGAGAGAGAGGCAGGGCCGGGCAGGCGGGACCGGGACGGGACGGGTCACGGGAGGCCGCACGGACAGGCAGAAATCTGAAATCAGAATATTATTTTTTTTTAATTTATATATTGTAAATTTCATTTCTTAAGGTTAAGTGTAGTCTACACTGGGTAGAGTATTAATTATTAAATATATTTTTTTTAAAAAATGTTAAAAATTAAAATTAAAAAAAAAACAAATTTTAGAAAATTATTTTTTTTATCAAATTCAACTTAATATATCTTTATTTATATTTATAATTTATTAATTATAAATTAAAGTTATAATTTTTAAAATAAAATTTAAATCATAAAAAAAATAAATCAATACATTATGTTAGTAAAAATTAAAATTAAAAAAAAATTAACCTACACAAATGAAAAATTACCAATAATACATTTGAAACCGATGGTCCGAACAAAACAAGTATAAGTTTGAACACAACGTACAAACAAAGCGTATAAATACAATGAAAAAAAAAACATCAAAAAAAAATCGAAAAAAACAGCAGATCAGCATCAATCGTCAAGCGGCATATCATGAGAATCATCAGCCGCAACATCAAGATCAGTATCATATGGATCATCATCATCGGCAATTAGCTCATTCGTCATCGTAGTGGATGTGGATGCGACTGTAGTGTTTGTCCCAGTCTCAGCTTCAGCACGATCATGGATGCTAAACCTCGATTCCTCTCAATCATTCAAACATGCCAAGGCCTCAACCATATCTGAGCGTAATCTCGATCTCTTATCCGAAATCATATTCACTGCAATAGAAAAAGCAGACTCTGATTCTACGCTCGACACCGGAGGAGTCATTAGATCCCGTGCCATCCTAGATAGCACGGGATAGGTGGACCCATATGATTTCCACCACTGTAATAAATCAAGATTTTTATTATCAGAATGTGATAGGATTGAGCAGTAATCGGTATCTAAGTACCGAGACAGCTCACTCCTATGTGATGGTCCACCCCTACGTTTCTCCCTCGCTAGGTTAATGGAATAATCATCATCTCCGAACAAGGTATCAATGTCCGTAATCACAGTCTCACCACCACCACCACCATACCTAGTATCGTAGTATGTGAACAGGTCTGTCAACTTCTCGTAAATTAACCCTTCAGGTGGCTCTTCCAGGTTCATGCACGGGGAAATGAAAGTCAGAGTGTTTTCTACCCCTTCCACCTTAGCCCTAGGGTCCATGCATGCAGCGAGGCAATAAAGAGATGGAATGGTGGACCAGTACTTCAAGTACTTGGTCTCCATCTCTGCAACTATATAGCTAAGCGTCGGGTCAGCTCGATACTTCCTAAACATGCTACTAATGTTACATATGCACCGGAGTGCAATGCAAGTGGTAGGCGTATAAACCGACGAACACATGTTCGTCGTGTCATAAAATATCTTCAGGAATTTCATAAATGAAATTCCTGAAGCCCAGTCAGTGTCATCAATAATAAGTTCTCACTCTTACTATTGACGTAGTCAGATATCACGTGTTCGTATCCAACACATGATTCCAACATCAGGTACGTGTAATTCCAACGATGTCTCACATCCGATTGGAATTTCTTCTTCTTAAGATTCGCAGACAAACAGAGAGTACCAAACTCTTGTTGTCTGCGAGGAGTGCGAATATACGTGAGTACATTGCGTATATTTTCCAACGCGGGGGAACACACCTTCATATCCACTTGAACTATCAGGTTAATCACATGACACATGCATCTGACATGAAAGATCTCTCCTAATGGTGCGTCTCTAATATTCCTAACAAACATATTGATCGCTAGTCCATTATTAGAAGCATTATCGAAAGTGACACTAAAAATTTTATTTTGAATTTTTTATTCCCTAAATATTTTCATCATACACTCAAAAATGGCCGGGACATCATGAGGATGAAGAATCTCAGTGAATCCTAAAATTTTTTTATTGATTGTCCAGTTAGAATCTACATAGTGACTCGTGAGACATGCATAAGAAGAATCATCGTGACATGTCCATATATCGGACGTCACGAACACCACTCCACTATATGCCATAAATTCGTAAATTATTTTTTGTTTTTCTAATTTATATATCTTTAGTATGTCACTCTTAGATGTGGACCTAGGAATCCTACGATAGGAATGCTGAAAATAAGTCTGCATGATGCGCACTACCCTCAGATCTTCCGAAAATCTGATCGGAAGACCCATCAAAGTGATGAGCCTGGCCATGCCGTCCCTACCCAACTCGCTGGAGTATACGAAGGGAGTAAACTTTGAGACTGAACTCGATCCAATCTCAAAAAATGTAGTGTCAAGTTGGGTTTGACTAGGATCTAAGGGTTCATGTTTTTTGGTGCATAATTCGGCATGCCTCTTAAGGTGCCCAGTCCCACATAAACTCTTGCATGTTAAAAGTCTCATACAATATTTGCATTGTGTAATTTCAAGTTCCTCACCCCTAACATTTACTTGTGTTATAATTTTAAAATGAGTCCAAACTACAGAAGTCCTCCTAGTTTTTTGTTTTTTAGAACTTTGGGTTGAGACGACTGGAAAAACCAAAGTTTCAGCAGCCGCAGACGTCTGTGTAACACTAACATTTTCATTTTTCAAATTTAAATACGTGTCAGGTGTATTTTTCATTTTTATGTTTTTTTTGTTCCTATGTTTTTCTAGAGAGAGAAGCGTTAGAGAGAGAAAGTAAATAAAAACGTAAAATAAATTACCCGGTAAAAACAATAAGGTCAGTCACGTCCAAGGTGTACCACAGGAAGCTCTGATGTTCAAAACTCAAGTAGAGTTTCACGAAAATCCAAGCCGAAATCAAAATCCCGAGACCCGAGAGAGAGATGCACGATTTATGTGAGAGAGAAAGTTTTGAGAGGAGATATGTTTTTGAAAAACATAAATGTTATAGGGAGGGGGGTAGAATTTATAGGCTAAAGAAATTAATTTTTTATAAAAAAAGAAATTTTTTTATTATTTTTTTCAATTTTTAATATAATTTTAAGGGGCAGAATCACGAAGACCGTTGGATTCTGCCCCCTAGCCGTTGGAGGCGAATCCAACGGCTGAAAATTGTAAAGTTTGAATTTTTTTTTGGCCGTTGTGATTGGTTGGGTCTAAGCCCGTCGAGGCTCGGCAGTCGGGACCGCGGGTCGGGTCCAATCAGATCGGACCCACGGTCTTTTTACCGGGGGAGAGGGGGGGCCTGGGGACGGGTCACGCCCACGCCCCACGCGTGCCTGCGTGAACCGGCACGGGACGAACCCGTGCCGGCGTGCCGTGCCACGACACGGCACGAGCAGTTCCTAACCCGGGCACGATTTAAAAACGTGCCGGGCCGGCCCAGGCACGGCCGAACCGTGTCGTGCCTCGTGCCGGGCCGGGCCGGCCCGGCACGTTTGACACCTCTATCCACGAGTTCCATCGTGGAGCTCGAGGAGTTATGTCGAGTTTCATCAAGCTCCATGATGGAGCTCCATGATGGAGCTTTTTGGAGCTGTTTGTGACTATAAATATAATTTATAAATATTTTATAATATATTAAAAATAACATTAAATAGTATGAACTATTTTAATAAATATTTTATCATATATTTAATTTTAATAAATTTAAAAAAGTTTTATCATTATCAAATTAAAAATTTAAATTTATTTTTTTAGTATAAATTTATAATAATTTTATCATTATAAATTTAAAGAATTATTTTAATGTAATTTTTTTAAAATAATTATCAAAAAACAATATGAAAATAATAAATTTATTTTTTTCTAAAAATATAACATATGAAAATAGTATGGAATACTTTCCCTCACCCTTGTCCTTGCCCCTTGCCCTCGCCCCTCTCTCCTCGCCTTCGCCCCTCTCTCCTCGCCTTCGCCCCTCTCTCCTCGCCTTCGCCCCACTCTCCTCGTTCTTGCCCCTCTCCCCTCGCTCTCGCCCCTCTCTCCCTGCTCTCACCCCTCGCCCTTGTCCCTCTTTATTGCTCCACGGAAAGCTCGATGGAGCTTCCTCGAGGTCCTCTTTGGAGCTTGCTAGAGCTCCAACAAGCTCAATGATGCTTCCAGGCTTATGTCCGCTTGACAAACATGAAAATGTATCGCGTAATGCTTTTGATTTTCAGAACATTAATTTTAATAGCATTCCAATGTTACTTCCATGGGTTAGACATGGATCTATTGAGTATTCCCACAACATATGAAATATCGAGTCTCATATATATCATAGCATATATCAAACTTTTGATAATGCTAATATAAAAATGAGAGTCATCTCCGCTTACTCTAGCTGCGTAGTTGGGCATTACTTGGCTGTCAAATTCATCATATTCACCATAAGAGTTCCCACCCATCCATACTCGTATCAAAAATAATTTTCACAATCATAAAGAATAAAAAACTATGTCATATTAAATATTAGAATGATCATTAAATCATGTGTCATTTTACATATATTAAAGATTAAAATGAAAAAAAAAAACTTTAATTATATATTGTCATATAAAAAATGCCCTTATATAATGAATGACTGTGAATAAGTCAACTTACACCTTGGGCAATCCTATCAAAATCATCAAAAATAAAAAATAAACAAAAAAAAATTATAATACCCCCATCATGCTAGAGCATACAAGTCCACGACACCCAACTTAAAAAAAATAAATATAATTTAAGATCTTTTAAGGCCTTCATAAGGATATCTGCCACTACCTTGTTGTCTGAATATGTGTCATAGTAATAATGATATCTTGAATCTTCCTTTTGAGAAAGAAATAATCCACCTTGATGTAATTCATCCACTCATGAAATATTAAATTAAAGATTATATGTATTATTACATTACTGACACATTAAAAAATAATAAGAGAAGAAAGTACACTACTGATCTCCCGAGCAGATGTTGCATCCAAAGTATATTACGAGTAACTATCGTTATTACTATAAATCATTTGGATTGAATCTCAAAATAACTACTTTTTGTTTTCTTTTTTTTTTTAAAGTTTGTTTTATTAATTATATAACTCTCTTTCGGCGAAAAAATATCATTTTTACAAACTAACTTCTACTTATTTCTCATTTACACCCGTTCACAAACTTTAAAATACAATAAATCAAATTAACATAACTATAAAAATGCAATTTTTAAGATGCTTTATTATCCTCTATAAAATTTATTGGTGCTGAGCCCTATCCAGGGTGTTTCTGCCTTGCTTGCTGTCATTCCTGTTCACTTTAATTCTACCCATCTTCTAGTCCTTTCGAGTTTCACAACTTTGGCTTTTATGCTTGAGGGCAATCTCCTCTTCTGCTCAGGATTCTTCTCAGCCATCTATGCTCCTTTTGCCGACTATTACAGACACTATTAACATACATAACAAAACTTCTACTAGGACATACAGACCCTTATTGCTGACACAACACATGCTTTTAATCAATTTAACACATGACTCAAAACACAGGCCTGACACCAACACCCATTTTTCACCAGACCAATCTCACTTACGGTCCTTTTTTTCACTCTTTTAGTCGAATCTCTTCATGTAGATCCCTGCAAAATCAAAAAATTCTACAAGACTATATATATATATATATATATATATATATATATATAATATTATTATGTTTACCCGTGCTGCCTTCTCTCCGCCTTCTGCCTTTAACCTATCTCAGAGGAACCTATATCCAGCATTACCAAAATTAATCTATATATATATATATATAATATTATTATGTTTACCCGTGCTGCCTTCTCTCCGCCTTCTGCCTTTAACCTATCTCAGAGAAACCTATATCCAACATTACCAAACTTAATCTATATATATATATATATATAATATTATTATGTTTACCCATGCTGCCTTCTCTCCGCCTTCTGCCTTTAACCTATCTCAGAGAAACCTATATCCAACATTACCAAACTTAATCTATATATATATATATATATATATATATATATACACACACACACACACACTAAGAAGGACGGACACGAGGATACGATACGACAGGATACGGGGACACGACAAATTCAAAAAAACTAGAATACGGATACGACATGATAAAAAAAATAAAAATTATTCTTTATAAATATTAGGTATTTTATAAAATAAAATAATATATTTTATTTTATTAAATAAATATATTTTTTTATCTTATAAAATTAAAATAGTATATTTTATTTTATAAGATAATATTTATAAGTATCTTATTTTATAAAATAATATTTAATAATAATCTTATATTATATAAAAAATATAATTTTTTTATTCTATAAAATAACAATATTTTATTTTATAAAAATCAAGCCCCCGCATAATCGCGCACCCCCAAAATCATGCCCTGCCTCTCCAAAGAATCACGCCCCCCATTGGCTCCCAAAAATCATGCCCTCCTCTCCACAAATCGTGCCCGCCCCCTGCTTCCCCACAAATCGCGCTCGCCCCTTGCTTCCCCAAAATCATGCCCGCCCCCTGCTTCCCCAAAATCGTGCCCGCCCCCCCGCCCCCTCCACAGAATCACGGCCACGCCTGCCGCCCCACAGAATCGCGCTCACTTGCGCCGCCTCACAAAATCGGCCATTGGCCATCATAGGCGATGTCGTCGAGCATTGTCGGCATGTACAAGGCAGCTGGCACATCCGTCCGATATGCCACGTTGCGTATCGGATATGGATTGATCAACGATATGTCACGTGCGTATCGGACACGCAACCATGCCGTGTCCATACCGTGTGCACGTGTCCGAGTGTCCGACCCGTGGACACACCTGTAGGGAGCCGTATTCGTACTTCATTGTGTATATATATATATATATATATATATATATTGGTTTTAGGTCTTTCTTTTGATGCCCTCCCCACAGGAGCAGGGTGGCTCGTCATATGTTTCTTGACCTTCCCCTGTATTTAATTTTAGAGCTGCAAGACAAACAAGTTAGTGATATTTTAAAAAATAATTAAACTTACCATTTCTCTTCCCTCCTTTTATTTTGCATTCTAATATATGGGAAACATATTTTATCAAACTTATTAGGCCTTTATATTTGTCAGGAATATTATTCCCCTCAAATTCTTGTGAACCTCTCTTTATACCCTCTTCAACTAGTTTATCTGCCAAAACATTAGCCTCTTTAAATATATGTATAATTTTACCTTTTAGTTCTATTAGCAAGGTTTTAATTTTGCCAATGTCTTCTTCTAATTTCCACAGTTCTATATTCTCTCACTAAATCCACCAATAAGCTCGAGTCAACCTGTATTTGAATATTTTGAAAATTATTATCTTTGCATATTTGTAGATCTTTGTGGAAAGCCATAAACTCTGCATGCAAGGCTAAAGAGGATAAACCTTTCATTGTGAATGCTCTTATCATTGTGCCTTCCTCGTTCTTTATAGCTCCCCCTCCACCTGCCGCTCCCATCTCATTTTTAAGCTCCCATCTGTGTTTAATATTAAGTCATTCTGTGGGGGATTTTTCCATCTAATAATTTTAATCTCTGGCCATTTCTTAAACCTTGTAGAGAGGCCCCAAGCTTCTTTCCTATTTTTATCTATTCCTATGCTTATAAGCTTAATTGGGCTGCAAGCAAAAATAAATGCACATTCTTTTTTTATCTCTTCTAAGACATCTAAGGCATTCATTGGAATTTCTTCAAATTTACTTTTATTTCTGACTTTCTATAGGTTCCATTTTGTAATATGCGGAATATAATTCTTTAACCATTTAAGAATCTTGTTCTTTGTTCTACTTTCCCTCTATTTTTTTATCCTTTCTATAAGTGAACCATGACCTATTTTTAAATCAGCATCTATTTCTAATTTGTTCCATATCTTTTTAGCTATCTTTTCTGTTGAAAATAGATGATTTATTCTCTTTATTTTTTGGCTACAGCATTCGTATCGAGATGCTAATTTTATTCCTTTCATTTGAATATATTCGTCAAGCATGATGACTTTTGATAGAAGTTTCCACATAAAAATATTTATTTTTTGTGGAAGCTCCTTTTTCCATGCTTCTTCAAAAATTTCTTGCGAAAATTTTTTATCTCTCACCTACTCTTTTGCACTTTTTAACGTAAATTTTTCTTGTACATCTAAATATCATTTCCATCTACTTTTAGCTAGTATGTAATGACTTTCCACAATACTTCATTGCTTATACATTAATTTTCAGTTTTTTGATTCTCTTTTTGGATTATTAAAGGTACTATTACCTAGCCTATATCTAGCTTTTATATATGTCACCCAAAGGCTAACATTTTTATTATCTTTTATTTTCCATCAGTTCTTGCAGACCCAAGCTTTTGCAATATCACTCAAATTTGAGAAGCCCAGCCCAACTTCCTTTAACGGATAACATAGATCTTTCCATTTTTTTAATGCGGATTATTTTTCCCTTCCTTTTTTCCCCATTAGAAATTTGATATTTCTCTTTCTAGTTTCCTTTTGATAGTTTTCAATGGTTGTAACGATATTAAGATATGCGCCAATGACCCCTGCAAAACATGTGATATCAGAGTTATTCTTCCTGCCATGCTTAGCAGATTTTCCTTCCAACCCACAATCTTTTGCCATATTTTTTCTACTAAGAACACTAAGTACTCGCTCTTCAACCTTCCCTCATATATCGGGCACCCAAAGTACATGAGCGCCCCCTTCTTGTGCATAAACCTCGTGATTTGTTTTATCTTTTAAGCTAAATTTTCAGGAGCTTTTTCTGCTATCATAAATTGACATTTATTCTTGTTCAGCAGTTACCTAATTTCTTCTTCCATTTTATTTAAGGGCTTCATCATATGCCTCATAGATTGGCTATTGGCATTTGAGAAGATTATAATATCATCTGTGTATGCCAAGCAACTCACAATCTGTGTGTTTCTTGGTTGCTTATACTTAAGAATGTTTCCCTCTCTCATTTTCTTTTTAAAATTTACAATGAGGAATTCTAGATAGACATTAAATAAGGAATGAGAGAGAGGGTCCCATTGTCTAAGTCCTCTTGAAGTTTTAAATTCTTCATCTGCTTGCCCATTTATAAGTATTTTGTGACCCCTGCACTAGATACATACCTATGTATTAAATCTATCCATAATTTCAAAAATCACATTTTTCTCATTACATAACATAATATTTCCCATTCCACCTTGTCAAATGCTTTAGACAAATCTAGTTTCAAGATTACGTTATGACCTCTCGATTTGACTTCTATCTCACTTATCATTTCTGTGGCTAAATTGACATTCTCCATTATTAATTTATCTTTGACAAAGCCTGATTGTTCCACCGATATGATAGGCATTAGAATCTTACTCAACCTACTCTGAATTACTTTAGCTAAAATCTTGTAGATTGTATTGCATAGACTAATAGGCCTGTAGTCATCACCTGTCTGGAGATTAGCTTTCTTAGGAACTAATACAATATAAGAATTGGTTTATGCATTTGTGATCTCTGCCCCTACAAAAATCCAGGAAATGGCTCCAACTAGCTCTTTTTTAATGGTAGTCCAACTGTGCTGAAAAACGCCATTATTCTATCAATCTGGGCATGCAGCGATATCTTTATTTGCATTAAATACTATCTCATTTACCTCTTCTTCTGTTGGATATTCTTCCATAATTTTATAATAATTTTCTGAGCCTTTCTTCTCAATATTTTGCATTAGAGTATTCTTTCTAGGTATATATGGCTTGCATAATAATCTTTTAAAATATTCTTCTAATTCATTTTTTATGTCCTCTTCTTTGTTTATCCATTTCTCATTTGCTACTTTTAACCCTTTTATCTTTTGTTTTTGTATTCTCATTTTAGCCATTACATTAAAAAACTTTGTATTTTTATCTCCGTCTTTTAACCACTTAACTCTCGACCTTTGCTTCCAAAAAACTTATTTCATGTGCATTATAAGTCTTAGCTCAACTTTAGCCTTACCAAGCTCAATTCTTGATCTATCATCTTGCCTTTGTTCATACTCTATTTCTAGAGTAGTCACCTCATGTTCTATTTCCTGAATATTTTTATTGATCTTTCCAAAAATCTCTTTATTCCTTTTGTTTAATGCCAATCATAGGTTTCGTAATTTCTTTGCTAGAATTTGTATAGGATTACCTGAAACTTTTTTCCCATGTCTCTTTTACTATGTCATCAAACCCTTTATGCATTCCCCACATGTTTTGAAACATAAAGACTTTATGTTTCCCTTCACTTTTTTCAAATGTCATCAAGAATAGGCTATGATCCGAGCATATTCTGTTTAGATATTTGACCTTTATCACACTCATCTTGTCAACCCATTCTGGGTTGAATAGGACTCGATCCAGCCTAGACCAGATCACTCCCCTCTTCTTCCAATTATTACACCATGTAAATTTTGAGCATAGGAATTATGTTTCCATTAGGTTTGCCCTTGAAATTGCCTCATTAAACTGAGCTAGAGTCATCTGGTCAAGATGTCTTCCTCCACTTTTTTCATTAGCATTTTTGATTACGTTGAAATCTTTTCCAATAATTCATGGAAGTTTCGATGCTACTAATTTTTCCATTTCCTTCTATAGAGCTTTCCTTTCTTTTTTTTTCATTGCTCGTATATATCACTGATATAATCAGTTCTTGATGGCTTCCTAATTTAAAGCTGATAATCTACTCAATTTCTGCAATAATTTCAATATCTGTACGATTATTCCACAAAATCCATAACTTCTCATTTATATTTGAAAATGTCTTTTCGAGACCAATTCCTTCCTGTATGTATCCAGCTGATTTGTATCAAGTATTGGTTCAACTAAGATAACTATTTTAATCTTATATAATTTAATTAATCTTCTTAGTTTATTTAATGTTGGAGAGTTTGCTACTCCTCTTAAATTCTAATATAGACTATTAAACATTTTAAGTGAATTTTACCTGAGCTCTAGTAGTACATTTCAAATCATATTTCTTGCTTACATATTTTTTCATGTTTCTTGGGAGTTTGTTTGAGCTTGGTGGAACTTGTTCTATCGTACTTAACAAGTGTATTTTTATAAGCTTTTACCCATTTTTCTGATATCTTCCATAGCCCTCTCTCTATATTGGGGGATATTACTTTTTATTTTCTGTTTTTTTATTTCTGGATCATCATATGATAATTTTAAATCTTACATTATTGCTTACGTGTGGTTATTGAGGCCAACTTTTTGCCTCTGATTCCTCCTCCGAGAGGAGGTCGTCTTCCGCCCAGTTATATTATGTCATATTTCCCACTATTTCTATCTCTTCTCCCCTCACTTTTCTTTCGTCTAATTCTCCTTCCCCTTCTATCTACCAGCCCCTCCAGCACTGGCCATTTGGCCTCTTTTGATGTCTCATTTAACCATTTCCTAATGCCTTCCATTTTCTCTCTTTCTAAGTCCCTTTGCAGCCTTGTATCCTCAACTATACCCCCCTCCTTCCTTGCCCCTTCTGCCACCCTCTTACTTTCCTCATCTTTTCCAGCTAACCCCTCTTTTATCCCCTCCCCCATTTTCTCCTCTAACCTCTCTTCCTCCCTTCCCCTAAACCCCCTCCTCAGCTCTAAGCTTTCTGCTTCTTCTATCATGTTCCCTGCTCCTTCTTTTCCCCTCTTTAACTCCCTCTCCTCTATCCGTCTCTCCATCCCCTACATTCTGCCCTTTCCTTACCCATTCACCCCCATTCCATTTCCCTCCACCTTACTAAGTCTTTCCTCTCTCCTCTTACCCCCTCCAGCCATGCATACTGCCTCCTCATGCCCCATTCTGCAGCAGTTTGGGCAGTATGTTGGCATGGGTTCTGGAATAACATCTTGCCGGAATCCATTGGAGAGGTCACCTATGTTGCACGGACACGGATACGGACACGCGGATACGACACGGCAGGATACGGGGACACTAAAAATTTCAAAAAACTAGGATACGGATATGGCTAGGACACGAGATGAAAAAAAAAATAAATATAAATATCATCAACATCTTGAATATTTTCTTTATTACTTGAAGGCTCAGAATTACAACTCATTTTATTATATAATTCTGCATGAAAAAAAATTATGCATTTTAAATAATCTATATTAATTCAAAATTAATTTAATCTTATTTTTTTTTCTCCATCAATAATTTATTATATTTTTCATTATATTTTTATTATTTTCATAAAACAATAATTTATTTAAAATAAATTATATAACAAAAACTATTATACTTACATATTATATATTACTAAATATTACATAATACATACTAACAAGAGTATTCATATTTAAATATTCCATATTTTAATATTGCATATTTATTATTATTCTTAAAATTATGTATTTAAAATTAAAATAAATTATTTATTTATTATATTTTGTATATATATTAAACAAACAATAATAATTAAAATATAAAAAAAATATATTTAAGCCCTCTAACTCCTGCCCCCTCCCGTTACAGCTTCTAACTCTAACATATATTTTAAATACCGTATTTTAAAATAATTTAAAATACAGTATTTTAAAATAATTTAAAATTCTGTTTTTTAAAATAATTTAAAATAAAATTAAACCTCTAACACCCTCCCCCTCCCCCTCCCCCTCCCCCTCCCCCGTACAGAAACTTCCCCCCCTCCCGAAAACCCCTCCCCCCCTCCCTCCCGAAAATCCCTCCCGAAACCCCCCCACCGAACCCCCCTCCCGAAACCCCCCCCCTCCCGATTTTCGATTTTCGAACTCTCCCCCTCCCAATTTTTGATTTTCGAACTCTCCCCCTCTCGATACAGATTTAAATCCTTACCTTAGGTATAGTCGGCGGCTCGGCGGCGTGCTCCTCACTGTCGGCGGTGTGCTCCTCACTGTCGGCGGTGTGCTCCTCAACGCGTTGGTAGGTAAAGACGCGTCGGGAGGTAAATGACTGTTTCCGGAAAACTCGTCGGATACGTCTCCGACGCGTATCCGATACGCCACGTGGCGTATCTCATACGGATTTGTGTCCGATACGCCACGTGGCGTATCGGACACGTATCCGACGCGTGTCCGACCCGTGTCCGCGTGTCCAGGTGTCTGACACGCGGACACGGTGCTTCCAAACCGTATCCGTGCAACACAGGAGGTCACTACCTACCCACACTCTGCTCGGTAGTGAATGTCTAAGGTCAACTTCCACGCAGATCCTGGCCACACTCGGCCTGTTTATGCAAGTTGTGGCTTCATCTAATAGCCGTTGTTTGCCGAAGCAAAGCACAAGAGAGTAGAGCAATAGTTTGTTAAAGAAATGCAGGGAGAGTTTTGGTAAGTTAAGCCATACCAGTGCACGTGATGATTCCTCTAGAGGTGTGAAGTCCAACGACCACTTGAAGATGGGCATGGGGAACCCAGCTATGCTCCACTGCCCTCTGCCCCATTTTTGGAGGAAGTCGTCTTCTTCCTTGAACTAGAAGAAGACGTGCTTCCCGTCATACCATAGCAATTTAATCACTGCCTGTAACTTCAAAGCAGCAAAAAATTCATGAATAGCTTTTAATTCAAGTCGACATGGGAGAACTTCCCGATAAGAGTTAGCTCGAAGGCATCTTCAAGATTCTGAAGTTCTTCTTTCGAAAAGAATACCATGGGTGCCTCCTGTTTGCGTCAAAATTCGAAAACTTAGGCACGGTCTCTTTGAATAGAGATGAAAATAATTTTTTTATTTGAGAGTAATTCGGAATTCCTCATTTTTGGCTTGAATTTTAGCTTGTTTCACTCAAAAAGAATATTCTCTCTGAAAATGCATTTTCTCTCTCTAGAAGTTGAGAATATTTTTTTAAAAATTAACCATTTTTCAATTCTATCAAAACAACTACTTGCCTTACTTTTTTAAGAAATAAAGATTGTCTTAATAAAAAGTATTTGGATAGATAAAAAGACAAAATCTAAGAAATGACTAACAATACAAACCATGCAAACTACATTTGGTTTGATCACAGTTAAATAATGACTAATATATATGAGACTCGATATATACCTAATTAATAATTCATACTAAGTACAAGCAGAGATAAAGATAAAGAAAATAAATTTAATTTTATATCAATTAATGAAGATGAAGATTTATATGAAATAAGAATACATAATAATGAATATTTTTCTACTTTTGATATATTAGATGAGGATGATGATGCCCTTGAAGTAAAAAATTTAAATTAAAATAATTTACTCTAGTTTTTGTTTTAAGACTTGGTTATAACTTTTTGTTAAGATTTGAAAC
Organism: Sapria himalayana; assembly: GCA_029783825.1. Classification (NCBI taxonomy): domain Eukaryota; kingdom Viridiplantae; phylum Streptophyta; class Magnoliopsida; order Malpighiales; family Rafflesiaceae; genus Sapria; species Sapria himalayana. Next base: position 951,206 of record JAREIK010002134.1, read on the forward strand.
TATTAGTATAGCTAAATTTATTTTATATTTTATGATTCTGTTTTGGTTCTTTGTGAAAATAGTAAACTAATATATTTTTTTTAATAATTTGAATGAATTATTTTTATGTTTTTATTTATGCTATTTTATTATATATATTTTAAAATATTAATTAATTATATATTGTGATGCTCAAAAAACTTACACTTTAATACCTCGAGGCTTACACCTCGCCTCACAAATACAAAAATATTTCATCTTATACTTTCACCTTTTAAAACGTTGATAATACCTAAAAAAAGAAAATAAATTGATATTACCTTAGAGATGAGTTTTATATACTTTTCTCTCGTAAGTATATAAAACATTTGAATAACTCTAACAGTCAATTTATTCTTCTCAACACTAGCACCACCTATGGTTTGTTGATTATAAAATACCAATGCCTACAAATATCAAATGGGTTAGGCGGCCCATGAAAACCAGCTCACGACATGATTTGTAAAAACTGATCTGACATGGCCTGACACAATGAGAATCGTGCCTGGAACTGGCTCAGACACTGCCCATGGAATGATTCAGGATGTGACGGGAAAAGGTAACTTGCCAGAGTACACCAAAAGTTGCAGCACGACATGGACTGATATGCCAGCCAATGTGGGCATGTTTCTACCTGGCTAACCAACCCAAGCTAGCCTAGACCTCATTAAAGCTGGCCTAAAACGAACCAAGTCAGCCCAGAACGAACTAAGCTTGCTTGGATGTGACTCGGGCTAGCCTATACCTCACCTAGGGTAGCCTGGAACAAATCCAGACTAGCCTAGATTTGAGCAGTGCCTAGAGCATAGTCAAGGTGGATTTGACAAGGCACGACCCAAGCAGCAGAAAAACAAACAGGCCATGTTGGTTTGCCCTTTTATGAAGTAATGCTATGCTAGCAAGGTCTATGTCGCAGCAGACAAACAGGCCATTGTATAACATTAGACATTTGCATCAATTCAACTTTCCCCAACATGTGCTTGAACAAACCAAAAAACAATTACACCACCACTTGCACTACTATTCACCATTGTGCCCTACTCTATACATTATTGTGTGCATGTGCACACTATAGTCACACACAATGGGTGTGTGACTACTATTTCTATGCAGTAGAGAGAAAGATGAAAACTAAGGGGCAGAGAGACACTTTATGTTTTACAAACCACTTTGATACTATATTAAGAATTAAACTACAAAAAATGAAAAACAACTCTCCATGACTAATATTATATGATCAATAACCTTATATAATGAACGAAAGTAATTGATCCAGCTCACAAATTAAATGTTTCCATCAAAAAAATCAAAAATAAAAAATAAACAAATAAAACTATAATAAGATAATACGTGAAAAATGAATTCATATAATTTTTACTAATTCAATATATTTAAATTTTTCATATCATAAATGGATAATATGGAGAAGTAATTAATATTTAAATATTTTAATAGCTCCCATATATTTGATGAATTGTCCTATCATTTATTCTTAGATAACAAAATAAAAAATCATCTTCAATTATAATATCAATTTTTGTACTCAAAAGCTCACTAAAATTATTATACTTATTTTTATAATATCTAAATATTAATTATCCATAAAATTAATTTCTGATTATTATAACTAATTAATACACCAACATATGTATTTTATTATATTTTCTACCATATGATCTTAACCATGTGATCCATATATACAACTAAATAAAAAATAGAAAAAATAATAGTTAAATATTTTAATTATTTTCTTTTTATTTCAATAGTGATATAACTAATATATAAGTATTCTATATATTAATTAAAAACCCTACTTATATTTCATGTGTACTTAGGTACAATAGAAGATATAAAATTATATATAAACAAACACAATTTTATTATATCATAAAAAATTTATGAATTTTACAAAAGAAAATTCTATCCCAATTTAATTCATTAATCATTATTACTCCAATTATACTATTAATGAAGTTGAATATAATATGATAGTAACTAACATATGAATTCAACATCAAGTATGTAGAATTTCAATGATAACTAACATCTAGTATGATTTTTTTCTCTTATAGGAAAACTAACTTATATAGATTAAAAAATTCTTGTAGTTTATAGAATGTCCTAATATATTTCAATATACTTTAAATTTGTTCTAACTATTTAATAGCTCACACATATTTGATGAATTATCTCATCATTTACCCCTTGTTAACTAATAACAAATTATTTTTAAATATAATATCAATGTGCATATTAGAAACTCATTAAAATTATTATACTTATTTTTATAATATTTAAATAAATTTTCTAATTATTCATTATTGTTATCCTCTGATTCTTATGACTAATCTATATATCTACATATGAATTTTATTATATTTTCTATCAATTGACCTTAACCATGTGATTCATACATACAATTAAATAATAAATAGATAGAAAAATAGTTGAATATTTTAATTATTTTTTTATCGCAATAGTTATATGACCAAAATATGAGTATTCTCTTATATTAATTAAATACCCTACTTATATTGCATGTGTACCTAAATGCAATGTGGGATATGAAATTATATACAAACAAAAAAAAAGTTTATTATATCATAAAAAAATTTATAAATTTTATAAAAAAAATGTCCCAATTAAATTCATTAATAATTATTACACCAATTTTATTATTAATGAAGTCCAATATAACATATTAATAATTAACATATGAATTCAACATCAAGTATGTAGAATTTCAATGGTAACTAATATTTAATATGAATTTTTTCTTTTTTAGATTAACTGACTTATATAGACTAAAAAAATTTTTTTAGTGTATAATATGACCTAAAATATTTTAATATACTTTAAATTTATTTTAACTATTTGATATCTCATGCATATTTGATGAATTGTCCCATTATTTATTCCTAGTTAACTAAAAAAAATTATCTTTAAATATAATATCAATTTTTATACTCAAAAACTCACTAAATTTATGATACTTATTTTTATAATAATTAAATAAATTTTATCATGTGATTCTTGTGATTAGTTAATATATCTACAAATGTATTTTATTATATTTTTTACTACTTGACCGTAACCATGTGATCCATACATTAAATAAATATTATATAAAAAATTAGTTCAATATTTTTATCATTTTTTTTATTTCAATAGTCATATGACCAAAATATGAATATTCTCTATATCTATTTTAGACCTTACTTATATTGCAAGTGTACCTAAATGTAATGCAGGATATGAAATTAAATACAAATAAACACAAGTTCATCATATTATAAAAAAAATCAAAAATTTTACAAAAGAAAATTACATCCCAATCTAATTCATTAATCATTATTACACTGATTTTATTATTAATGATATCAAATATAATATGTTAATAACTAACATATTAATTCAAAATTAAATATGTTGAATTTCAATGATGTCTAACATCTAATATGAATTTTTTTTCTTTTTTAAATCAAATGACTTAGATAGATTAAAAAATTCTTGTAGTTTATATAATGTCCTAATATATTTTAATATATTTTAAATTTGTTCTAAAAAAAATTAATTTTGTGTTAAGCATACTTGTACTATTAAGTTTATTATATACATACATCTGTTATAAAAAAACTAAATTAAAAGACTTTCTAATGGTTTCACAAATATATTCACAACAAAACTATTAAAAATATATTCACAACAAATATTTGATAATATTTGAAATATTATCAAATATTATCTTATAAATTTTACATTATATTAAGTATTCGCTTAAGAATCTCAAAATACTCTCATATATGACATGATTATCATTAGGATAAAAAATCTCACAAATTTTAATATTTTTTTATTTAGTTTTTATTTAAAATTAATAAAGTAGAAAGTTATACATGTGAAATAAATGTTGTCATCACTAGTTTATACTGTGAAATTATTCGATAATATCTTCTAAGTTCATTATTTATTAATTAATTTCAATTTTATATTTTTTTATTACATTAATCCTACAAGTCGACTTAGAAATTTCATGATAAGCAAATTAGATATATTTATACATACAATAAATTAGTCTTGTATCTTATAGAAGTTATAACAAAAGACTCATATCACAACTAACTTGTAATATCTTTTCTGAGAAACTCATAATGATATATAAAATAAGTCATTGAGATTAAAATTGATTGAAATTCAATAACCCAATCACCAAGCTAGGGTTGCCCAAATCCAATGCATTTTATTTTTTTGTATATTATTCAACTTATCTCATAAGGTATCCAGTCCCGCCATTAGTATTGTAGTTATATTTTTTTATAATATTTATAATAGGTTGAATCTTATTTAATTTCTCTAATATTGTTATTTTTATTTTTAACTATGTTTAAATGATTCCAAACTTGAGATTAACATGTATATAATCTATTGTTTATAGGTATTAGGTCGACCTACAATAGAGAAAAACTAGTCTCAAACCTTTTGATCGAGTTATCATCATTGATATCAAGCTCATATACAATGTTAATTTCATTTTAATTATAATCACTAATTAATATATTTTAGATAGTTAAAAGTTATAAATGACACTTTTAATAATATAGTATTTAAACAAAAGAAAATAGTGAATATGTATCTTATAAATTTATAAGCCTGCAACTACAATTCTCTGGACATGAACAATATTTTTCCAAAAAGAACACCCTCCACTAATTATAAATTATAATTATTTATGAAAAGTTTCTATTACAACAATTTAATCTAATACACAAACACTTAGTGAGAAATGCTAAGAGGATTTTTTTAGAGAGAGAATTACAATAAAAGAGAGAAAATGATATGCTTAGTTGATGTATAGAATAAAAAATATATAATACTTAATAGATTTTAAAAAAAATTAATTTTTTTTAATATAAAGTGGACAGACTCTGTCTGTGTGCATGACAGACCACATGGGAGTGATCAACAATAAATAATTGCATCTTTTTTTATACAAAAAAATATTTTTAAATTTATGAAATTGGGTCGGATTGACAATAGTCTAAACCTGACCCATTATCAATTTTAATTGAAATGCATACGCCTCTAATTTAAGAAATTTAAAAGTGAGGCACGTGTGCTACATGTCCCAAATTGAAACCAGGTTGAGTCAAAGTTCAACTCACTCGAGTTATTGTGTTGTGTTTTGCCATGGCAAATTAGATTGGGTATGTGGGCCTAAATAGAAGGTCCAACATGGCATTAGTTGTGTCGCAAGCCAACCCATTCCTATGTCGGACACAAGTCCTAGCATGTTGTGATGTGCTTGGGCCACTGAAGGCGATTGCAAGCCATATGTCATTCTTGGGCTGCCCGGCCCATTTGTTACCTATAGTATTTTAGCAAACATTGTCAATTAGATGATATATAATTTGTTTTATATATCAATTATCATAGACAAATATACACAATGAATTTTTAAATTTTTTTCAGAGCTAATATCATCTTGTAAAAGATATAATCAAAAAATCATTTACAAATTTAATATATATACAAAATATAAAATTATTTTTTCAACTGCTTATAAATTGTAATTACTTCAAATAAGAAATCATTTAAGGAGATCGAGATTATCATTTATGACCAATTACATTTTTTTGTAAAAATAAAACTGTATTACATTATTTATAATCTATATTTTTCACAAAAAAAAATAAATTATATTAAAATTAATAATCATTTCATTAAAAAAATAAAATTATAAGAATACTATTATTACCACTTATATGTTTATCATATCATATCGTGTGCGTGTGCGTGTGCGTGCGCGTGCGTGTGTGTGTGCACCATCTTATAAGATAAGTTAAAATTTGAGATGTATTTTTCTCATTTTCTCTTCATTGAGTTGAACATTGTGTTGCTAGATCTTTAAGGTACTTATGTTTATTCCATGATGATAACTATTCCAACTCAAAATCATAATGAATCAAAATTTTACATATATTGTGATAGTGAAACGAGGGAAAAGTACATCAAATTATAACAACAATCAAAATTATGGTCACCGCATGAGAAACACAATTTTTCCTTCAAATTTGGGCTAACATTGTACACGAAGTTTTAAAAGTTGGGATGCTATAAACTGCAAATACTATTTAAGATGGAATCTTACATGTCTCAACTGTACAGATTGGAAGCTATTAAAGTCTAGATTTTGCGCTTAAAATTGAGTTGCACATCAGTATGATAAGCCAATTATATAAAACATCAGCATATAAGAAGACCTGGCTTATTTAATTGTGATTAAAAGATGACATTCATTTTACAGATATAAAAAGCATTAAATCTATAACTTGTCAAAAAAAAAAAAAACTCACCAGTATAGCCTGTCTTAGCTTCCACAAAACTTGTCAAAAAGTTTTCTTGCAAAAAGGATTGACTGCCTCAGAAAAATCAGGATATCAAAGTAAATCATCTTCCAATTATCAATTTCAATCATAATCATCAAAATTTACAGCTAGCTTTGAGTAAGAATCGCTACTGATTAATTTTTCATCAATATTTTTGTTTATTTATTAAAATGTTCAAAGCAAAAAAATTACATTACATTCACTCTTCACAAGATAATAAAAAATAATATTATTGAGGTTCATTGTTTTATTTTATTTAATTTTTTTTATTTATGTATGAGAACACTGAACTTATGAGATAAGACAATCTAACTAAGCCCTTATATCAAAACTTGCTTGTATACATTTTGTTTGGAAGGATTTCATATTTTGATTTTTCTTTTAGTTTGTACTTATACACAATAAAAGAGCAAAACACTGAGGAGAAAACACTTAGGTTGTAAATAGAAAAATTATTCTCCACCATTTAATGTTGCACACAATGAGTGTGCGATGAAGCCTTAGCAGCACAATAGAAGAAGCATTGTGTGGCCATGTTTTTTTTTTTTCAAAATTCATACTACGAGGATGCCATAATTCAATTTTTTTTGGAGCAAACTCATTTTTCACGTAATTGATATATGTTAGATATTCTATTAGGTAAAAACCTTAATTTTGATGTGCAAACATTTTTTATTGAGATACAAATTCTAACTTTTAAATTTAAACTCAAATTAATCACGGCGAGGTACTAGTCACAATAGATATAGAAGTAGGAGAATCTCAATTTAGTATATATACTATAGAAGAATGTGTCACACCAAGAATAATTATTTGATATTAATTCCATAAAATAGAAGAGATTAATAAATTATATAGTATTGATAGAGACATACTGTCAGAGTTATCTAATAGTCCTCACAGAGTCTTGTTGACATAACCCCCATAAAAGGGTGCCACTTGAGATTCCTCCCCAGCATGGTAACAATATATCTTTTCTGTCCTCTAAGTACTATAGCTTTTGTATCTCATTCAACTACTTCATACTTTGAGATTATTGACTCTTTAGCAAATATTTATATTCAAGGAAGCACGGATACGACTCCATACATGCATGTCCACGTGTCGGACACTCAGATATGTGGACACAATACGGACACGGTACGGACAAGGTACTGACATGGTACGGACACAGGACGGATACGTATATGATACGTCACATGGCATATCGTTGATCAATCCGTATACGATACGCAATGTGGTGTATCAGATGAATGTGTAGCTATCGTATACATACCAACAACGCCCGACGACATGCCCATGACGGCCAATGGCTGATTCTGAGGCAGCACAAGTGAGAATAATTCTGTGGGGTGTGGGATGGCCGCGATTCTGTGGAGCAAACAGGGGGCGGGCATGATTTTGGGGAAGCAGGGGGCGAGCGCAATTTGTGGGGATGCAGGAAGCGGGCATGATTTGTGGAGAGGACACAATTTGTAGAGAGGAGGGCGCAATTTGTAGAGAGGAGGATGCGATTTGTGAGGCAGTGGGCGGGCGCTATTTGTGGGAGGCAGTGGGAGAGCGCGATTCTGTGGAGAGCCATGGCACAATTTTGGGGGGGGTCAGATTTTCATAAAATAAAAAAATTATATTTTTTATATAATATAAGATTATTATTAAATATTATTTTATAAAATAAGATATTTATAAATATTATCTTATAAAATATAATATACTATTTTAATTTTATAAAATAAAAAAATATATTTATTTAATAAAATAAAATAAAATATATTATTTTATTTTATAAAATACCTAATATTTATTAAGAATAATTTTATTTTTATTTTTATTTTTAATTTTTTATCATGACGTATCATAGCCGTATCTTAATTTTTTTGAATTTGTCGTGTCCTCGTATCATGCCGCATCGTATCCTCATATCCGTGTCTGTGTCCGTGTCCGTGCTTCTTAACTTATATTTATTACTTTTGTTCATATTCTTTGAATAGTATGGTAGCAAATGAAACAATTTCAAAAATCATTAAATACCATAATATTCGACATGGATTAATGTTTCTCACGTGTTTGCATATTACTGATTATCCCATTAGTCTTATTTTTTGTGAGTTATCTTTCTATATATATTAATTCTAATTTTAATCACTTTATCTAATTTTTGTTTGCCGAATCAAAAGACTCCGTAAAAATTTTTCTGAGACTTAATTAGGTAAGCTATATACTTTCTCTTATACGATAATATTTCAAGATATATATTTGTGTTATACATTTTGCTTATTTATTCTTAACTTAGTAATTCATCACATGTCAAGATGAGTAAACTTGACTTAATCTTAAAGATATTTCTATTCTAATGTGTGAGATATGTTAGTTAAGAAAGAATATTATAACTTAAAATCTTGTATGTCATAATGTTATAAATAAGAACTCATTTAATTTAATATACTCAAACATATTGAGACCTTATAAATATGTAACCAAATAGATCTTTAAAAATTTAATTACTTTTATTAATAACAATATTTAAATTATCTAATTTTTAAATAACTTATTAATTACTTAATCTTTAAATATTTAACTTTTTGTATGTTGATAATATTTAAATTACCTAGTTCAAGAAGTAGCTTCAATCACAATTCTAAATAAAAAATTTTAGGAAACTTAAATATTTTTTTAAGATAAAGATGACTTATTCCATAAAAGAGATTCCACTGTGACAAAAGAGTCATGTGATTGATACTTTATAGAGGTTAACCTCATATTTTATGCTCCAGCAGGTACTCTTATTGATCAAGATTTACATTTCTTATCCGATACGATTCATCCATTTCACTCAACTACTTAAAAAAATTATAAGAAAATTTAATTATATGACAATTAACTGATTATATTTAGCCAATATAACCAATATAATTAGTTATTTTAGATACTAAGGTATTTGAAATAATCTCAAGACTTTAAATCTTCTTCAGAGATCACGAGCACATGCAGTTAAATGTATATTTGATACTAATTGGACACCAGTTTACACTAAGAGGGGATATGTGATAAATTTTTATTTTTTTTTCTTAAAAGTAATCCAATCTCCTAAAAAAGTAAGAAAAACAATTTTTTTGATATCTAATATAAATATAGAGTTCAAAACAATAGTAACCATTACTTACAAGATATTTTTGATTTGACATCTACCTATAGAGATTGAGTATACATCATCTTCTCTCACAACTCATTACTGTGAAAGTCGAGCATCAAGGTATATAACCTCCAATCAAAAATTTTACAAGTAAATAAAATACATAAAGATAAATTATTTTTTTAACATATTAGAAAGTTCAATATTATTACTTATAATCAGATAGTATGGATGAACGCCCAACTTGTAGGATGCAAATCCAAAAATACTCAAGCAACCATAAGCTATAGAAAATTTGTATATATTTAGATATACTACGTAGTAAGAATAAGTAGGATACATTAAACACAGATTAGATACAAATTGAAAATATATAAATAAAAAATACAAATACAACATTTCAATACTCATTCAAGTTAGTGTATAAATATCTAAAGTATCAGCTCTGAGTAAAGAAAAAGATTATTGTAATATTTTTTAATTTGTTTTTTTATTTTTATGCTTATGATGATAGTACTCAACTTATGAATTATCTCTCTTTTGTCTTCTATTTACATATGGAATTATAGATTACAACTCTATATAAGATAAATAATGCCGAGTTTATTTTATTTACTTTTTTATTCATATCATGGCATTAGAGACAAGTTTTACAAACACTAGAAAAAGATAGTGCACGTGGAGTGAGGATGTAATACTGTAGTTGTGCATGTGGTGGTTGTGCAATTGTCACATGGTGCATGTGATGTGCAATAGTGCTGCTGGTGCGCATGCAGTGAAACATTGTTGCATGGTGCATGTGGTGTGTGATAATATGGTGCAAGTGATAATTTGGCATCATGTGTATGCTGGGAAACAATGTGCTGCAGGGATTAAAGTTGGTTGTGCGATAGTGAGATGCAAGTGTAACATTGTGGTGCAAACATAATGCTAATATGGCAGTGTGGCACAAACATAATGCATGTGTGTCAATGTTGTGTAGCTATTGAGGCATTTACTATGATATTTACATCATAGTTTATTTGTTTCATATTGTGATGTTATAGTGATACTTACCTGCTATGCTGCTGATAGATTTATTGTAACTAGATGAAATAAAAAAATTTCAGTTATTAGTATTTGAAAACTAGATCCATAAAAAGTATATAGAATGAACTGATAGAGTTCACATATGATTCTTTAGTCAAAATAAATTCAACCATTTGACAGAGAACCTTCTAGAGATGATATGAATAGGAGATTATTATTAACAGATTCTCGATTACTAAATACATTGTGATGGTCTATTAATGTTGAAGTATCCTCAATGTTTAGTTCTTGCATTACATGCAAGGTGTCATGAGAACTTACAATATTCTTTATTAATCTCATACTAAGCAAATATATGATGTGGTCTCACAACTAATAGAATTTAAATTAAAGAAGTCTAGAGATCCATAACAAATTATTATTTACTTTACTCATTTCACATAATAAACAACCCATTTGTTTTAGGTGTAGCCAATAGGTAGATGTGTCAAACGGGTCGGGCCGGCCTGGGACGAGGCACGGCACGGTTCGGCCATGCCTGGGCCGGCCCGGCATGTTTTTAAACCGTGCCCGGGTTAGGAATTGCTCGTGCCATGCCGTGCCTGGCCCGGCATGGCTCGTGCCGTGGCACGGCATGCCGGCACGGGTTCGTCCCGTGCCGGTTCACTCGGGCACGCGAGGGCCGTGGGCGTGACCCGGCCCCCGGCCCCCCCCCCAGTAAAAAGACTGCAGGCCGGGTCTGATTGGACCCGGCCCGTGGTCCCGACTGCCGAGCCCCGACGAGCTTAGACCCGACCAATCCCAACGGCCAAAAAAAAAAAATTCAAACTTTAAAGATTTTCAGCCGTTGGATTCGCCTCCAATGGCTAGGGGGCAGAATCTAACGGTCCTAGTAATTCTGCCCCTTAAAATTATATTAAAAATTCAAAAAAATAATAAAAAAATATCTTTTTTTATAAAAAATTAATTACTTTAGTCTATAAATTCTACCCCCCTCCCTATAACATTTATGTTTTTCAAAAACATATATTCTCTCAAAACTTTCTCTCTCTCACATAAACCGTGCGTCTCTCTCTCGGGCCTCGGGATTTTGATTTTGGCTTGGATTTTCGTGAAACTCTACTTGAGTTTTGAACATCAGAGCTTCCTGCGGTGCACCTTGCACGTGACTGACCTCATTGCTTTTACCGGGTAATTTATTTTAAGTTTTTATTTACTTTCTCTCTCTAAAGCTTCTCTCTCTAGAAAAACATAGGAAAAAAAACATAAAAAATGACAAATACACCTGACACGTATTTAAATTTGGAAAATGAAAATGTTAGTGTTACACAGACGTCTGCGGCTGCTGAAACTTTGGTTTCTCCAGTCGTCTCAACCCAAAGTTCTAAAAAACAAAAAAAACTATGAGGACTTCTGTAGTTTGGACTCATTTTAAAATCATAACACAAATAAATATTAGGGGTGAGGAACTTAAAATAGCACAGTGCAAATATTGTATGAGACTTTTAACATGCAAGAGTTCATGTGGGACTGGGCACCTTAAGAGACATGCCGAATTATGCACCAAAAAATATGGACTCTTAGATCCTAGGCAAACCCAACTTGGCACTACATTTTTTGAGACGGAATCGAGTTCAGTCTCAAAGTTTACTCCCTTCGTATACTCCAGCGAGTTGGGTAGGGACGGCATGGCCAGGCTCATCACATTGATGAGTCTTCCGATCAGATTTTCGGAAGATCCGAGGGTAGTGCGCATCATGCAGACTTATTTTCAGCCATCCTATCGTAGGATTCCTAGGTTCACATCTAGGAGTGACATACTAAAGATATATAAGTGAGAAAAACATAAAATAATTAAGGAATTTTTGACATTTAGTGGAGTGGTGTCCGTGACGTCCGATATATGGACATGTCACGATGATTCTTCTTATGCATGTCTCACGAGTCATTATGTAGATTCTAACTGGACAATCAATAAAAAAATATTAGGATTCACTGAGATTCTTCATCCTCATGATGGCCCGGCCATTTTTGAGTGTATGATGAAAATATTTAGGGAATATAAAATTCAAAATAAAATTTTTAGTGTCACTTTCGATAATGCTACGAATAATGGAGTAGCGATCAATATGTTTGTTAGGAATATTAGAGACGCACCTTTAGGAGAGATCTTTCATGTCAGATGCATGTGTCATGTAATTAACCTGATAGTTCAAGCGGGTATGAAGGTGTGTTCCCCCGCGTTGGAAAATATACGCAATGCACTCAAGTATATTCGCACTCCTCGCAGACTACAAGAGTTTGGTAATCTCTGTTTGTCTGCGAATCTTAAGAAGAAGAAATTCCAATCAGATGTGAGACATCGTTGAAATTATACGTACCTGATGTTGGAATCATGTGTTGGATACGAACACGTGATATCCGACTACGTCAATAGTAAGAATGGCGAACTTATTATTGACGACACTGACTGGGCTTCAGGAATTTCATTTATGAAATTCCTGAAGATATTTTATGACACGACGAACATGTGTTCGTCGGTTTATACGCCCACCACTTGCATTGCACTTCGTTGCATATGCAACATTAGTAGCATGTTTAGGAAGTATCGAGCGGACCCGACGCTTAGCCATATAGTTGCAGAGATGGAGACCAAGTACTTGAAGTACTGGTCCACCATTCCATCTCTTTATTGCCTCGCAGCATGCATGGACCCTAGGGCTAAGGTGGAAGGGGTTGAAAACACCCTGACTTTCATTTCCTCGTGCATGAACCTGGAAGAACCACCTGAAGGGTTCATTTACGAGAAGTTGACAGACCTGTTCACATACTACGATACTAGGTATGGTGGTGGTGGTGGTGAGACTGTGAGTACGGACACTGATACCTTGTTCGGAGATGACGATTATTCCATTAACCTAGCGAGGGAGAAACGTAGGGGTGGACCTTCACATAGGAGCGAGTTGTCTCGGTACTTAGATACCGATTACTGCTCAATCCTATCACCTTCTGACAATAAGAATCTTGATTTATTACAGTGGTGGAAATCATATGAGTCCGCCTATCCCGTGCTATCTAGGATGACACGGGATCTACTGACTCCTCCGGTGTCAAGCGTAGCATCGGAGTCTGCTTTTTCTGTTGCAGTGAACGTAATTTCGGATAGGAGATCCAGATTACGTCCAGATATGGTTGAGGCCTTGGCATGTTTGAAGGATTGGGAGGAATCGAGATTTAGCATCAGTGATCGTACTGAAGCTGGGACTGTGACAGACACTGCAGTCGCATCCACATCCACTACGATGGCGGAGGAGCTGATTGCCGATGATGATGACTCATATGATACTGATCTTGATGTTGCGGCTGATAATTCTCATGATATGCCGCTTGACGATTGATGCTCATCTGCTCTTTTTTTCGATATTTTTTTATCTATTTTATTTATACGCTTTGTTTGTACTTTGTACCATACGTTCAGTTGAAACTTATACTTGTTTTGTTCGAACTATTGGTTTCAAAAGCATTAATGGTAATTTTTCATTTGTGTAGTTTAATTTTTTTTTAATTAAAATTTTTACTAACTTAATGTATTTATTTATTATTTTACCATTTAAAATTTATTTTAAAATTTAATAACATTAAATTTTAATATATAATTAATAAATTATAATAATAAAAAAAGCTAAATTTAATTGAAAAAAAAAAAAAAATTTTCTAATATTTTTTTGTTTTATTTAATTTTAAATGTTATATTTTTTACAAAAAATTATAATTTTTAATTATTACTAATACTCTAAAGTATATACAGTAACATAATAAAAAAATTAAAAAAAAAAAAATTTTGTAATCTGCCATTTAGGGCTGGCCTCTCGGGACCCGGACCCCGGTTGACCCGGTCCCGAGTTGCGGCACCCGCCCCGCATGCCCTGCCGTGCGCTCGTGCCGCCTCACCTGGCCTGTGAGTGGCAAGGCGTGCCCGAGCGTGCTGGGCATGGCACGGCACGGCCTTGCCGTGCCTACGGGCCGTGCCGTGCTGAGCCGGCCCGTTTGACACCTCTATGTCACGATGATTCTTCTTATGCATGTCTCACGAGTCACTATGTAGATTCTAACTAGACAATCAATAAAAAAATTTTAGGATTCACTGAGATTCTTCATCCTCATGATGGCCTGGCCATTTTTGAGTGTATGATAAAAATATTTAGGGAATATAAGATTCAAAATAAAATTTTTAGTGTCACTTTCGATAAAGCTTCTAATAATGGAGTAGCGATCAATATGTTTGTTAGGAATATTAGAGACGCACTATTATGAGAGATCTTTCATGTCAGATGCATGTGTCATGTGATTAACCTAATAATTCAAGCGGGTATGAAGGTGTGTTCCCCCGTGTTGGAAAATATACGCAATGCACTCAAACTCAAGTATATTCGCACTCCTCGCAGACAACAAGAGTTTGGTACTCTCTGTTTGTCTGCGAATCTTAAGAAGAAGAAATTCCAATCGGATGTGAGACATCGTTGGAATTACACGTACCTGATGTTGGAAACATGTGTTAGATACGAACACGTGATATCCGACTACGTCAATAGTAAGAGTCATGAACATATTATTGACGACACTGACTGGGCTTCAGGAATTTTATTTATGAAATTCCTGAAGATATTTTATGACACGACGAACATGTATTTGTCGGTTTATACGCCCACCACTTGCATTGCACTCCTGTGCATATGCAATATTAGTAGAATGTTTAGGAAGTATCGATCTGACCCGATGCTTAACCATATGGTTGCAGAGATGGAGACCAAGTACTTGAAGTACTGGTCTATCGTTCCATCTCTTTATTGCCTCGCTGCATGCATGGACCCTAGGGCTAAGCTGGAAGGGGTAGGAAACACCCTGACTTTCATTTCCTCGTGCATGAACCTGGAAGAGCCACCTGAAGGGTTCATTTACGAGAAGTTGACAGACCTGTTCACATACTACGATACTAGGTATGGTGATGGTGGTGGTGAGACTGTGATTACGGACATTAATACCTTGTTCGGAGATGACGATTATTCCATTAACCTGGCGAGAGGGAAATGTAGGGGTGGACCATCACATAGGAGAGAGCTGTCTCGGTACTTAGATACCGATTACTGCTCAATCCTATCACATTCTGATAATAAGAATCTTGATTTATTACAGTGGTGAAAATCATATGAGTCCATCTATCCCGTGCTATCTAGGATGGCACGGGATCTACTGACTCCTCCGGTGTCGAGCGTAGCATCGGAGTCTGCTTTTTCTGTTGCAGTGAACGTGATTTCGGATAGGAGATCGAGATTACGTCCAGATATGGTTGAGGCATTGGCATGTTTGAAGGATTGGGAGGAATCGAGGTTTAGCATCCATGATCGTACTGAAGTTGGGACTGGGACAGACATAGCAGTCGCATCCACATCCACTACGATGGCGGATGAGCTGATTGCCGATGATGATGATCCATATGATACTGATCTTGATGTTGCGGTTGATGATTCTCATGATATGCCGCTTGACGATTTATGCTGATATGCTGTTTTTTTCGATGTTTTTTTATTCATTGTATTTATACGCTTTGTTTGTACCGCATGTTGTGTTGAAACTTATACTTGTTTTGTTCAGACCATCGGTTTCAAAAGCATGATTGGTAATTTTTCATTTATATAGTTTAATTTTTCTTTTAATTTTAATTTTTACTAACATAATGTATTGATTTATTTTTTTTACGATTTAAATTTTATTTTAAAAATTAATAACTTTAATATATAATTAATAAATTATAAATATAAAAAAAGCTAAACTAATTTGAATTTGATAAAAAAAATAATTTTCTAAAATTTGTTTTTTTTAATTTTAATTTTTAACATTTTTAAAAAAAATTATGTTTAATAATTAATACTCTACACTTAACCTTAAGCAATAAAATTTACAATATATAAATTAAAAAAAAACAATATTCTGATTTCTGCCTGTCCGTGCGGCCTCCCGCCTGCCCGGCCTGCCGGCCCTGCCTCTCTCTCACTCTCAGTCTCTGGACTCTGGCCGCTCGGGTCAGCCTATGCGGCTATGCCCTGGCCCCTGGCCTGTATGGCCAGGCTGGGCCCGGGCGGTCCCGGCACGGCACGGTAGCACGATCGTGCTGGTTAAAAACAGGCCGGTCCGGCCCGTTTGACACCTCTACCAAAAGGCATAGAAGTGACTGTTGGAGATATTTGCTTCATTCTGTTATATTTACTACATTACACTTAAGTGTAGAATTTCATAATCAGATTCAATGTGATCGTATTTTTTTCAACATATCAAAGATCTATCATCATACAGTCCAATAGACCAATATTTGCCAGGATGAGATAGAGACTCAATAGAGAAATACTTCACATTTTTTAGCTTGGATAGGTGAGGAGTATTAGTCGTAACAAAGATTGGGATAGGAGATCCTTAATACAAAGCACACATTATAAGAAAAATAATTATATCAGCAAGTCTTCATAGAGATACCCACAGTGACTTATGTAAGGGAGGAATATATAAATTTCCTCACTAGTAATATAACAATGAAATATTATTAATTTCCTTAGCATTTAAATATGTATTATGAAATCATTTACTTGATAAAAGTTCATCTAAACAAATTAGATTGACTCTTTAAAGTCATAATAAAAAAGTAAAAATAAGTTTGACAATAATAATTATAAATAATTTTACTGGTGAATAAACAATTACAAGATAAAGTTGAATCTACAAGAGGATCAAATAGAGTTAACAAAAAACAATGAGTCTGATAGTTTTATCCAAGTAATGATCATGAATAAGATTTTAGAAACATAATGTTTAAGTAAGAATAACTTAAAATCAATCACAAGCTTAAATGCATTTAAGCCAATTATCAATGAATATACAAGATTAATAATAATAGTCATACAATCAACATTTAGAGATTTACTTTTCCAAATCATTCTTAGAATCAACCTTCATGTTATCTCCATCCTTAGACTAACATTTATCAATGTTCTAAACCAATTTTTTAATATATACATTTGAGAGTTAGAACTTTTAGAAAAAAGATTTTGATATAATGAAAAACAATTTAAAAAATACAAGTCTAGTAGCTTATGGTTGAAAATGAAAAAACATATTTGTCAATAATTCCAATCAAAAGTACTTTTGACTAGAACAAAAAAATCCCAAGAAATTGATTTTTCAAATAGATTTAAAGATAACAAAATTTAATTTTATGAAAAGAGTTTTATGAAACAATTTTATGAACAAAATTCAAAATATTTTTACAAAGTTAAATCTTTGATTGTAATTTTTAAAAAATAATTTTTTAAAACATTTTTTCACCCTCCTCCCAATATCCCCCTTACCAACCCCAGAATAGATACATACGACAAACTTCCATACTAGTCAATTATCTAAGTATTAATGACGACTAAGCATATGTAATTTTGGAGTTCTTATGAGATCCAATACATAATAATAAATTAAACGCATCTAATTTTTTATTTTTGTTTATAAATAGTTTTTTGAAATTGTTTTTAAAACTATTTCCAGAATAATAACTATCAAAAAAAAAAAACAAAAAATCCCCAAAACAAGTTTTGATAATTATTTGACCTTGAACAAGATGAGAAACCTGATGATTTATTGAACAGTGAGTCAAAGATCAATAGTTAATAACACACACAGACACACACACTCACACACATATATATTAGCAAACACAAACACATATAAAAAACAAAAAAAAATGAATAAGAAATATAACTTTCTTTTTTGTTCTTTGCTTTATATATGACTACATACAAGTAAACATTAAGGATTTATCACAATTATAAGCCATTTTTTAAGCATTCACATATAAAAACACAAAACTAAATTCTAAACATTCAAAGTCAATAATTGACTTTATAATTAGAATATTTGACATTAATGTAATAATTGAAATCTAAGATGATTTGATCACTTCTAATGCAGATTTCATGGTGTATCAATTAGGAAGTGCGATATTATTTGAGTGAGTAAAAACTATAAATAATAATTTAACAAGTAAATATTTAATAGTAAAAATAATTTCGATAATAAAATATAATTTATACAATCAAATCTGAGTAGTTAAGATACGACTTGATTGATAGCTATGGTGATAACGTTATAATAGTAGGCTTTCGATATTATTTTGGATTATTTGATCATGCCTTGAATAATTATTCATATATAATAAAATTATATTAAATATTTTTGATTTGAAATGCATATGTTAAAAAACATATCATGATAAATATGAAATTTAAATACCATAGAAAAATACATAATAATAAAATGTGAATAAGAATAATAAATTATGAATTATAATGAATGAAGTTAGAATGATAAGCCAAAATGTAAATAAAATTGAGTTTCAATTTTTTTTTGTTATTTTGTTCAATGTTCAAGAACACTTAATTGTGGGCTATACCAAATTTCTTTATATATATCATGATATGTTTTTATATTCAAACTTTATCTTTTTATAATTAAAAAATATATTTTTTTATTTTCTACTGCTCATACCTCTCTCCTCTTCCTGTCACCTAAACCAACAAAATCATAATTGGATAATTCAACATAGTATCAAAGATGATTCTAGTGAGAAAGATACATGTACACTCATTTGTATTTTTTGTGATAAAGTAACTAAATGAGGCATTTATAGACAAAAGTAAGACCTTGTTAAAGGGTTTAGAAATTCGAAAAAGTGTACAAAATGTCCCGAATATGTTAGAAAAGAAATAGAAGATTATATGCTGGCCAAAAAAACTCAAAAAAATCAAATAAGTTTTAGAAGTCATAATGTGAATGAGGATGTGTTTGGGTTCCAAGATGAGGATGATGAAGACCCGGAGGTTACTAGCAAAAGAAAAAGAAAGGATGTTTCTAGTTGTGGTAGCAATGGAGAGGGAAGTGGTGGTAGTGTTAGTGGTAGTTACATAAAGAGAATGAGGCAGAAAGGTCCTATGGATCATTTCTTTACTCCTAATCCAAAAATGATTATTCAAAATAGAAAAAATATTCAAACTACTATCAACAATGCATACAAGAAAGAGGCCAGGGAGAGAGCTGATATATTATTTTGTAGATGGATGTATGATGCTGCGATTCCATTTAATGTAGTGAACTATGCTAGTTTCCAACCAATGCTTGAGGCAATTGGGCAATATGGTGTAGGTTACAAGGGACCAAGTTTTCATGATGTCAGGGTTACTAACCTCAAGAAAGAATTAGCTCTCACAAAGACTTCAATTGAGGTTCATTTCACAAAATGAAAACAAAATGGATGTTCAATTATGTCAAATAGATGGACTGAAAGGAATGAAAGGTCATTGGTGAATTTCTTGGTGAATTATTCAAGAGGGTCCGTGTTTATGAAATTTATTGATGTTTCTTCTATTATCAAGACGGGAGAGAAATTATTTGAATTACTAGACAGTTGGGTAGAGGAAGTTGGTGGAGTCAATGTTGTTCAAGTGATAACAGATAATGCTTCAAATTATGTGGCGGCAGATACTTATAATTTAATTTCAAATTTTCGTTTACTTATTTATGTAAATGATTACATCTATTATCTATATATTATGTGTTTAAATTATGTAGGGAGATTGTTAGAAATGAAAAGACTACATTTGTATTGGACACCATGTGTCGCACATTGTCTTGACTTAATACTAGAAGATATTGGAAAACTATCACACATCAAGAAGACAATAGAGAGGGTCATATCCATAAGCGGCTACATCTATAATAGAACGGATTGGCTCAACATGATGAGGCGATTTACTGAGCAAAGGAAGTTGTTAAGTCTGCTAAGACTCGGTTTGCAACGGCCTTTATCACCTTATCTCGTATCAATGAATAAAGAAATAACTTAAGGAATATGTTTACTAGTTCAGATTGGACGAAAAGTAAATGGGCAAATGAGCAAAATTGAAAAAATGTAGCCAATATAATTTTCATCTCTTCTTTTTGGAATACTGTAGTGTTTTGTTTGAAGGTGTCAGACCCTCTTGTACGTGTGCTTCGTTTGGTGGATGGTGAAAAGAGACCTCCTATGGGTTACATTTATGCAGCCATGAAAAATGCGAAGGAAATCATCATCAAAAGCTTTAATGGGAATGAAGATAAGTATAGGGAAATCATGAAAATCATTGATAGGAGGTGGGAGGTTCAACTTCATCGCCCTTTGCATTCAGCTGGGTATTTTTTGAACCCACAATTCTATTATGATACAGAATGATTAGGAATTGACCTAGATTCAAAAATCTTTGAAGATGTACGTAGTTGCATTTCGAGATTGGTGAAAAACAGAGATGAACAAGATACAATTATATCACAACTCGACTTGTACATGCATGCTAGAGACCTTTTTGGTAATGAGTTTACCATTAGAACAAGAAAGACTAAACATCCAGGTTAGTCATTTAGTTTTGTTAATTAGTGCATTGAAATTATTATATATGTTTGGTTAAAATAGGTGAAATGTTCAACTAATAATTTATTTATATTAATTGTAGCTGAATGGTGGGGTATGTTTGGATCAAGTGCTAGAAGTTTGCAAAAATTTGCATTGAGGATTCTCAACCAAAATGTAGTGCATCAGGGTTGTGAAAGAAATTAGAGTATCTTTGAGAATGTAAGTTACTAAAGCAATTACATGCAATTGAATTTGTGTCTTAAAGGTACAACATTATTTAATATAACTTATATTCTTCAAAATTAAAACATTGAGATATAATCATGAAAACTATTTGTTTTTTTCAAATTCATAGCAAGAAGAGAAATAGGTTGGACCATCAACGCTTGAATGATTTGGTGTACATTAAGTACAACCAAACCTTGATGAAAAGATACACTGAGCGTCATACCATTGATCTCATTATCTTGAAAGAAATAGATGATAGCAACGAATGGTTGATTGGAAAAATGGAAGATGAATATGTTGCAGAAAATGATTTGGTGTTTGAAGGTGATGATTTAACATGGGGTGATGTTGCAAGAGCTAGTGGAGCTGAGGAGCTTAGGGTTTATACAATAGCTAAACCAAGCAAAACATAAATATCAACATTAAAACCAAAGTCAAGACCATCTAGCTCTAAACATACTTCTACTCTTGCTTTGATTGATGAAGATGAAGAGATGATCTATTCATCGCGAGATAAAGATGAAGAATAGGGAGAGTGGAAGATTGATGATGGAGATGATATTGATGAAGACTTTCTTGATTTAGATTTAGATGTAGATACATGAGTATTTATTTTGTTTTAGAACTTTGAATGTTTGTTATTTTATTTTGAAATTTTGAATGTTTGGATGATGGGAGCATTATTAATATTTGATTTTTATTTTTGATGTTCTTTAATTTATAAGATGAAAATTAAAGACTATATTTAGTAAAATGTATAATTTTTATGTGTATTAGGCTGTGTGCGCCTCAAATAAAAAAGTTCGCGCCTAAAGTGCGCCTTGCGCCTTAAGGCACCAAAAGGCTTTTGCGCCTCAGTGCGCCTTACGCCTTAAATAACTATGGAATTTATATCATACCAATTTAGTATTTATTATATGAATCATTATATCATATATCAAACTTCTTATGTCGATGTACCCCAACAAAATATAATTCATAAAAGGAAGAATAGGCACATTATTAAAATAACTTAGACTCCTACTTAGAAAGATTATTCCAAAATATTTTGGAGGAGATGCAATTTTAACAGCAACCTATCTCATTTATCAAATATTTTCTTTTATCATTTTCTATTATATACCTTATTAGATAGTACATCAAAAAAAGAGACTTTATTTTGTCTCATTAAAATTTTTGGATATATTTATTTTACTCAATCGATCTCTAGGATGGGATAAGTTAGAATCTAAGATCTTTAGATATGTTTTCCATATATACTCGAGTACTAAAAGAATGTAAAAGTGTTCTTTACTAGAGATTTATGAGATTTTAGTAAATAATAATACTATATTTTTAGCAAAGTGTCTTTTTCAACTAGCCTAAGAATAATGTGAATCCAAATATTACACCCAGATCTATTACCTTTCCTTCATCACCTATAGCTCTGATTGGGTCATCACTTAATAAAGAGCATCACTCATCATTTACAAGTAAACATATTGATACTTAATATGGTATCATTCTCATTGAGTTATCATATCTAATAATAAATTTAGATTATATTAATTCTAGAGATAATGAGATAACCCCAATAGTAAGATCTTATTTAAGCTCAGATGGCATAGTTGACAATAATTTTTCACTAATACAAACTCATATTAAGTCGTTAACTAAGAAATTTTACTAGCCATACCTTCAAGTCTATACCAAGAGAAAAAAAAACATGTCTCACCTTTTCAAACTAAAGATGAGTCTGTTGAAGAGCCAGATAATCTTACAGTCAACTATTTTGATCTTGATTTTTTGATCATTTTCCTAAAAAGACTGAAAAATTATACTTAATACTTGATTTCATATGTTTTATCATATTTTCATCTTATACATTCATTTATATTTATTTACTTCTCTTGACAATAATAGAATATTCAAATCTTTTTATGAGGAACTATCCTATCCGAGATGGACTCAAGTCATGATAGATGAGATACATGTCATCCATTTTAATACAATTTTAAAACTAGATCAATTACCCTCGAAAAAATTTGTTGTTGGTTGCACGTAGGTGTTCACTTTCAAGACAAGTCTAGATAAGAAAGTAAATGACCTTATGGTGAAACTTGTAGCCAAAATATTTTCTCATATATTTAGTGTCGACTACCAGGTTACTTACTTTCTAGTGATCAAGATAATCTTAGTACAAATTTTTATTTATCTTGCAATATCTCATAGTTAAAAGATATATTAGCTAAATATAAAGAATGTATTTATTCACGATGATTATGAGAATGAGATGTACATAGAATAACCAATTTGGTTTGGAGTAACACAATTAGATACGATTAGCAAATTACGAAAGATACATTCAAAAAATATCTACAATAACCTAATTTGTAAGGTTTTCATAAGTATTTACCTCATTTAGGTTACATAGATATCTTACTAACTTTTTTGTTGTTGAAAAGTTATGACGACAATTATTTTTTTTTTTTATGTGATTGGCATTCTTATTATAAGAGATTATGAGTCAGGAATCATCTAACATATTTTGTAACTTCAAGCACATAAACACTTCATCTATGACAGAACTTTATATTTTTCTTAGAGATAATATTATCTCATGAAAAAATATATGAAAGAAAATTAATTCTAGATTCAATGGAAAGGTAGAATTCAAAAATTTTATAATATTTACTTGCAATATACTTTGGATGCATCATCTACTTGAAGATATCGAGTATGCATTATCTTCTCTCACTATCCTTTATAATGACAATCAAGCAGTAACATAAATTCTTGAATTCGATATTTCAAGAGCAGACAATGCATAAAAAACTAAATTACTTGTTTCTATGGAAGAAAATTTAGAATTAGCCAATTATTATAATATCCATTTAGATAGCAAAGCAACTATTCGACACTCAAAGTACTGAATTTTTGAAGTTATCTTATATTATGTTCATGATGTGTGTTTGCATTGAATTTGAGCTTTAAATGAAATGGTTTCCTTAAATTATAATTTATATAAAAATTGATGAATAGAACCAAAATTAAATAAAAATCAAGAAGAACTAATAAACAAAACAACAACGAAAACCCATGACATTTCAAAAGTTATAACTTGGTCATATTAGCACAATATTTATTTAAGGAGCAAGGCATGGCGAGGCACAAAAACCTTTTGGGGCATTGAGGTGCAAGGCGCACTTAAGGCAAGAGCTTTTTTATTTGAGGCGCACTCAACCTAATACAAATAAAAAGTATATATCTTATTAATATTATATTTAATTTTCATATAATAATATAAAGAATATCAAATATAAAAATCAAATATTAATAGTGCTCTTATCATCCAAACATTCAAATTTCCAATAGAAAATAATAAATATCATTAGTGATTCCAATCATCACAAAAATTTAAAGTATAAAAACAAAATAAATACTAATATATTTATATCTAATTCTAAATCAAGAAAATCAACATTCATATCATTCTCATCATCAATCTTTTACTCCTTCTCTTCTTCATTTTTCTCTTCCGATGAATAGATCATCTCTTTTTTTTATCAATCAAGCAAGAATAGGATTATGTTTAGAGCTAGATGGTTTTGACTTTAATTTTAGTGTTGGTGTTTTTACTTTGCTTGATTTAGCTCTTGTATAAATCCTAAGCTCCTCGGCACCACAAGCTCTTACAACATCACCTCATGTTAAATCATCATCTTCAGATACCAAATCATATTCTACCGCATTTTCATCTTTCATTCTTCTCATCAACCATTCATTATTATCATTTATTTCTTTCAAAATAATTGAATCAATGACATGATACTTAGTGTATCTTTTCATCAATGTTCGGTTGTACTTAATATACACCAATTCAATTGCATGTAATTATTTTAAATCTAAAAAAACACTTTAATAATCATCTATTTCTACCACATTTTTATCAAGCATTGATAGTCCAACCTATTTTTTCTCTTGTTATAAATCTAAAAAATTAAATAGTTTTCGTGATTATATCTTAATATTTTATATTTGAAGAATCTAATTTATATAAAAGAATATTGTAAAGAGTCTAAAAACATAAATTCAATTACATGTAATTATTTTAGTTACTTGCATTCTCATCGATATTCCATTCTTTTCACAACCTGAAGCACTACATGTTAGGTTGAGAACTCTCAATACAAACTTTTGCAAATTTCAAATATTTAATCCAAACATACCCTACCATTCAGCTATAATTAATATAAATTAATCATTAGTTGAATATTTCACCAATTTTAACCAAATAGATATAATAATTTTAATGCACTAATTAATAAAATTAAAGGATTAACTTTAAGATTTAGTCTTACTTGTTCTAATAACAAACTTATTATCAAAAAAGATCTCTAACTTACATGTATAAGTCCAATTTTGATATAATTACATCTTGTTCATCTATGTTTTTCACCAATCTCAACATTCAACTACACACATCTTCAATATTTTTGAATTTAGGTCAATTTTGAATCTTTTTGTATCATAATAAAACTATGAGTTCATAAAATATCTAGTTGAATGTAAAGGCCAATGAAGTTGAACTTATTACCTCTTAATAATAATATCTATGATTTCCTTATATTTCTCTTCATTCCTATTATAGCTTGTGATGATGATTTCGTCACATTTTTCATGGCTACATAAATATAGCTCATAGGATGCCTCTTTTCACCATCCAACAAATGAAGCACACATGCAAGAGGATCTACCACCTTCAAGCAAAATACTACAATGTTCCAAAAAAAATACATGCAGATTATATTGGCAATATTTTTTCCATTTTGCATGTTTGCCCATTTACTTTTAATTCAATTTGAACTGGTAAATATTTTCTTCAAGTTGTTTCATTGTTCATTGATACGGAATAAAGTAATAAAGGCCATTGCAAATTGAGCCTTAGCAAGTCTTAACAAATCTCTTTACTCAGTAAATTGCCTCATGTTAAGAAACTTATTCTAATATAGATGTGGCCATTTATGAATATGGTCATCTCTATTTTCTTTTTGATATGTGATAGTTTTTCAATATCTTCTAGTATCAAGTCAAGGCAATGTATTTACATGGTGTCCAATACAAGTGTGTCTTTTCTTTCCAACAACCTCCCAATATAATTTCAACACAAAACAAATAAATAAAAGCTTATATACATAAATAAATAAAAATTTTAAAATAAATTATAAATGTCTACCACCACATAATTTAAAGCATTATCTATTATCACTTGAATAACATTATGTAGTTTTGATATATTATCCAATTGTTTCACCAACTTTCTCAACTCAATTGTTAAATAATTTAAATAATTTCTCTCTCATCTTGATCATAAAAAATATATCAATAAATTTCATAAGCATTGTCCCTCTTGAATAATTCATCACAAAATTCATCAATAACTTTTTCTTCCTATCAATCCACCCATCTGACATTATTGAACATTCAATTTGTTTCCATTCAATTAAATGAACTTTCATTGAATTCTTTGTCAGAGCTAATTCTTTCTTGAGATTAGTAACTCTTACATCATGAAAACTTAGTTCTTTGTAGCCCACATCATATTACCTAATTGCCTCGAGCATTAGTTGGAAACTAGAATAGTTCACTATATTAAATAAAATCACAGCATTATATATCCATCTACAAAATAGTAAAACATCTCTCTAATTGGTCTCTTTTTTGTATGTATTGTTGATAGTAGTTTAGGTATTCTTTTCTATTTTGAACAACTATTTCTAGATTAGGAGTAAAAAAATGATCCAAATAATTTTTTTTGCCTCTTCTCTTTATGTGACTACCATTACTATCACTTCCCCTTTCATTGCTACTACCACTAGATATATCCTTTCTTTCCATTTTACTAGTAACCTTTAAGTTCTCATCATCTTCATCTTAGAACCCAAACACATCCTCATTCACATTATAACTCCTGAAACTTATTTGATTTTTTTGAGTTTTTTTTAATAGCATATAATCTTCTATTTCTTTCCTAATATGTTTGAACATCTGGTACACTTTTTAAAATTTCTAAATCCTCCAACAATGTGTTGCTTTTGTCTATAAATACCTCATTTACTCTATTGCAAAAAATATAAATGAGTATACACATATCTTTTTCATTGAATATATGGACATATTTTCATCTCGGATCTTGTCTTTCATTTGCGGCATCTACTTTAACTTCAATCTCTTTATCCATTTTTATATAATTTTACCACAAATTAATAATAAAATAATAATTATATTGAGAAACAAATGAAAAAAGTATACATAATATATTATATATTAAAAATCTATAAATTATAAACATACTCAATCTTTGTCAATCAACGAAAATTATTTTAAATTTTTATTCTAATTGTTTAATAATTTTCATAATTTTTTTTCTATTTTTAAATTAATTTTTAGATTTTTTTTTCTTATTTTGTGCATTAGTCTTCTAATAATTTCATATTTTTTTTAATTTTTTTTAATTCTACTAATTCTTAATAATTTTTTGAAAATATTTATCTACCTTTTAAAAATTTTCTAACAACAAAAACAAAAAAAAAATAAAAAAAAAATAAAAATACCTTAGTCTTCCTCTTCTTCTTTCCACTTCAATCTAGTCTTAAGAGTATTTTGGATAATTTTTTTTTTGAATTTTTGAGTGTAATCTGACAAAGAAGAGAGTTTTATAGGGCGTAAGGATGAGACACCCAAAACGATGTTATTTTGGCTGTTGGAAGACCAAAACATTATTTTGGCATTTTTTTTAACAAAATCTCCAAAACAATGTCATTTTGAGGCTTTAAAAATTCAAGCCTAACCAAAACGATGCCATTTTGGGTTGTTTTGATATTTTAAAAAAAAAACAAACCCAACCCAAAATTCATTTTGGGTTCGGTTTGAATTTTCATAACTGAATGTGCTTTCCCTCTGCCTCAACCCCTCGCCATCTCTCCCCAACATTATTTCTCCATTTTCAACACACACTTGTGCCTCCCCTACCACGCCTCACACACCTATGCCTCACCTGAAGCAAGGCATTTTCAGTGGGAGTGACGGTGCCTGAGCTTCAGGCACACCTTAGGCACACCTTTCATAACTATAACTAGCACATGTATGTTGAGAAGTCATGACAACCTTTGTTGGAAGCAACTTTACAGACAAGTGAAATTATTGAACATCAAGACTTTACCACCTAGTAATCACAATCTTTTTCTATGCAAAACATTTTTCGTGGCTCCAACATTATCTTGGAATTATAATCTTTTTTAGTTCTAAAACTTAATTTTGATAGAGGTAGTATTTTTAAGCAGTGGCAATCATGTGTCACCCTAGTATAAAAAAGTCATAAATTTTTCTAGTGTTGTGACATATTCATCTCAGAATCAAAATCGCTTAATACAATAATTTTTCGTTATGATTTACTTTTTTTGCAATGAGTATTTATTCCAAAGAGGAGATTCAACAATCAAGATATTCTTGTCGCCATGATTATTAATGTTAGAGAAGAATTATCTTAATTAGAGTATTGCTTTGTTGTCATGAATTTGTACTCGAAAAAAGATACAAAAAAATGACAAAATCATGATCACGACTTAAAATCATAATATCCAACTTAAAGATCTACACAATAATTTAATGAGAGCACGATGATATAAAAGATGGACTTTGAGGCTCAAATCATGCAACCCTTTGGTGACATGATTTCCAACCCCTAATCATGGATAATGTTAAGACAAACACAAGCAAGAATTGAATGGGAACTAAATTTGAAATATATATCCTCACACTAATTATCATTAGGTACCATCAATTTGAAGAGATTAAGTATCACACAACCTGCATGAATTTTTTCTCAATATCATACAAACTAGAGATCTAAGATCATTTATGTATATGTGCATGGAGATTATGTTTTTACAATATTATACTGTGATTTTGATAGATATAAATATTATTTAGAATATAAATTTAGTGTTTCACACTAATATAGATTTATGCATATTAGTTATGACAAACAATAATAGGTAAGTCAGATGACACATTCACAAAATTTGATCTGATAGAAGTAACAACACTTTTACTCTTATCCCTGATGAACTTATATTTGAAAACCCTAAATTTAATTAAGTTTAATTGATATGAGTATATGACTCACGATGTCAAAAGTACAAACAAATTTATAATCATTTCATTATGCATATTTTAGAAAAACTAATCTTTTAATAATATAAAAATTATATAGAATATCTAACCTATAAATTTTATCATAATGTGAGAATTGTGTCTTGTATATAATAAATAATGAGAGATAAGTCACGAGACATGTGCAAATAGAGATACTACATAAGGTGATATAACCATGCAAATTATTTCCTCTTATATGACTTATATATGTAAAATAAGTAGGAAGACATAAATTAATTGATACGTAAGATGCTTATTAAGTTGAAATCTCAAATACAATTATTATCATATTATTTCATGTCTATTATAACTATTAAGATTGAAGAATAAAAATTACATATTCAAAGTAATATTAAAAAAATTGGTGATTTACCTGAAAAAGAATAAGTATAAATAATCAACAAATAAAGTGTAGATTCAAAAATAAAATATCAAATATATAACTATAAAAGGAATATCCTTGATAGTGATATTTCAAGATTTATGATCACTTTGTATGTCAAAGAGACAAATGGATCCAAGTTAACATCAATCAACCTTTTATCCAATAATTGACAATAACATTATTCCAAAATTAAGAAATTTTCATTATACACAAGAAAATAAGACAATAAAAAAATGGGACTCTGTAACAAAGTCGCAACAATGAGTGTATGAGCAATTTGATATATGAATTTTATAAAGAATTATTTTCATTTAAGTTTTTAGCTTTTTTGTTCCAACATTTATTTTAAGTTGATATTAGCATGATAGTGTTATATTGTGAGATAATAAAATAGTTTGAACCAACATAAAATTATTAAGAATAATTCAATAGAAATTGAAAGCTGAGAAACCTAGCAGTCGTGTTACACTAGCGCTTTCTTAAGAGGTGCATTTCAAACGTTGGTCTTTAGGTTTTATTAGTTTAGACATGTCTATATATCCACGGTACTTCCTATTTACCACCTAATTTCAATCTCTTGAATAATATATTTAATAGCAAACACTCAGGTCATAAGTAATTGTTCTTTTTTTAGTTATTCTGTTGAGTCTATAATTTTTGATATTATCATAATCAATGACACAATTATATGGTTTAAGGATCACAACAATATCAATATTGATCATTTCTTTTTAAGTATATTTTTTATATATCAAAATTCTATCAAAATTTATTTTTATTCATTTGTTTTATGAAATAATATGGTTATAATATTATTCTCTTCTTCTAATATTTTTATGTGGGATTGTGAAACCAAATAATTTACCTAGGGATTGAGTGAGATAGATTATATATATTCTTTTAGATTCACATGAGCCCTTCAAGATGTGTCACTTGCTTTACAAAACAATAGATTCACTTTAATGTCATCTAGAAATATTCCCCGCGATTAGCATTTATTACATCATCATGTCATATTTTGACAATCATGAAATAATATTTGCCAAAAAAACTAGAGTACAATACTTTTTTAGTGGTTTTGTTTCCCTCAAAATGCTCTCCGTATTGGAATGAATGGCATTTGAGAGTAAACACTTGTTGCTCACTTTCAGAGAAACATCACCTTATAATATGATCATCAGATCTTTTAAATAACAATAAAATTTTTCCAAAGATAATATTTTACAAAATGAAGATATTTTATTTTGATGGGATGTAAAAAAAGGAGGTAAGATATCACATACTAAATAGTTAGCAAAATCAGCATACCATAAAATTCAAACCTCTACAATCAAAACTTGCTCATCTAAAAAATTTTCTACAATTTAAATTTCTTTAATGTTATCATCTCCATGTTTCAATTGAGATAAATGGTCAACTATCACATTGTCGCTCTCCTTATCTCTAATTTTCATATCAATTTCTAAAAGAAATAGTATTCACTTTAATAGTATGGCCTAAATTTCTAAAAAAAATTGTGTTCACATTGTCGCTCTCCTTATCTCTAATTTTCATATCAATTTCTAAAAGAAATAGTATTCACTTTAGTATTGTCATTAACTATCACACTACTGCGTGATTTGTATAAATTACCACATTTGCTCAAAAAATGTATGGCCTAAATTTGTCGCAAGAAAAAATCATGACTGATATTTTTATCTCTGTCATTGTATAATTTTCTTGGATTTTATTTGAATTATAACAAACATACAAGATTGCTTTAAAAATTCATTCACTTTTGTCCAAATACAACTCTCAAAGCATATGCACTTAGTTCATACATAATGAGAAGTGATTCTTCCAATCATGACACAATAAAAATTGGATTTTCAATCAATTTTCTTTTTAAATCTGTAAAGACATCTATGAGTTTTTGATTGAAGTTAACTATAGTATCTTTCTCCAATAATTTATACAAATGTTTAATCATTTAGTAAAAATTATGGATGAATCATCAATAAAATTTCATGTGTCCGAGGAAACTCTTCACCCCTTATATGATAGTAGGATTAGGTAAGGTTTTGATAATAAATAGTTTTGCGTCATCAGCCTCTAATTCTCTAGTTGAGAGTGAATGTCTCAATATTATCCCCTCATTAACAATAAAGTGACTTTTTTTTTTCTCAGTTTAAGATGAAATTCTTCTAATTGTATCTATTCAACAACTTCCAAATTATTCAAATATCTTTGAAAGAATCTCTATAAACTAAGAAATCATTCATGAATATTTCTATAATTTATTCATTACGATCAGCAAAGATAGCACTCATGCATCTACGAAACGTGACTGAAACATTACAAAATCTAAATTATTTTCTCTTTAAAGAAAATGTCACATACAATCATATGAACATTATTTTTTCTTGATGTGTAGAATCAATCATAATTTAAATATAACATGAATACTCATATAAAAATAAATAGAAAAAAAGGAAGGAGATCGTATTCAATTTTAAATCCATAAACAGGAGTTTAAAATAATTTTTCCTCATTCCTTTACTCAATTTCCTATATTCATTACATAGTCGCCATCTGGTTATTGCGTGTGTGAAAATCTCATCATCATTTGTCATCTTCAGCACTATCAATCCTCCTTTCTTAGGCACAAGATGTATTGGCCACACTCATGCACTATTAAATATCGCATAGATAATGCATGCATTTAGTCATTTCACAATCTCTATTTTTTGTCTTTCTTGATTGGATTTATCTGTCATTGGGTTCAATAGTCGACTTCACATTATCCTCGATAAAAATGTTATGCATGCATCTTGATGGACTGATCCATTTGATATCATCTAATGACCACGTAAAGGCATCCGCATAATTTTTTATGGGATTGTAACATTGATACACATGAATAATACTTAGTACTTTGTTACACTATTCTTTTACATAAATAATTACGATAACTCATATTTACTAACCAAATTAAATAAATTTCAATAAAGTATTAAAAATTAGTTATAACTTTGTTACACTATCTAATTTTGTTAGTTATGTAATTTTCCAAAATCTTGCTGGCAGGATATCACATTAAAAAAATACGAAAGTATACAAATACTACAAATAGTAAAAATAACTTTTGCCAAGATATTGACCTCATTGGATCATATTAGTAATTTGGTCAATCAACAATAAGACAACTCAAACTGTATGAATTAAATATTTCGGATTATAGTATCAATCTTAAATCCATAATTTATTTATTTAATTTATGTTATCAGGTAAAAATAGTTCGAATTATATTATATTTGGAAATATAATGAAGATTAAGTTATTGTTTAACAACACATTGCCCTAACTATATGCGAGATGTTATCACCATTGAGCTTATCTCAAATAATAATCCCCTTATAACTATTGCTTCAACATGTTTTATCCCTTCAACATTAATCATATGATTCATACAGTCATCCACGGAAGCACGGACATGGCTCCCTACAGCCGTGTCCACGCGTCTGACACTTGGACACGTGGACACAGTACGGACACGACACGGATACCTATCTGATACACCACGTAGCGTATCATTGATCAATTTGTATCCGATACACCACGTAGCGTATCATTGATCAATTTGTATCCGATACACCACGTGGCATATCAGACGGTTGAGTCGGCAGCCGTATCCATGTCGATAGTGCCCGATGTCCGACGACGTCGGGTGGCCAACGTCGCCGCATGGGCGACGTTGGCCACGGGCAGGGGGCGGACATGATTTGAGGGAGAGACAGGAGCGGGCGCGATTTGAGGGGAGAGGAAGGGGCGGTGCAATTTGAGGGAAGAGAAAGGGGCGGTGCGATTCGAGGGGAGAGGCAGGGGCAGTCACGATTTAAGGGGGGGAGGCAAAGGCCGGCGCGATTTGAGGAGGGAGGCAGGGGCGGGTACGATTTGAGGGGGGAGGCAGGGGCGGGCGCGATTTGAGGGGGAGGCAGGGGCGGACGCTATGTGTGGCGATGTGGCATAAAATAAAATATTTTTATAAAATAAAATAAAATATTTTTATTTTATAAAATAAAAAATATATATTGTTATAAAATAAAATAATTATAAATATTATCTTATAAAATAAAATAAAAGACTATTTTTATTTTATAAAATAAATAATATATATTTATTTTATATAATAAAATATTTTAATTTAATTTTATTTTATTTATTTTATAAAATATCTAATATTTATAAAAAAAATAATTTTAATTATATCCTAGCCGTATCTGTATCCTAGTTTTTAAGAATTTGTCGTGTCCCCATATCCTGCCGTGTCGTATCCCCGTGTTCGTGTCCATGCTTCTTAGCAGTCATCTAAACATTAAAAAAGTAAAATGATCACTTAGTATTATAAATATTTTCTTTTAATCTTAATAATCATGTAACTAAAATATAAATATTCTCTATATTATTTAAATATATTACTCATATTATAAATGCACATAAATATAATACAAGATATGAAAATGTATATAGACAAAAACAAGTCATATTATAATTTTTATTAAGAAATTTAAAACTATATCTTACTTTCCAACTTAATTTATTAATTATTATTTCATTAAATTTATTATTAATAAATATGATTATAATATATTAACAAGTAACAAATGAATCTAATATCATGTACATTGAATTCAAATGATATTTCATATATAGTAGAAAATATTTGATTAGATTAAACACTTTGAATTCAAGGCACGGCCATGCGACCATGCATTGCACCCATTCTGTGCATGGCACGGCACAATGGTGTGTTCCACCAGTTCAACATGGAACGGTGGACACCGTCATGCTCAACCATGCCGAACGACGAATAAGCATGGGTAGTGCATCTTCGCTGTTACCCATTGTGTGACGATCAACGAGTAGCCGGCTTAAGGACCGGTCAAATACAATCGCCCATGTGACCAATTGTTTTAAATAAATTGAACCACCTCGTGATGAGGCGATCAAATTTTTTTTTAAAAAAAAAATTGGATTG
Source organism: Sapria himalayana (assembly GCA_029783825.1). Classification (NCBI taxonomy): domain Eukaryota; kingdom Viridiplantae; phylum Streptophyta; class Magnoliopsida; order Malpighiales; family Rafflesiaceae; genus Sapria; species Sapria himalayana. The sequence goes on from JAREIK010002134.1 coordinate 986,078, forward strand.
CCTAGGTAACTATCCAATGGAGTCCCCATCAGACTATCACCTAGATTGGTTTATCATGCCTCAAGACCATGCACACAGGTCATGTCTTGCTTGACAAGAGGGAGAATTCATGCTGGCCCAGCATGATACAAACCGTTCTATGGGCGGCCCAGCCCAGCCCGAGACAATTTTGGAACGTGTCATGTCGGGGTCACCCAACCCATTTAAGACCTATGAAGCCAACTAACTTACATAGAATATAAATTTCTTATTATTTGTTATAAATCCTCATATATTTTAATGAACTTTGAATTTTTCTAATAAGAAATAATATATTTTTAAGTCAGCTTGTACAATTAGATTTATTATATAATACATATATTTAACATAAAAAATAAGAGCAAAAAGACCCTCTCTCATAATTCTTACAAATATATTTATTATGATACCATTATTTATAATATTATTAAATATTGTACTATATATTTAATTTTATATTTAATATTTACTAAATATTCATTAGACTCTCATATATAACAAGTATATCATGAGAATATATTAATTTGTCAAATCTTGACTAGCCCATAATAAATGATAACGTATGCAAACAAAATATTATTATTATTAGTTTATATATTAGACATCACAAATATCAATCTACTATATTTTTTAACATCATTAATTATTAATTATTTATTGAATTTATAATTTTTTATTTCATCAATCCTACAAGTCTATTTATAGCTCCTACGATAAACGAGTTGAATGTATTTATGCATATAATGAACTAGTATAAAAACTTCTACAAATTTAAGTAGAAGATTTATACTAACAATCATTTTAGCAATTCATTTTCTTGAAAACTCATGATGATAAATAAAGATAATTACTAAACCTAAAATTGATTCAAATTCAACAATTTTACTGTTAACTTAGGTTTTCCTAGGATTCAATACATCTTATTTTTTGATACATTATTCGACTAGTCACGTAAAGTGTTTAATCTCACTACTAATTTTGTAATTATATATTTTTTATTATATATATATATATATATATATAGAGTTGAATCTTCTTCGACTCATATTATTTTTGTTTTTAATTATTTTAATTATATTAAATTAATCTTAAACTTTTCGATTAGGTTGATAATATCTAAATCAAAACCATTTACAATGTTAATTTATTTTCATTAAAATCTTTATTTTTTATTTTTTTATAGTGATTTAATATATAATGTTATTGTTTAGTTTATAGAGTTCAAAGTTGAAAAAGAATTTCTTTAATTATTATATATCCTATCACTTCTACTCTAATATTTATCTAGTATATAAAACTAATAAAAAAAGAATAATGGTTGTGTGCCATGCAAAATAATAAACCCACAACCACAATTCCATGGATTGTGATTCGTCGGATCAGACCCCCTTCATCACCAATAACATATTTTAATTATTAATACAAAAAATAAAACTCAAACAAAAAAAATAAAAATTATCTTTTGAAAATTTAAGATAATTAGTGAGAATAGAAGAGATTACATGTTAAGAATAGAGGTGTCAAACGGGCCAGGGCACGAAATTTTTCCGTGCCGGGCCGGCCCAGGCACGGCTGAACCGTGCCGTGCCTCGTGCCGGGCCGGCCCAGCCCGGCCCGGTTGACACCTCTAGTTAAGAATATAAAATATAAATGTTAATTAGCTATGTAAAAATTATTTTTTTTATTTTAAACTTTTTGTAGACAGTCTTTATTTCTGTTACATTCTGTCCAGCCCATTTGATACAAAATCCAATGAGCGAACGACTATCAACAGATAAAAAAAATTATGTTGTCACACAAGTGCAAATGAGTGATATGTCACGTCGCAATAATTGGATTGTCAATTGCAATGTTAAATTATAAAAATTTACTATTTTAATTATATCAGATAGGTTCGACATCAATGCAAACCAATTGTTCATTTTAAAAAATGGCACGTGAAATGCAAGCACCATATCTAGAAATGTTTAAATATTTTTGGTAGGTATGTTTAACATGCCTAACCAGATCAGATTCTGCCCGGCCCGAAACCACAACCCAGGGTCGACTAGAGAGTTATTTCTCACATACAGGTTTCAACCTATGTGAGCTGACCACTGGCCCATGTTATGCCAGCAAACAAGATACATTCCGATCATTCAACTAAAGCATAGTCAGAATCATTCCACCATGCTGGACGGACCACTCTTGGGCTGCTTTTTGTGGACATTATCCTGGGCCATGCCCGGACATCCTGGCCCATGCCCGGGCATCCTTGCCCTTTTTCTAGCTATAAATAGCAATTATATCAATACTACAGTGGAATTAGCCACCATGAGTACAAGTTTCTTGAGTGCCATTATACTACATACACTCCCCATACACATCTAACACAACACATATAAGCCCAATACAAGTGATAATGCATAAAACAGAAATAATATATAAAAACAAGTTCTCAAAATAATTATTGAATTGCATGATAAAATCACGGAAAGAAAATAAGATCATATTAAAATTTACAATAATGACCACATGGATACATAAAAATTTAAAAACTAAAAGATAAAAAAAAAAAATGTTTAGTGAACTCAATGAAATACAATGATAAGAAAAATGACCACCAGCAAACTCAATTCAAATTTTGAAGTAAATATTTTTCGAAATTTTGACCTGGCAGTTCAAACAACATATCTCAAGTAACTAAAAGATACGTATCTAACAATGGGAAGATAATGCCATACAAATACTTAGTGTACAATGGCAGCACACGCATCATTGAGTAACGTGAAATGAGGTTAAAAGAAAAAAAAACAGAGGCGAAGAAAAAGTGTCACGCCAAATATCTATACCTCAATTTGCTCTGGTCAATTAGAGCAATTGCAATATGTCTCCCAGATAAAATAAGAAGAGAAATATCTTTCTGATCAATTGACCTATGCTGGAAGAAATCATCAAGTTAATTGAGTAGACCCGTGCATTGAAAAAAGAATGCAACATAAAGACTTAATAGTGTGACAAGCAGAAGAATTTCATGTTAAGTGAAAAAATTATGCAAATGTGTATTTAATCAGTCCTATAAAACAGTTTTTCAAAGAATTATATATGTATTCATGGAGACTAGATTTGAGAGATGTCTTACTTGAGTATGATTACTCATTATACTATAAAGACTAGAATCATAATAGCATGGAAGTCATACACAGTGCCAAGACTCCCACTTTGGGCAACATCTGAGAGCCTGCATGCGATGAGTCATGAAACCAGGACCTACCACATTTGGATGAAGACATTTATTATCGCCCCAATGCAACATCTTCAATACATGCATATAAGACAGGGATTTCCCAAAAGATCACTCATCTCAATATTATTCTAATAAAAACTTGTGTCAATTTTTATGTAATCACACACAAAAATAAAATAGCATGTTTCAATAAAATTATAAAAGCATGCATAAACTGCAAGCATGAAAACTAATGACTGGGTGCAACAATAAGCACCTGGTTGACACTCCTCACAATGAAACAACTAGGAAAAAAAAGTAACAATAAATAACAATATTCTTCCTAAGGTTGTGCATAAATATTTTGTAAATTAGATTTTTAAAAATCGATTAATTATACCATAATGAAAAATATCCTTTGAAATTTAAAAAAAAAATAATCTCGTTTTTTTTCACTGGAAAAATAACCTATTTTTGACATAAATGTACTTCCATTTTATAATTACTTACGTGTTTTAAAAAAGAAAATCAATTTTACTAGGAAAAAATGAGGGTATTTTTATCAATGATAGTTATTTCTGTCCAAAGAAATTATTTCTGAGGGAATAAATTATAGAAGGTTATATTTGTAATTTTCTCCTTATTTTGTCCCATCTAATTGGTTTATTAAAAAAATATGCTAATTCATGTGGATTAATATTCAAAATTGTTTGAGAGCACCTCATTGTCTCGCTCAATAAAAACTTGTTTGTCATGAATTCCATTCTTGAAAAAGTAAGCTAGAGTTTCAATTCAAAATTGTAAGCAAAGCTCACCATACAAGGAATTATAAGCGAGCTTGAATTTGAACTGGTAAACAAATTTGCAGCTCACTAGAACTTGCAAGCTAGCTTTAATTTAAACTCATGAAGTTTGATTATTAATAATTAAATAGTACAAGTATAACCATGTGAACAAATTCATTCAATTCCCAATGAAGAGAATCCTATAAAGACAACATCAAGTTTGATTCTAACTAATCAAAAGAATTAGTATTGCTAAAAATAAGCATTCCAAGCTTCTTTTCATACCATCTGTACTAAAGTTTACTATTACATTCATTCTCTCTACATTAACTTCTATGTTATTGATTCACAAGTTAATAGACATGTAGAAAATAATTTGAGAAGATAATGTATTATGGTACTAAAATATAAACCTTTTTATTTTGATAGATATTTTTAAAAAAATTCTTTATGTATAAAAATAAAAAATATTTAATTTTTAGCATGCTCAAAAACATAATACCCACTCTACCCTTTACCTTGCCTCATCATCACGACATGTCAACAAAAACTAAAAAAAACTATTATATATATAAAAAATATTTTTGTTATAATTCTAAGATAATAAATCATAATAATACAATAACTCTCAATGATTAAAATTATAAATTAAATATTCTTATATAAGGAGAAAAAAATTGAAGTAATCCATGGATATTATATTCCCATTAAAATCATAAAATAAACATAAAAAAGAAGAAATGCCAACACCCCATCAAATTAGTACGTGCAAGTCCATCACATCAAACTTAGAGAAAAGAAAAAGATAAGCATATATATTTTCAAGGTATTCATGAAGATATATGATAGTTGTTCGGCTGTCTAAATCCATGTATTAATAATCTCATTTTAAGTTTTCTTCCTAAGAAAGAAGTAATTCATCTTTATGTATTTTATCCACTCATAAAATATTGAATTATATATTATATATCTCATTGTATGATTGTCATAATAAAAAATAATGAGAAAAGAGTATGCATATCCGATCTCCTTGAACAGATGCCACATACAATATATCTTACGAGAAAGTATCATCACCGCTCTAAATTTTATATATATACTAAATCTTAAAATAATTTCATGTTTCTTACTTTTCCATAAGACAAAGCTACCTCCAAAAAAAATATAAAACTGTCATAAGTCTCCTCTTTGTGCATGTGGGAGTCCAACTTAAATTTTAATACCCAACAAACTATAAATATTCATGATCCATGAAAAAGAATTCAAGTCATGAAGTCTTCTTCACATATCTCAGTCAAGGTTTTAAAATGCATTATCGAGGCACGACTTGGTGCGCTCCTCGAGGTGAGGCATGGAGAAAATATCCCAAGATGTCTGGATAAAAGCTACACGCATAATAGGCATAAGTCTTCTTCTGTAAAGTATTTTGAGACGCACTTTTATTGCACATTTCACATCTTAAAGAGTGATGTGTACGCTTTAGAGGAGTCATTCAAAAAATTAAAAAAATCATAAAACTATAATCTGAAATAGTATTAATCATCTTTTTTGGCACTGCTCGAAATTTTTGATGACAGAAATATCATCCCCCTGCTGTCTCTGCTCGAGCACTGTGGAAGCTCTTCTCCTCTCTCCAGGTATGTTCAGCGCTCTCCACTCTTTCATCTCATCTTGATATTTTCAGCACTTCTCTACTTCTCCACTGCTCAAAATTTGCGGCACTTCTCCACTGCTCAATATTTCATGCACTACTCTATAAGTATATATTTATATGTTTCTATTAACATATACTTAAATAGAAAGTGAAACATTTATAGTTTTACATTGTATATATAGTTGTAAATTTAGTTAAATATAATTGTATTGAGTTATATATAATTATCCATATAATTATAAATAATTATATGTATTTTTAAACATATAGTTATATATGTAGTTATAGATATAATATATATAATTATAAATATTTATACATATAGTTATATAGAGTAATACAAATAATTATAATTAGTTATATATTATCAAGCAATGAATATGCAAATACTTATACATATAATATATAAAGATATAAAGATAGTTGCATATTAATGTATATAATTATAAATAATTATATATAGTTAAATATGTGGTTAAGTATAGTTAAACAAATAATTATATATAGATATATAATTTTGTATATAGTTAAGATATAGTCATATATATAGTTAAATATTATTATATATTGTTAACTATTATTATACGTACGTCAAATATTCTAGAAAATAAAATAAATTACTTCAAAAGATAATATATTATGAATGACTAATGAGATAGATAATATAAAAAATAACATGAAAATAAATAATTCAAGTAATTTATGAACAAAATAATATCATCCAAAAAAATATATATGAATACTCATATACATTAACATTCATAATTAATTTAAGAAATTTAAATTCTGATTTTAATTTTTAAATTTCTTTCAACTATATCTTGTTATGATTTTTTAGTTAATTTTATTGTTATGAAGAAATGTGAATAACCGAATATTATTATTGGTATTTTTTTTTCCGAAATGAGTTCCTCCGATTCAAAAAAATCAAGAAAAGAATTTGTGTAGAAATATCCTTTAAAGTTTCTGGGAAGTGATATTTGAGATATAAGTTTTACAATCAAAGATATATGGAATGAGTGAATAGATTCAAACATCACTTAAAACATCATTTAACTAGAAAACATCATGATATGGAACTATATCCTAGAGTTAGTGAAAATATTAGATTGGAATGCAAAGAAGCATTGACCAATGTTAAAGATCAAAAAATGATAAAAATAAATTACTCCAAGAAATTAGTAGGGCTCTAACTTCAATGAATGCAAGTGCCTTGTCCAAAATATTATATGGTAGCCAAAAAAACTCAAAAAATCAAATAAGTTTTGGAAGTCATAATGTGAATGAGGATATGTTTGCGTTCCAAGATGAAGATGATAAAGACTCGAATGTTACTAGCAAAGGGGGAAGAAAAGATATTTCTAGTTGTGGTAGCAATGGAGAGGGAAGTGGTGGTAGTGTTAGTGGTAGTTACATAAAGAGAATGAGGCAGAAAGGTCATATAGATCATTTCTTTACTCATAATCCAGAAATTATTATTCAAAATAAAAAAAATACTCAAACTACTATCAACAACGCATACAAGAAAGAGTCCAAGGAGAGAGCTGATATACTATTTTGTAGATGGATATATGATACTGCGATTCCATTTATATGATACTGCGTTTCCAACCAATGCTTGAGGCAATTGAGCAATATGGTGTGAGTTACAAGGGATCAAGTTTTCATGATGTAAGGGTTATTAACCTTAAGAAAGAATTAGCTCTCACAAAGACTTCAATGGAGGTTCATTTCACAGAATGGAAGCAAAATGAATGTTCAATTATGTCAGATGGATGGACTGATAGGAAGGAAAAGTCATTGGTGAATTTCTTGAAGAATTCTTCAAGAGAGATCATGTTTATGAAATCTATTGATGTTTCTTCTATGATCAAGACGAGAGTAAAATTATTTGAATTACTTGATAGTTGGGTCGAGGAAGTTAGTGAAGCCAATGTTGTTCAAGTGATAACAGATAATGCTTCAAATTATATGGCGGCAGGTACTTATAATTTAATTTCAAAATTTTATTTACTTATTTATGTAAGTGATTACATCTATTATCTATTTATTATATGTTTAAATTATATAGGGAGGTTGTTGGAAATGAAAAGACTACATTTGTATTAGACACCATGTGTCGCACATTATCTTGACTTGATACTAGAAGATATTGGAAAACTATCACACATCAAGAAGATAATAGAGAGGGTCATATCCATAAGCGGCTACATCTATAATAGAACGGGTTGGCTCAACATGATGAGACGATTTACTGAGCAAAGGAAGTTGTTAAGTCTGCTAAGACTCGGTTTGCAATGGCCTTTATCACCTTATCTCGTATCAATGAATAAAGAAATAACTTAAGGAATATGTTTACTAGTTCAGATTGGACTGAAAGTAAATGGACAAATGAGCAAAATTGAAAAAATATAGCCAATATAATTTTCATCTCTTCTTTTTGGAATACTGTAGTGTTTTGTTTGAAGGTGTCAGACCCTCTTGTACGTGTGCTTCGTTTGGTGGATGGTGAAAAGAGACCTCCTATGGGTTACATTTATGCAGCCATGAAAAATGCGAAGGAAATCATCATCAAAAACTTTAATGGGAATGAAGATAAGTATAGAGAAATCATGAAAATCATTGATAGGAGGTGGGAGGTTCAACTTCATCGCCCTTTGCATTCAGCTGGGTATTTTTTGAACCCACAATTCTATTATGATACAGAATGATTAGGAATTGACCTAGATTCAAAAATCTTTGAAGATGTATGTAGTTGCATTTCGAGATTGGTGAAAAACAGAGATGACCAAGATACAATTATATCAAACTCGACTTGTACATGCATGCTAGAGACCTTTTTGGTAATGAGTTTACCATTAGAACAAGAAAGACTAAACATCCAGGTTAGTCATTTAGTTTTGTTAATTAGTGCATTGAAATTATTATATATGTTTGGTTAAAATAGGTGAAATGTTCAACTAATAATTTATTTATATTAATTGTAGTTGAATTGTGGGGTATGTTTGGATCAAGTGCTAAAAGTTTGCAAAAATTTGCATTGAGGATTCTCAACCAAAATGTAGTGCATCAGGTTGTGAAAGAAATTAGAGTATCTTTGAGAATGTAAGTTACTAAAGCAATTACATGCAATTGAATTTGTGTCTTTAAGATACAACATTATTTAATATAACTTATATTCTTCAAAATTAAAATATTGAGATATAATTATGAAAACTATTTGTTTTTTTCAAATTCATAGCAAGAGGAGAAATAGGTTGGACCATCAACGCTTGAATGATTTGGTGTACATTAAGTACAACCAAACCTTGATGAAAAGATACACTGAGCGTCATACCATTGATCTCATTATCTTGAAAGAAATAGATAATAGCAATGAATGGTTGATTGGAAAAATGGAAGATGAATATGTTGCAGAAAATGATTTGGTGTTTGAAGGTGATGATTTAACATGGGGTGATATTGCAAGAGCTGGTGGAGCTGAGGAGCTTAGGGTTTATACAATAGCTAAACCAAGCAAAACATAAATATCAACATTAAAACCAAAGTCAAGACCATCTAGCTCTAAACATACTCCTACTCTTGCTTTGATTGATGAAGATGAAGAGATGATCTATTCATCGGGAGATAAAGATGAAGAATAGGGAGAGTGGAAGATTGATGATGAAGATGATATTGATGAAGACTTTCTTGATTTAGATTTAGATGTAGATATATGAGTATTTATTTTGTTTTAGAACTTTGAATGTTTGTTATTTTATTTTGAAACTTTGAATGTTTGGATGTTGGGAGCATTATTAATATTTGATTTTTATTTTTGATGTTCTTTAATTTATAAGATGAAAATTAAAGACTATATTTAGTAAAATGTATAATTTTTATGTGTATTAGGCTGTGTGCGCCTCAAATTAAAAAGTTCGCGCCTAAAGTGCGCCTTGCGCCTTAAGGCCCCAAAAGGCTTTTGCGCCTCAGTGCGCCTTGCGCCTTAAATAAATATGGACTGGAGCTAGTAGCTCCAAAAAAAATTGGAACTCCTATCTAAGTATAACAATACTAATAGATTTACAAAAAAAAAAATTCATCCCAAGTAAATTCGACAATTTGTTGAACTTTCTCTAAGCCCTAAAATATCTTTAACAAGTTAAGATACAAAATCCAACATATCTCCTTAGTGTATCTTAATCTCCCACAAAATGAGTAAATCAATATTAGTTTCTTCCATCTAGAAATACCCCTCCTAGATCTCTCATTATCACTATGTGGAGAAATCATTATAATTATCTAACTGACCATCTCAATTATGCTCAATCTAAGTATAGTTGTAGATGGATAAATAATCATCTAAAAAATCTCTAATAAAAATAAAATTTCTCTTACTACGAACTTGTATCTGCAAATAGTAAATTATCCTCCCAATGAATACAAGAACATAATACTACTATTTTAGCCATGCAATCTCCTCAAAACAATCAAATCTATTAATAAATATATTATTTTCTCAATTCTATCATACAATTATTTTCTGATTGCATAGTAAATTATCTCATCATGATCAGTCAATTTATATATCAATAATTAAATAATACAGACACATAAGTGAAACATCACAAATGAATACATTAACATATCTGCATCTCAAACTTTCATGAAAATGTGGGTAAAAATTCAAATATGTTAGTCATACTCGAATCAATTAATAGTCACAAATAAATCATTAACTAGGCATCGATTACCAATCAATCATTTGATGCAACTTCGAGCAACTCATCCAATAAGTGTTTCACAGAGCTTTGGTCTAAGAATCAAATTATCACCGAAATAGCTCACAACGAATAAATGTGTCTTCAATTTCTACTAAGTTATCTCATTTGTCCAATAATGATTATCATCATTCTTTCTCAACAAAACAAAGTATATATAAATACCACCATGACAATCAAACACAACAACACAACAATTACAACACCGTAAAAACCACCATAAAAATATTGCATCTCTACGACAGCACAATTAAATCACCACGACACAATATTCAAGCCACCACAAAAGCAAACAAACAAATGGCACCATCACAAAATCGATGACACTACTATTTATAGGTACCAAATGTTAGTGCTCATTGTCTCCAACATTGGCCCACAATGCACCACATGCACGTCACCATGTGCCACCCACTTACAGACCCCGCAGCATCATGTCAACTCTAGAGACATCTTAATACCATATTAGAGTTTGCATAAATTAGGAGGGAGAATTGAGAGAGAGAGAGAGAGAGAGAAGATGAGAGGAGAGAAGAGAAAAAAAAAACATAATACTTTATTTATTACAAAAAATGGCAACGTATATAAACTATGTTTGGGAAGCCCACATATCATTATTGAGTCCTCTCTTACAAACATAATAAAAAATAAAATAAAATAAAACAAAATTAAACCTCAATAATTAATATATCTCCTTCTCAAGAGATATCAATAATTATCATTGTTCCCCGTGAGATTTGAACCAAATGGCTATATCCTTCAAATTATTATGTTTACACTAAGCATATTAGAGCTTGTTATTCTCTTCTATATACTACTCAATGTCGGTTAATCTAATTATAAATATTGAAAATCATAATTCAATTATTCTCCAAAAAATTTTCAAAATGTTGTCTTATTTTAAATTTGACTCTACCACATATACAATTTTCATTCTTCCCTTGATTAATATAGTATATAAGAATCTATTTTGAGATGTTATATCCTCCATCAAAGCATGGGAGTTAATGTCTAATTTTAATTATTATTATTACTTCTTTTGAATTTCATATTTGTATTTATGAAGATTCTAGTTGGCTTGTAATATAGAAAAAAAAAATTTATGATCTTTTTATTCCATGATTTTGTATTAAATATATCATTATTATTGAAAATGATAAATTGATAATTTAAAAATAATGATAAAATTATATATATAATACATATACCTCTATATGTATCCCTTGATTTAGTGCATTTTCAAAAAGCATGTTCACTCTCTCGAAATCAACTGGGAGTTCTTCCTGCAAGATTTTTAGGACAACAAGTGCACTAAAATTGCTATCAAACAAATAAACAAATGTAAACACCAAGAAAAATTCAAGATGTATAAAATTGGTATAGGCCCAAGCAATAGATGTGCAATTCAATATAATAAAAGTGCATTAAATGTCTGGTTTGATTAAATGTTCTGAAAGAAAAATCTAAAGGTAAACACATTTTGAGTATATTTTTTTGTAAATGCATTACTAGGATCTAAATTAGAAAGCTGTTCAAAACTGAAGGAGAGAATAAAATCTCTGTAAAACTAGCTTCTTACTCAAAAAAATTGGAAATTAAATTACAATATTATATACTAGAGAAGAAAAATAAATGACATAAGAAACAATATAAATAATAAAATAAAGTAAATGTATTTTTATTGATGATAAATGCAAATACATTGATTGGTATGTATGTGTGTGTGTGTGTGTGTGTTTGTACGTGTTATTATCAAATTAAATTCTCAATATTATGGAGATCAACTATATGAATTTTTGTTCTTTCATTAATATGATCTTCGGATATATTTTTACACAAATTTAAGTCGAATATATATATTTTCTTATTTTCATTCAATTTTTAAGGCACGAGGTAAAATAAAAAAAATAAACACATGCACCAATGTTTATGTCCAACACAAACCTTTATTTAATGGGCAAATAAAATCATGGTAGCCCATTGATCAAGTGATCCCATTAAAAATAAAGAGATGAAGATGAATATTATATCCAAAGCACAAGATTATCATTTTAGCACGAAATCTAGAAGAAATTAATATCTTAACAAATTTACTCCTAAAGATTAAAAAGATTATGTCAGATAAATCTTGAACCTAAAACTGACCACTCTTAGACAAAAATACTTATCACCAAAATATGACATATAACATATGCATTCAACATAATGACCTATAACATAATGATTTCCCAATAAACTACTTAGCTACTAACCTAGTTTTAAGCCGGTCAATATTTTCTTTAGGTTAAATGTTTATAGTATACACCTACTTACATCTTATTACAAACTTATTTGAAAACTTTGAAACAAGATTTCACGTATGTTTGTTCATATCGCTATCCTTGCAGATAAATTATCTCTGAAAGAGTATCTATGATTTAGTAATTATAAATAAAAATTAAAAATTAGAATATATAATATTAAAATGAAAGTTAAAAGTATTTGTAGAATGCATCATTGGTTTATTTTATAGAACAATCAAAAAATTTAAGTCAACACTCAAAACTATATCAATTGATGTGAAAAATGACTCAATTAAAAAATATTATAGATATATTCATTGAGCATACACTCAGATTGAGATTGTCAAGTTTTTCAATCTTAATCTCTCGTAGGGAGACCCACACCTTGTGTTCTATGAGACGCTCTTACTAGAATCATCCTCCGGACTCATATGAGCTGGAACCTTGACAAAGTCATGGTCTAATGATACCCCCAAAAATGTCTCACTACCTTAATGGACTATCACATCATAACTAAAAGAAAAGAATTTGTATGTAACCAATTCTTTCTCGTCTCTCAACCGGGTGACTTATTTATCAAGTGGTCTAGCATCTCCTGATCAAAGAACTATATCTTGACTTTGTAGCACACTATGCATAATTATGATTTCTAAGTTTCCATGAAATAATAATCTAAATTCTTACTCCATAATAAAATAAAGTTGGGTATTCTTCCCAAAAATAATACACATAAATATAATTCCATTGTATAAAACACCACTACACAACAAACTAGGGTATTCTACCTAAAAATACCACACACAATGCCCATTGCAGACTAGTGAGAGTTACCACACCCATGATCTGAAACAATGGTTCATTGTAGTTGGTGTTTTAGTTCAACACACCGACAACATCAATGTTTCATCGCACACAATGGGTGTGCAATGATGAACTATGATAGAGCAATGCCTCTTCTTGTCAAATTGCAATGCACCACACTTGATACATAGTGCTACGTGCATTGTGCCAGTACAATGCACATGCATTCCCTTTATAAATCCTAGGATTTCCTCCCTCATAATATTTTGACTTTGATACAATATTAAAATGCAAGTCAAAAAAATAACATTTAAACCCTAAATAGATATTATTAGGATTTCTTTTTATTCAATTCACTTTTTTATATATTTTTAATGAGAACACCTGGCATGTATGTTGTCCTAATCATTTCAACTTATTATAAAAAGATATATGATATATGTTTTTCATGAGTGTTAACATTTTTTTCTTTATCAATTAGATTTTAGCATTGCATCAGAGCAAGATTTAAAATCCTAGATAGAGATAGTATGTGTACTCTATTAGCACAATACACATATATGTATGATTGAAAAAAAAAGAGTTGCACAACAATAAATAATAATTGCATAGGATGCACGTGCACAGTGGTGTGTTGTGCCCATGCACCCAATAGGTGCACAAAGTTGGCAATTGTCGTGCGCAAAGTTGACGAGTGTGATGCGCACATCACACAGTAGCAAGCAGTGACAAACACGATGATGCATCTTAACTGAGCATAAGCACGCGGTAGAACAATGGAGAACCTAATAGTGTTTTCTTTTTTTTTTGGAAGTAAAAAAGAACACAGAGGCATGAAATTAAATCTTAATTCGAGTTTTGTACATTTTTTTTGGAAGAATCAATATAGATTATTGAAATATGGGTAGATTGATAAGTTTCAGTTCAGTATATTGATTGCATAATGATAGGTCACATAGAAATGAATGTTGTATATTATTTTGAGAGAGAGAACCAAGAATGTTATACAATAGTGAGAGAGACATGCCGACTACAAAAATTATATGAATCCCCACAAAGTTTATCTATTATGATACTTACTAGAAAAGAATATACAAAACTCTTCTATAAAACAACATATTCTTTTCTTCTTTCATGCATTACTAATTATTTTACTCGTACTCTCACTTCAAATTTCTAGATTATAGATAAAAAAATAAACATTAACATTACTAATAATCATATTATATTCTATATATTTTTTTATTGTTCTAAAATATTATTGTGGACAATGATACATACTTGAAAGTTATTTGATATGATATTATTTAATTTCAATCCATATTATTTTCTCATATTATGTTTATTCATAATTGTTGTGTTATTTTATACTCAATAAATTATCTTTTCAAATAATTTCTCTCTAAATTTATCTTTATTTTCAATAATATTTATTTATAAGATCTAGAAACTCTAAAAAAATCTTCATTTAGGATTGAGCATACTTGATTATATAGTTTGTCTTCCATATTAAGATTTGCCTTCAGATATTTGAGTATTTTTAACTCATACCTTGTGCATTCACAGCTTTAATACTTATCATTGGCCAAGATGATAATATTTACTTAATTCTTATGGATATTTTGAGCATATAGTATGATACATGTTAACTAGAAAAATTTATCAGAATTTCTTATCCGACATGCCAATCTGGTTTGCGTAAATACTCATTCAATCTGATACACTCAGTTGTATGAGAATCTAATAAAAATATGATCAAGAAAAATTTTAGGTATCTGATTATTTTTATTAATGATTATTTAAGATATACATAGATATATCTCTTTTATGATAGATCACATATTTTTTTATTTTTTAACCTTATCACAAAATAATAAAAATTGAATTTGATAAAAATATTCAACAATTTAAAAGTGATAATTACTGTATATGTACTTTTTTTTTGATAATGTGTTTATATAACCAAATATTTCTGTTTTAATATTTTTATGTAAGTGCAGGAAAAAGAAATATTAAGAGACTGGGGATGTAGCAGTAGCATAATAACGAAAGTCACGCTGTCTAGTTAGCGGGCCGAAATTTTTGGAGCAGAGTTTGACCCGTCCCATGATCCGACCTGCTCTGGTTAAATGAACCAAGAGAATTTTTTGTTATAAAATATTTTATTATTTTTAATTTCAAGTTGCTGTTTTGGACCCGATGAACTGTTCATCGTCTTCTCTCTCTCTCTCTCTCTCTCTCTCTCTCTCTCTCTCTGTGATTTATCGTGACTGCTCTGTACTACATACTGTAAGACAATTTTTTTTGTTGGTTTAATTTGTAACACATAAGTATTTTCTGGTGGATATAGCTAGTCGTACTGAGCGACTAGCGAACCACGTTATTTCTAGTATTTTATTTCTCATTTTTTGATTCTGGCATGGTTGAATTGCTAAATTGGATATATATTACTTATTTTTCTGTTGTTCGTGTTGTCTTTTGTATCTTAATATAACTACCGTGAAAGTGTAATTGCCCAACAATAATATATTAAAATATATGTTAGATCGATTCAATATTTATTATATAAATTATAACATTATATACTATACTTAATGACATGGTATATCCTAATAAAATAAGATTGTTGAAAGTAAAAATAAATATCTAATTAAAATAACACATACATTCCTGTTAAGAAAGAATATTTCAAAATATTTTTGGGAAAGATATAATTTTGATGACAATCTATCTAATTAATTGAATATCATCTTGTAATATTTCTCACTTTATATTCTTTCATATCCTACATCATGGTTATAAAGATATTTAGCTTACCTTGTAAAATTTTTAGATATACTTATTTTATTCTCGATCACTCTTTAAGACAGGACAAATTACATCTAGGACCTAGAGATTTATTTTCTTATGATATGTTAGTGCCAAAAAGAGGGTACAAGAGTTTCTAACCAGAAACTCAATATTATATAAAGTACAAATGATATTATTTTTAACCATGATTCATTTTTCAATGAGCTTAAGAAGAGAGAATCTATATATTTCACCTTAACCCATTACTCTTTATATCTTACTTATAGCCCTACATGAACCACCAATTAGTATAGAGTCTCATCGGCTACATCTTAACATATTGATATTAGATATGATATTACTTTTTTTGAGTAATCATACCTACTAATAGATTCAGATCAAATTGAATTTAGAAAGAGTAAAATTTTCAAAATAGAGAGATCTCATTTATCTCCAAATGATATAGTAAACCATGAGACTTCATCTGTATAGCCTCATATTGAGTTAGCAACCGATAGACTTTACCACCCAAAACTTAAAATTTAGATCAAAAGAAAAATCCATGCACATTCTTCTTAGACCAAATACGCACCTACAAAGAAGAAACTTATAGTCAGTCCCTATAATCTTGACCTACTAATCACTCTCTAGATGGGACAGATAAAATGTACTTAGCGCATGATTTTACATATTTTATTGTACTCACACACCATTCTATATTTTTTTTTATTATTTTTTGTAATGATACTATAATACTCAAATCTCTTAACATAATATTTTATCTAAGATAAATCTGAGTCAATAATAGAAGAGATGCATGTTTTACACACAATGAGACTTGAAAAACTAGTATTATGAGCTTCGAGAATGTATATTATTAATTACAGATAGATATTCACTAAGAAGACATATCCAAATAGAAATGTGGATTTCCATATACAAGACTTGTAGATTGAGGATATACTAAGATATTCAATATGAACTATTAAGATATTTATTCTCTAATAGCCAAAATAATCTAAGTGCATAAAGTTATTTCTCTTGTAGTAACTCACAGTTAAAGGATGCACTAGTTAGACATAAAAAATATATTTTTTTATAGTAACCTTCAAGATAATGTGTATATAAAGTAGTCATTTAGATTTGGAACAGTACAATCAAGTGTAATTTATATATTGCAAAAAGAATTTTAAAACCTGAAGCAATCATCGAGAGATTGGTTTGTGAAATTTTCACGAATAATCATCTCGTTTAGATTGGATAGATGTGTTACCAACTTTTATTTATTTTTTCATACAAATCTTGATAACATGATAATTTTATTGATTGTCTATATTGGTATCATTATAATCACAGAAAATCATGAGTTAGGACTCATTCAACTCAATGAGTACATTTAGATATAATTTCAGACAAACTTTGAAGAAAATTTAACTTACTTTTTTTCCTCTTACTTAATATTATGAACTCATATGTACCATTTTGATGAGAAATATTTTTGTTTCATATTATTCAGTTTGTTTGGTTTTTTTTTTTTTTGTATTTTTGATGGGAACGCCTAGTGTATAAGTTGTCTCAATTATCTTTGCATATTATATACGATCAACAGATACATATTTTTTATATTAGTGTTATCATTTTTTACTTCTCTTAGATTTTAACATATATTATATGTGCACGATAAGCTCTCAAATAAGATGCTGGTTGGATTGAGAGAGCCCATATGTTGGGTATTCTCATCCATAATGTAAAAATTAAAAAAAAAAAGATAGAACAAAATACTATAAATGACAACAAACTTATTAACAAGTTATTATTATTATGAAATACATGAATGAATATTCATTATATTTTATATACCTATTATGACACATTCATAAATTATATTCTACATATGAATGCTCATCTTCCTATTCAATATACATATTCAATACATTAACATTAATGAAAAGTACATCCTTATTTTTTTTATAAATAAAAACTTAGTTTTGGTAATTACAGAGATGAATGAGATGCTTATTATAAAATTTTTTCTTTTTCTCTATCATCTTTACTATTTATCTACTTTCTCTTCTCAATCTCTCTCTATTCTCTTAATTATATTCTTACAACACAATATTTTATAACAAGTTATTAGCAAAATCTGCCAATTAAGTAAATAATTTTTTGCAAGATAAGCTTTTTTTATTAATCAGCTTATACTTCATCTTCTTCTATCAATTCTTTTTTTTTTCTTTTTCTTTACATGAAGACAAATTTCCAACCTAAAAATATCCTTTTACCCTTGAAGTGACTGTGAATATTTGGAAGTCCTACTAATTAATCAAAGGATTCATTTGTTTATCAAGAATTATAACAAATATTAAAAAGCTCAAATTCCACATCTTAGAAGTGAGTAGAATTAATTATCTATCATTGTACTTTGACATGAAAATGCATCTCCAAGGACTATATCTTGCTAAAGCAATTACAGAAGACAAAACCTCAAATGTAAAAGATAAAGAAAATGTACTAATTTGTATTCGTAACCATTTGCATGAGAGCCTGCAAACACAATATTTATCCGTTTGAGATCCTCAAATCTTGTAGAAGAGGTTGACGAATAGGTATGATCATATCAAGAATATTATTCTTCCTCAAGCACAATATAACTAACAAAATCTCAGATTACAAGATTTTAAATTAGTGTCCAACTATAACTCTATTTTATTTGAAATTATTTCTCGACTTAAGTTATGTGGTATCGAAAGCACTGATGCAGAACTATTAGAAAAAACTTTTTCCACCTTCCATACTTCAAATATTGTATTGCAACAGTAATATCAGTAACGTCAATTTGTTACATACTATGATTTAATTTAAGTGCTCTTCACTGCTGAGCAAAATAATGAATTGATGCTCAAAAATTATGATCTTAGGCTTGTTGCCTCAAAAGTATTACCTAAAGCGCATGCAAACTTTGAAAATTTTATTATTCATTTTAAGGACTACAAGCACAGGCAAGAATATAATCCTCGAATTAGTGACAGAAAATATAATCACCCTAAAAAATCTAACTTGGGCTCGAATCATGACAAAGAAAATTAGCCAAAAAGGTGACTATTAAAAATTAGCAGTTTATGTCGATGATATAAATTTAATTAGAACTCCATAAGAGTTGGCTAAAATTGCTAAGTATTTAAAAAATGAATTTAAAATTAAAGATTTGAGTAAAACCAAACTTTATCTTGATCTAGAGCTGGAGCATAAAACAAATAGAATAATCATCTATCAATCAACATACATTAACAAATTACTTATATGCTTCAATATGGACAAAGCTCATCTATTAAGCAACTCTATGGTTGTAAGGTCTCTGGATCCCCAAAAGAACCAATTTCATCCTAGAGAATCTGATGAAAAGATACTCGAACCTAAAGTATCAATCTCAGTGCAATTGAAACTTTAATATACTTAGCACAATATACGAGACCAAACATTACTTTTGCGATAAATTTATTGGCACGTTTTAGTTTTGAGCCAACTCGAAGGCATTGGAATGAGACCAGACATGTTTTTCATTATCTCCGAGGAATCCTAGACTTGAGATTATATTATTCCAAGGATTCGACTATCTCTAATTTAGTTGGATATTTTGATGTTGGATATAAATAAAATACACATAAAGCTTGCTCTCAAAATAATTATTTATTTTGTTATAATGACACAGTCATTTCTTGATATTCTACGAAGCAATAGCTAATAGCTACATCTTTTAACCACTCTAAGATTATTCTTTATATGAAGCTGAAAGAGAATGTGTTTGGTTAAGATCTATTATAACACATATTCATAATTCTTATTGCATAACACTAATTACAAATTCTCTCACTATAATTTATGAAAATAAAGTTGATCATGTTGCACAAGTTAGGAGATGATATATCAAAGATGATATGACTAAGCATACCTCACCAATATTTTTTTATACCCACGAAATCCAAAAAAGTCAACAAATTATTGTTAAGAAGATTCATTATGTAAATAATCTTGAAAATTTTTTTTAACAAATCATTGTCAACATTAACTTTTGAGAAATTAATATATGACATTGATATGCGATACAGGTACCAAATAAGCCGTGGTAGGCCGATATGGCCTATTTTTTTTCATGCCCATACGGGCCAGCATGCCGTGCCAAACACAGCATGCTAATTAACCATGTCGTGCCTCGCACGGCATGGTTCTCTCGAGAGCAAGCCAGGCATAGCCCACCACTCGAAATCAACCCAATTTCGGGCTGGTTCAGGCTGTTCAAGGTTAAGATAATTCTTAACCTAGAATTAAAAATTGAGATAGCACATCACCAGTCACCCATCAAGCATTGTCATGTCGACAAGCACAAATCGCATAGTCACCATGTCGCTCGTTGTGTGTCGCCCATCACTATGTCAGGCATTGCCCATGCCGTGTCCTCGTGTCAGGCACCCGGGTAGTGGTTGGCATGGCATGCTGGCCGAATTACCTCGGCACAGCATGGCACAAGTTGTGCCGAGGGTCTACCCGGCATGGGCCCAAACATGGTCCTGGACCATGCCGTGCCAAGCAAGGCATGACTGAACCGGTCTAGGCTCCATGTCAAGCTCGACCCATCCAGCCCAGTTGACATTTCTAGTATGCGATAAGTTCATAAGATACAAGATTAACTAGTCCCAACAGTGATTATATAGCTAAAATTGAGAGAAAGTATTATGACCTTTGCATTACACTCTTTTTTTCCTTTTGTTTGGTTTTTGTTCAACTGAGTTTTTCGGCTTAAGTTTTTTAATGGTTAGTATAATTCAATGCACATTCATGAATACAATGAATATTCAATGGGGAGTATTATGAAATACATGAATGAATATTCATTAAATTCAAAGTATCTATTATAGCACATTCGTAACCTACATTCTACATATGAATGCCCAACTCTCTATTCAATGTATATATTCAATATATTGACATTAATAATATGTACATCCTTATTTTTTTATAAATAGAAGCTTAATATTGGTGAATGAGATGCTTATAATAAAATTTTTTATCTGATTTTCTCTATTATTTTTAGTACTTGTTTACTTTTTCTTCTTAATCTCTTTATATTCTCTCTATTATATTTTTGTAATGCAATATTTTATAACAATTAAAAATTACTTCAACTTTAATTGAAAATCAATAATAAAAAAATTTACAAATCATAATGATGTAATGTTGATAATCTCAAATATATGGGCAACTCAAAATAACATGTCATTTATATGTCATAGTTTACTAGGCTAATATAAACTGAATATTAAAAAATTAATTATAATTTTATCAAATATTTTATTTTCACAAAGACTCAATCTTATATGAATATTTAACCATTGTCATTGAAAAGAATAAATTTTAAAATAAAATATTTAGAATCATCTTTAATAATACTATAAATATTAATGTGGAATTAAATTTAATCATAATAATTATTATAGTAAGTCCCTGACTAAAAATTTTTATGATAGATATATATGTTATATTATTAATTTAATAATATTAATCAAATTAAATTAGTTTTATCTTCATTAGAAGCTATTTGAAGTTATATAATATTTATTAACATATCTAAAAATTTTTCCAGAATGTAATAGTTTATTAACATATCAAATTAAATTTTTATGATATCTAATATCGTTAGAATTCAACATGCATATTAGTAAAATTTTATGTTGACTAAAAAATATTTTATCTGATTTTATAAATAATAAAATCATCAACATCTCAATAATATCATATGATTGAAACTTTTTTGTTTTTAAAGTTATTAAAGGTATTTAATGAAAATATGATTATATATTCATTTATATACACTAATACATCTTGCATGGTATTGTGGTATATATGCAATATTAGTTGTGTTTCGATAATGAAAAAAACATCTACTTGTTGGTGAAATAACTATAGAAATGAAAAGAAATTTGTTGAAATATTGATCAAATATTCTCACTTTATTACTTAGTAGTATGTAGGAATCTGAGAGTTAAGGTAAATGTTGTAAAAAATATTTTAAATTTCATAACCAATTGTATGAATCAATCACAAGAATAAAAGGGTAAAATATACAAACAAATAAATAACTTATATGAACATTACGAAAATAAATATAAAATAGCATGCCTAAGAGTAGTGAATCAACTTAATAGATAATAAATTTTTTATTCAATTAACTAAGAAAAAATAATGAAGTAATCAATTCAATATGTTAGTGTAAAATAATTATACTGATTAGTGATTATTATATATACATATTCCTTAATGATTTAAAAAATTAACCTATTATATTGGTATAAATCTTACGAATTCATATTTTTTGTACTATCTAAAATAACATGTAATTAATACTTTTTATTGGTATGAATATTATTATAGACATAAGATAAACATGGTATTAGATATATTAGAATCTTGATAATATTTGAAAGAAAGAGAATATGCACAAAAGACACTTCAAGTTCTAGTAAATGAATTTTTTTCTCAAATTTTAAAAAATTAAACAATGAGATAGATAGCTACTTTCGTCATGAAATTTTAAGTTGTGGGCACCAAAAAAAAATTATAAAATTTAATTTTATAAGTTGCATTTTTTTAAATTTTTTTTCATATTTAATATAGCTTTAGATTAAATATTATACAGTTTAAATATAATTATTTTTAAGATTGGAAGAAAAAAAATATATATAACACTTTCTATCTAGATGGTGTATATCAATTAAAAATTAAAAACTTGGAAGAAAAAAAAAATAAATTGAAAAATCTTCTAGAGCATTATGAAAATGTCAACTAGCTATCATGCTATATGAATATATGATATAGTGATGTAAATATTATACCCCCAAAGTTCCTTTTAACGGATTCAAAAGAATTTAGAAAAATTAAAATATTTAAGTTTGAATTTTGTACCGTATACACCGATAACTTTCCTAGTACAAGTGTGATGGGCTTTCCGCTACAAGAAGTGTCATTTGTGGGATTCTACATACATGATCAAATTATTGACTTCCTTACATCATTTTGTAGATTTATAAATAAAGTGAGTTTAAAAGTTTAAAAGGAATTGATTCTAGGTTTAAAAGTAATGATATTCGAACAAGGACAAAAAAATCTCATTTTAAATTTTAAGTCTAAATTAGGGTTTTGATAATTGAGGATATTATAATACATAAACATTAACACATCAAATCGCATAAGAACTTCAAAATTAAAAATATTTATATTAAATAATAATATGATAACTGATCACATGAAAAATCCTTATGTTGTATCCATATGTTGGAAGTGATGTCTTGATGCATTAGCAAATAGTTTCATCAAATGATGATAAGTTTTGAGTTTGAAATTCATCACACATGGTCTATTTTAATTTTGGGGATAAGATAGACATAATATTAATCTCTATCAAACTTCATTCCAAAAAGTAAATCTTGTGAACTAACAGATAAAAATAAAAAAAAATGAAAAAAAAATTCCTTAAATTTCTATTCTTCAATTTCTATCTTTGGAATAACACACAAACTACTTTATATATCATGTATGATAAAAAGTGTGGTGATGCTAAAATAAATATAAAAAAATAAGGGATTCAATCAGATAAATAATAATGCTTAGTTAAACCATAACAATACAAAATAAATAGAAACATAATAAAAAAACAAAATGACAAAAATGCATGTAGCACAAGTTCCTCAGAGGCTCTATTCCTGGATTTGATGAGAGGTGCCCTTCAGATGGTGTTATTACCAATGTACATGATAAAAATTAATTTCCTCATCATGTAATAATAGTCTCATCACAAATCTTCTAATTAAGAAAAAAGAAATTCATCTCAATGTATTTTGTTTGCTTGTAAAATACTAGATTAATTAATATATATCTTATTATTTGACAATCATATTAAAGAATAAAAAAAGAAAATAATGAATATCAAATCTGCTTGAATAAATATCAAATCCAAAGTACCTTACAAATAATAGTCATCATCATCATAAATTCTATCTTTGTACTAACTTTTAAATAATTATCTCGTTTTTACTTTTTTAAGAAATAAAATTATCATCATGAAATGTACAAAATTCTGTTGTAAGTCTCCTCTCAATACAAACTAGTGTCCTAGCTCGAAATTGAATACTCAACTACTATAAATACTTATGATCGTTGAAGAAGAAACTAAGTCTTTAAATCTTTTTTTTATATATTAGAATAATCTAACGAGAATAAGTCTTAGCGTAATAATCAAATAAATCTAACGAGAATAATCTAGGAAACAACTAACCATATTAATTAGATATGTTATATTTAGTCGAGTAATAATCAAATAATTAATTTTCATATGATTCTTTTATATGTAATAAAAATGATGACATGAAAAACATTGAAAGTAAAATTCATTTCCAAATCAATAGAGTATTTGATGGAATACAACCCAAAAGTATGCCTCCTGTAAAAATATTGAACATATACCTCTTATGTGATAAAACAATACTTCTCTTAGAGTAAGTCACTTCTATACACAAAAAAAAAACATCTAAGTCTCCTAGCATCCTTCTTATGGAACTCTAACTGAAGATATTCCTTGAGTTGGATGATTGTCAACTCATCATTTCATATAATCAGAATATTATTTATGTATATAATGAGCATAATTATTTTTTCATCTGGACTCATCCAAAAAAAAATAAATATAAATATAAAACACATGTGTAAGTCAAACGAGGTAATTACCTATGAAAATCTGACAAACTATTTTCTCAATAACAATTTCATGTCATATAATATTTTTTATAATCTACAAACAACATCGGAATGTACTGCTCTAACCTCGAATAACTACATATATATTTCCATCTCATGATCACATTGAAGAAATACTCTTCACATTTCCTTAATGTATCTTTCATCTTTAAAATGTTACTAGAGAAATAAGAATTCATATATAAGTTATTTAACTACTAGAAAAAGTATTCTGATAGTTCATACTAAATATCTGAGTAAATACTATCATTATAAGTCTCATCTTAATATGATTTATATTTCTAATGTGGACATGTCTTAGCGGAGAACACTCACCCATAACCAAAAATAGATATTCCTATAATTCATGATGTTATTTCTCAAGTCCCACTAGAATGAATGATAACTATCTCTTCGAGCATTATCTGACATCATCTTAGGAGAGATAATGTCTTAAATAAAGATTTAAATATCTTAATATCAACAAAAGAATTAATAAAAAAATAAAAAAAAAAAGATAGAAACTATGAACACAACAATACATATGAGGTTGGATGTTGAGTACAATTTTTTTTTGAACCTTTTAGAGAGTGATCGGAAGATCAAAATCAAAATAATCAATTATTTATTTATTTTGATCCTTGATATATTTGTCTCTGATTTGAGAATGTTGTGTATGTCTCTTCCTCCTGGTATATATTCAATATCTTGGGTTTGTCATTGACTCATCATGAGTCTAAGTATGAGTACACTCATGAACTATTATGTCATCAAGACTCCAATAAGATTTTCTCTCCTTAGGAACCTTGCTCTCTAGAATCATCAAGATTTATACATGTCGTTACATATGATAACTCCATAAGAGTATCATCATACTATGGAACAACAAATTCAGAAATAAAATATAAGTGATTCTATCCTAGATGGAGGTCCAGGTCCAAGATGAAATATTAACAAACAAGAAAATGTCATGGATCCAGAAGTATGCTCTAGACTCTTACTTTTCCCATGATCACAAAAAATAACTTATACTTAAAAAATATAACATTAACACTTACAAAAATTATATCTGTCTCAAGTAAAAAATACTTATATACTTTTTAGGTACTGAAATATCTAAGAAAAATAAATCTCAAATCATTAAATGTCAATTTTTCTCTTCTTGAAGAGAGATCATAGATAATGCAACTTCCAAAACTCTAAGAAATAGGCTAAATGATCTCTCTCAATAATGTATGATCTAAAAAAATATGCTAAAATATATATGAGATAACTTGAGATTAAAATTGTACCTCTCCAAAAAATACTTTGGAATACTCCTCCCACATAGGAGTATCACAGCTTCTCAATCAAATATATATTCTTTTTTTTAGTTATCCTCTTTTGTGGAGATATGCTTGCACAAAAAACTTAACATATAATTTCGTAATTCATATGATAAGTATTAAATTTGTCTGATATATATACATTGTTATTTCTTTTATATATATATAAATATAATTATATATAATTATTTTTTTATTATTTTATAAAAATATGAAAAATAATAAATGTGTAATCTATGATAAAAAGTAAATACTCATATATATCATGGGCAATCATTAATAAAGGTAATTAAATTTCTAAAACTTTTTTTAGTTGTATCTCTACTATGTCCTCATATATCTAAATGTATAGAATTGAATAGAGGTGTTAAATGGGTCGAGATGGATCGACCCAGCTCATTTTTGTCGGGCCCAACCGGGCTGGCGTGCCGTGCATGGCACGGCACGATCCCTTGGAGGGCAAGCATGGCAAGAGCCTACGGCCAGAAATCCGCCTATATTTGGGCCAGTTCGGCCCAATTCGAGTCAGCTGGTTGAAGTCAGGATTGCAATTTTAAAATAAAAAATTAGGATTTCAGCAGGCATTATCGCGACATCGTCACCAGTCAAGCTCGCCAAGCCTCACCCATCAGGCATCGGCTCGTCGTCCTCCGTAGTGACCATGCTAGGTGCGTGGTCAACAATGTCGTGCCCACGTGCTAGGCACTTGGACCAAAATCCATGGGCCTGGGTCATGCCCGAGCCAACCCGACCCATTTGAGACCTATAAATTGAATAAGTTCATACTCGCATTAGACAAGCAAACAAGATATGAAACTCTAATATATTTTCTTAACTAATATGCATCACAATATAAGATAGCCAACTTTTAAGACTGATATAATATTGTTAATTTAACCAATGATAACTAACTAAGTTGAAAAAATACAAGTAAATAATACAACATACTCAGATATCTAGAAAGAAATCCTTGAGTGTTCCTATAAATTTCCAATCATACAAACAAATATTTATAAATAAAAAAATATAAATAAAATTAAATTATATAAAAAAACATACTAAAAGCATATTAACAAAGCAATTAAAAATAAGTATCACATGATCAAGAAACAAAAAATTAACCTAAATATTATTATATCTAATAATTATAAAGAGTTTATTACTAATTATAATAATATTCTTATAACACAAAAAAATAGATCATGATTATATGGAAAATGAGTACTAGCTTCTAAATCAATAACCCAAGAGTTTGAATAATAGATACAAACAACAAAACTAATAATACCTAAGAAAAGGGAAAGACATATTGCTATGCTGGCTTAGAGAGAAATTTTTTATGTTGCTCTATAGTAGGTATCAAAATAGATGAACTCTTTGAAGACCCTTTGATGGCTCCAATAATTAATATCTATCTTACTACTATATAAAGCTCTCGGTCTCATCTCTAAAAATAAGATCCAACAATTATTTGGTGTTGATCATCACAACTCCAAATTTCAATATTATCATTTTCACATATGTTATCATTCACTTATAATTCTTAGACTTTATTTTGAAGACTCATATTGCATCCTCCAAATTTTTTAAACATGACAATTTCAATAATATTTAGTTGTAATTTAGTCATCCTATCTGAAATAATATTTATAACCACAAAGAAATAGACACTGATATTATACTAGACACCCAAAAGATCAATAGATTATGTGTCAATTTTGAAAACAAAAAAAAATATAAATTTATATGATTACAACCAACTAAATATGTTAACTTTTTATGTTATTATAAGATAAAATTAAGAAATAATCAATTTTTTAAGTATATCAACAACTTATTTCTATTCAATGAACTTTCTTATCATTTGTCTCAGCTAACTAAATAAAAAAATTATAATCTCTAAATATAATATCAATCTTTACAATGAGATGCTCATTAAAATTAATAAACTTATTTTTATAATATTTAAATAAATTATCTAATTATTTATAAATTCTATCATTTAGTTCTTATTGTTGGTTCATGTAAGTGGATATGAATTTAATAATATTTTCTATCATTTAACTTAACCATAGGATCTATATATGCAGCAAAGTAAGAAAGATATGAAATAAATGATGGTTATTTTAAATATTTTCTTTACATTTCAATATTCACATTCCCAAAAAATAGATATTCTCTATATTGTTTAAATATATCACTTATATTACAAATGTACTTAAGTATAATGCAAGAAGTGTGCGTGCATACAAATAAATATGGATTTATCATATTATAAAAGATTTTTATAATATAAAAAAAGATTATGTTATAGTCTAATTTATTAATTATTATTTAATCGAGTTTACAATTAACATACTTGAATATCAATAATCAATGCATAAATTCAATACTAGATATGAGAATTCTAATAGCATTTGACATCCAGTAAAAATTTTTTTTTTAGGCCGACTAACTTACATAGACTATAAAAATCTTATAGTTTGTTCTGAGAAAAAAAATCTTTTATTAAGCTATATTATACTATTAAGTTTGTTATGTGACATGTACTTATAAAATTTTCAACTATGGGATCGTCTTTTATGATTATATGAAAATACTTATTAGAACATTATTATTTTAAGTGATATCAAATATTATGATATATTTTATTTTGTATCTCATATTCTTTAAAAGCTCTTGACTGATATCCATTTATAACAAGGTCATCATGAGAATAAAGAATCTCACAAAATAATAATCTCACAAAAATAATGATGCATGGGAATGTATTATTATCTTAATTAGTCTAAATGTCAGATGTCATCAAAAATACTTCACTTTATTTTCTAAGTTCATTAATTATTAATTATTTTTGTATTTATATTTTTTTTATAATTTCAGTCCTACAAATCTAACTTGGAATCCTATGATAAATGAGTTAGAAATATTTCTATATATAATGAACTAGTCTATTACATCAGCCATATAAATCAAACTAGAAATCCTACAATAAGTGAGTTAAAAATATTTCTGTATATAATAAATAGTCTATAATCTTTTGCAAACATAAATGAAAGGCTCATTCTAGCAATAAACCTAATTATGTATTTTCTTACAAATTCATAGTGATAGATAAATGAGGGCACTAAACTTGTATTTGATTAAGATTCAATGACCGCATCACCTATTTACAGTTGCCTGAGATCTAATACACTATAGCTTTTGACATATTATTCGACATGTCTTCATAGATGTCCAATCCTATCACTAATCTTACAAATATATATTTTTTTATAATATATATTTTGCATCAAATCTTATTTGACTTTAATAGAATTTTTATTTTTAATAATCTTAAAATGAATCCATAATAAAAATATTGGTTTATTAATCCTAAATTTTTAAGTGTCTAGGTTGAAGGTGATGTATGACTTGCAGATAATTTAATCTCGGATCTTTCAGTCGGATTGTTGTTATCTATGTTGCACGGACACGGACACGGACACACGGATACGACACGGCAGGATACGGGGACACGGCAAATTTCAAAAAACTAGGATACGGATACGGCTAGGATACGGATACGGCTATGACACGACATGAAAAAAAAATTAAATATAAATATCATCAACATCTTGAATATTTTCTTGATTACTTGAAGGCTCAGAATTACAACTCATTTTATTATATAATTCTGCATGAAAAAAAATTATGCATTTTAAATAATCTATATTAATTCAAAATTAATTTAATCTTATTTTTTTTTCTCCATCAATAATTTATTACATTTTTCATTATATTTTTATTATTTTCATAAAACAATAATTTATTTAAAATAAATTATATAACAAAAACTATTATACTTACATATTATATATTACTAAATATTACATAATACATACTAACAAGAGTATTCATATTTAAATATTCCATATTTTAATATTGCATATTTATTATTATTCTTAAAATTATGTATTTAAAATTAAAATAAATTATTTATTTATTATATTTTGTATATATATTAAACAAACAATAATAATTAAAATATAAAAAATATATATTTAAGCCCTCTAACTCCTGCCCCCTCCCGTTACAGCTTCTAACTCTAACATATATTTTAAATACCGTATTTTAAAATAATTTAAAATACAGTATTTTATAATAATTTAAAATTCTGTTTTTTAAAATAATTTAAAATAAAATTAAACCTCTAACACCCTCCCCCTCCCCCGTACAGAAACTTTCCCCCCCTCCCGAAAATCCCTCCCGAAACCCCCCCACCGAACCCCCCTCCCGATTTTCGAACTCTCCCCCTCCCGATTTTTGATTTTCGAACTCTCCACCTCCCGATACAGATTTAAATCCTTACCTTAGGTATAGTCGGCGGCTCGGCGGCGTGCTCCTCACTGTCGGCGGCGTGCTCCTCACTGTCGGCGGTGTGCTCCTCAACGCGTTGGTAGGTAAAGACGCGTCGGGAGGTAAATGACTGTTTCCGGAAAACTCGTCGGATACGTCTCCGACGCGTATCCGATACGCCACGTGGCGTATCTCATACGGATTAGTGTTCGATACGCCACGTGGCGTATCAGACACGTATCCGACGCGTGTCCGACCAGTGTCCGCGTGTCCAGGTGTCCGACACGCGGACACGGCGCTTCCAAACCGTATCCGTGCAACACAGGTTGTTATCTAAATCAATGTTTAGTTCATTTTCATTATAATCCGTATTTTCTATTTTTTACTTTTTAGAATTTTAAGTATCAAAAAAAATTTTACTTTTTATTTATCTAATAAAAAAATAGGCGCAACAAAAAATCATATACCTTGCAAAAGTTAAGACTTGGATTCAAGGCCAACTAACCATATGTTCGCAACTACAATTTTTTCTTCAATTCATTGTGGACACAACTCGCCAATAATAATTTCCACAATTTTTTATTATTTAAATAAAAAAATACACAATAGTGTGTTTTAAGATTCTAAAAAAATTAGAGAAAATAAATTATAATGTAAGTATAAAAAATTATAAATATTAATTTTTTATTTGTATCTATACAATTTTTTAAAATTTTAAATATTAATTTTTTTTTCTTTTTTTGTGAGCGGAAATCCAATAACCATTGAATTTCTATCCAAAACCATTGAACATATATCCAATGATAGAGATTAATATTTTAATTTTTTTTATTTTTAAAAAAAGTATTGAAAATGATGCACATTACTATCGACACCTAACATGACAACGACGTGCGACGTTGTCATGTCGAAAGTTGTTGCCTTTGGCAAACATAACAAAATTTTTAAATGGAGCACATACATGCCACACACCCAATTCTAGAAATTGAATAAAAAAAGGTGCATGGACTTCATATGGTTAAATATTTTTAATATCTACAAGACTAACACATGAACTCCACACGCAAGTCAGGCATGGTTCTATGCCAACTCGAGTCCACAACTCGGCATGACCTAATTCAAGGCCAAGTTTGAGCTGCTCATGGTGACATTTTGGGCTGAACAAGCATGCCAGACATAAGTCGTGTCCTGATGACATTTCCAATCATCCCAAGGACAGGGCTCAAGTTGCCCAGCCCATTTTTCACCTCTAACACCATCACACCCACCATTGCATGCACCACCACATGCACATCCATGCTTGCCACCATGCTCGCCACAACACGGACCTCCATGCTTGCCACCATGCTCGCCACAACACGGACCTCCATGCTTGCCACCATGCTCGCCCCAGATGCACCTCCATGCTTTCCACAGCACACACCATCATGTGCCTCTACTCGCATGACCTAATTTGGTCATTAAATTGGGCCAAATTTGTGCTGCTCGTGGTGACAATTTGGGTTGGACGAGCATGCCTGACATAAGTCGTGTCATGATGATTTTTCCAATCATCCCGTTGGCAGGGCTCGAGTTGTCCAGCCCACTTTCCACCTCTAACACCATCACACCTACCATTGCACGCACCACCACATGCATCTCCATGCTTGCCACCACACACACCATCGTGTGCCTCTGTTTGACTCAAATGTACCAACATGTGTGCATATAATGCACATGTACATGCAGATTGTGCTTCTGCTTGCACAAACAATTTTTTTCCTCAAACAATACACATACACATATACTATGTTGATATAATATATGTATTTTCTCAATCTAGAATTTTTAAACTCACTCTAATTCAATATCTAAGTTAATACACAAACCAAAATAATACAATAGTACTTGAAATAACTAAAAATATATAGATAACTCTTATATAATGTACAGATTCTATAGGCACGACAGTAGGCAGCTCAATTATGCAATTTTGGAAATTAGATTTTGATAGAAACCCTAATTTAGTAAAGTTTTGGAATGACAGATTTTGGACAAAAATTAAGATTTGGCCAAAAACTATAATTTGGAACAATTTGTTTTTAGGCAAAAAATTAAAGAATGAACAATAACCCTGATTTGGCATAGTTTGGTCTTTAATTGTGAATTAAGTTTGAAGAAGTATTATCACAATAAAAATATATGTACGAGTCTTTGTTTAGTATGTACACTACAAAATATAAGTCATACCAGAAATAATTATTAAGTATTATTTCAAAAGAAAAGATCAAAAATAATACATAGTATTAGGAAAAGCATGGTGACTATCAAAATTATCCAAGAATCCTCATTGAGATCATCTAGAGTGATATTTACTAGAAAGATATATATATAATTTAATTTGAAGCCAACAAAAATTATTTGTTTTATTACTTGTACTCATTATTCTGACTCATAAATTATCGACACGTGAGTTAATATTCATTTTATTAGTAACTAATTTTTTTATAATTATTTTTTTTATAATTATTTTTTTTTATTATGTGAATATTATTGTGATCAATGATAAATCAAATTAAAATCATTGGATATGATATTATTAAGTTTCATTCTTTATTTATTGGTCGTATTATGTATATTTATGATTGTTTTATAATCTTCTTTCAATAAATTATTTTTCAGATAATTCAATTTTAATTTTACTTTTTTATCTATTAATATTTATTTATACGATTAAAAACCTTTGGGGTCTCCATTTGAAATTAAGTAGCATGAAACATATGTTTCTTCTTTATTGGCATAATTTCCTTCTAGACGTTTGAGTTTGTTTAATTATTTATTTATGCATTTTCAATTTGATCATTAATCAATGTCTAAGAGTATTTCTATCCTAGAGTGCGAAGCTTGTCAGTTAAAAAAACACATTAAAGGCCCTTATCTTATTCTCCAATCTAATGAGAGTAAGAGCATATTTGATCTTATACACGTGTATTAAAATATAATAGAGGTGTGACTATTTTGTACTTTAAATATTTAATTATTTTTTTTAGTGATTACTTATGATATACATGAGTATTTTTGATTTGTATTAGATCATATGTGTGAGATTATATAAATACTAATATATCAAATCTCATTGAAACTCTAAATTTAAAGATACTTAGATGAGAATAATACGATAATAAGTGGTTGCATGTGTCTTCATATTATATGCATGTTTTGAAATCATGCTTTAGTGCAATAAAATATGTATTCATCCAAGAATAATAAATATCGGGTTCAAGACTCATTATTCATCAAACATAGTTTTCATTTGCAAAAAAACACAGAAAAGGCATGTCTAATGGCAAGAGCATGTCTTACCGATTAATTAATTCATCATACATAGTTGCAGTGCATCTCACAATTTTTACTTAAATAATTAAATAAATAATTAAATGGCAAGAATAATAAATATCTCACATAATTTTTACTTAAAAAAAATTATATATAATAATTTAATTAAATAAATTAAATAAATAATTTTAATTTAATTAAATACATAATTTTTACTTATTTTTATGCAGTGCATCTCACAAAAAAAAATTACGCTTTAATTGCATATTATGCCTCAAGGCACCAAAAAACATTTGTATTTCGATGTACCTTGAACCTCAAATAACTATGCTATATACTAGCCTTCTTTTGCCGACATAACCTCACCGAATAGGTAGAGTTGCCAAGTGGGCCAAGGGGCCCAAACATGGCACGCTTAAGTCATGGTTGGCCCAATATAGCACAATTCAAAATCATGCCAAAACTATAATTGTGCTGACCTGTGACATGACTAGTGGCTAGTACCATGTGCCTTGTTGGGTTGGGGCCAACCATGCCACAAGTCAAGCCTAGGATGGCATGCATGCCTAGCACGACAACATGATACATATGCACAAAAATATTTTTTTAAAGTAGTCACTTTTTGAATGGTTTCAACTAAAATATTTCAGCCTGTTCTAGGAAGAAAGTAATGGCAGGACAAGACAGTGCATGTCTACAGGTGTCAAACAGGTATTACCGGGCTGAAATGATACATTTTTTAGGCTCGTACGGGCTCACGTGTCATGCCTGGCACAGCACAATTCTATGGAGGGCAGGCCCGTCATGACCCACCACCCAAATTTAGTCCAATTTTGGGTCAGTTCATGCCGGGATTTGGGGATACGAGGGCTCCCCAAAGCCTAGCAGGTGCTCCCGCTAACCAGCTCGGCTCTTCATGTCGCCCATCGGGCATCACGCCGTCGCTGTGTTGGGTATCAGGTCGGGCATGGTCCTAAGTCCCGACCAAATTGGCAGACTCCCAGGACACATGTCGGATCATGCCCACATGCCAGGCACCCGGCCATGCATAGCATAGCACACGAGCCTACTTTCCTCAGCACGGAACGAGTCATACCGAAAGTCCACCAGGCACGGGCTCGAGCATGGTCCTAGACCATGTCATGATGAGCCGGGCTCTCATTCAGGCATGTGCCACATAGCCTATTTGACACTTATATACATTTCACTATCCTATCGACTACTTTAATTTAAAAAAAATAATGATAAAATTTTGAGCTGTCAGATTGCATCTGATGGCTCATTTATAGAAATTTGATAGCTGTCATATTTGTCCTAAAAAATATTTAAAAAATATATCTTTTAAAATAATATAATTATAAATACCTAATTGATATTTTCTATTTTCACAATAAATTTAAAAACTTTTTTCAAATACTCGCAATTAAATTCATATTATGCCCTGTTTGTGTTATTTTTTTTTAATAATTTAACATTTTAATTTGGCATAAAAATATGAGTTGCAACTACTAGACACAACCCATTGGAAACCTTTGGCCGAGTAGTATCGAGCCATACCAAGTCATGTCAAATCAGGTCAGGCTTAGCCAAGCTAGCTCGATTAATTCCAAGCTAGCTTGGGTTACGTCCAGGCCAGCCTAGTTCAATTTAGGCTAGCATGTGTTAATTCCAAGCTAGTCTGGGTCATATCCATGCTAGTCTGGATCAAATCCAGGCTAGCATGGATCAGGGCTTGCCTAGCATGTTTGGCTAGTCAGGCCAAAACTGGTCTACACGGACCATCATGCCAATCATATCATGCCACACCTCCAGTTGCAAAAACTTGGGCATGTCATGCCATGGAAAAGCCTACAACACATCCAGGCACATCTTTGAGCCAAGCAATGTCATGTCAGGCACAGATGAATCATGATGTGCCTCATTTCATGTTTGTGTCGCCCAGCCCAGTTGACACATCTACCTAGACTTGCCTGAAATGAATAAGGTCAACCCATAGTTATTTAATGCGCAAGGCGCACTGAGATACAAAAGTCTTTTTAGGCCTTAAGGCACAAGGCGCACTTGAGGCACGGGCTTTTTTATTTGAGGCGCACTCATCCTAATACACATAAAAATTATACTTTTTACTAAATATAGTCTTTAATTTTCATCTAGTAATAAACTAAAGAACATCAAAGATAAAAATCAAATATTAATAATGTTCTCATCATCCAAACGTTCAAAGTTTCAAAACAAAATAACAAACATTCAAAGTTCTAAAACAAAATAAACACTCATGTATCTACATCTAAATCTAAATCAAGAAAGTCTTCATCAATATCATCTCCATCATCAATCTTCCACTCTCCTTCTTCATCTCCCTCGTCCGATGAATAGATCATCTCTTCATCTTCATCAATCAAAGCAAAAGTATGAGTATGTTTAGAGCTAGATGGTCTTGACTTTGGTTTTGGTTTTGGTGTTTGTATTTTGCTTGGTTTAGCACGGACACGGACACGAACACGGGGATGAACATGACAGGATATGGGGATACGGCAAATTCTAAAAAACTAGGATATGGATATGACTAGGATACGTCATGATAAAAAAAATAAAATTAAAAATAAAAATTATTTTCTTTATAAATATTAGGTATTTTATAAAATAAAATTAATTAAATTAAAATATTTTAGTTTATAAAATAAATAAATATATTTTTATTTTATAAAATAAAAATATTGTATTTTATTTTATTTTATAAGATAATATTTATAATTATTTTATTTTATAAAATAATATTTTAAAATTATCTTATATTATATAAAAATATATTTTTTTATTTTATTAAAATATTTTATTTAATTAAAATATTTTATTTTATTTTACTGCCCGCCTACCTTCCCCCCTCAATTCCCACCCCCTGCCTCCCCCCCTCAATTCGCGCCAGCCCCTTGCCTCCCCCCTCAATTCGATCATGCCTCCTGCCTCCCCCCCCTCAAATCGTGCCTGCCCTCTGCCCTCTACCACCCACTGGACGTCCGATACGCCACCATCCGATACGCCACGTGGCGTATCAGATACGGATTTATCAATGATACGCCACGTGGCATATCGGCCACATATCCGTGCCATGTCCATGCTTCCTTGCCAGCTACGCCTCACCCGCCTGCGCCTCGCCTGAAGCGAGGTGTTTTCCCGGGAGTGGTGGCACCTAAGCTTTAGGCGCGCCTCAGGCGCGCCTTTCATAACTATGGGCCAACCTAGATTGAACCCAGGCTAGCTTGAAATGAACCAGGCTAGCCTAGATTGAAATTGGACTAGCCTAGAATGAATCATGCTATCTAGGCCAAGCCTAACCAATTTGGCATCACATAGTATGATCCAGCACGACTCATGCAAAAGACATGCCAGCGGGTCATACTGGGCTGCCCATTTTTACAATCATACTGACAAGGCACGGCAAAACTCATTTGACACATTCAATCTAAAACACTCATACATTTAAAGGAATTTCATATCATAAAAGAAAGAATATCTAATTTAGTCTATTCAATCTCAAATTGAGTCTTCCTCAAAGTCTATTGATCCTACAAATAAATATTAGCAGAATTAAAAATAAAATTAAAGTTAAATTATTTGAAAAAATAATTCATTGAAAGTAAATTAACAGAAAAATTATGAATAAGCATTACATTAGTAAATAATAAGAATTTAAACTGAATAATATCATAATTAATAACGTTCGAACATTTTTCATTGGTAATAATAATATTCTTAGAATAAAAAATTAATACATAGAATAAAATATGATTACTAGTGATGTGAATGTTTGCTCTTATGTCTATATTTCAAGAATCTAAAATTAGAATACGGATAAAACAATCAATGATATTGAAAGAAATGAAAAATGTATAGTTACATTAGAGATAAGTTTTGTATATTTCTATCTATTAAATATCATGGTGGATAGACTCTATTAAAAGCTTTAGATAGCTCTGATAGTTAGTTTGTCTCTCTTCATGTTGCATAATACCTTTGGTATCCTCTTTAGAAATAAAGGTCAACAACTCTCTTTAGTGTGTCCTATCCTCCTACAATAAATATACTGAACTAAGACTCTTTTTTATATATTTCTACCTTGATAATCCACATGTCACACAAATATGGTTCCTCCAAATAAAATAATAATCTTTTTTTGTTAACACAAATGAAACTCAAGAAACTTAGCTACCTTTTTCCCCCTTGTTTCCAGTCACTGCCATCATCAATACCACAGCCATATCAGACTCAACTGATCACATTTTCGCCGACTAGGATTTACTAAAAGGCAAAAAATAACCATGCATATTGCACGCCTCCAATGTGTCAACGATCAGTTGTGTGATTGTGCCTGTGCAAACCTGTGCACACTTCCACTTCTATTATGTACCTACATTATGTGCATGCTTGTACTATGAAAATGGTAGTGATGCATAACCATGATTCTCCATAATTTTGCTGAACACACACTACACAACACATGTTCTAATATCATGTCAAATTCTAACACAAAATAAAAATATAACATTAAAAAAATTGTGCAGTAACATATATGTTAAATCATCATTAATATACTTGATATCATAAGAATTACAAAGTTAAACTTATTTGATCATGATCACTATTTAGATATTAGACCAGTATGGACGTTTGTTGTATGTATCTACCCTGATAGGAGCATATACAAAACATATAAAAAGAGGAAATTGGGAGGAGGATAAATAAAATTTAAAAAAACATGTACAAAACCCCTTATTAGAAGCATAATAATTGGGGTAGCCTAAAATTTAAGTGTTCTTATCAAAACATTAAAAAAAACTAAAAATCTAAATAATTTAATTTAAATTTTTTAAATTTTGCTATAAAAAAAATTATTAAGATTCAAGACTATAGTTTAATTATTTAAATAGGAGCAAAAGTTTAGAAGAAAAAGAATAATTTAAATAAATAAAAATATTTCAACTTTATTTTATAATGTTGATCACTTACAAGCTATAAGGTTGTTGTTGTGGTAGACAAATGAAATAAAAATTTCAATAGTACTTGTTTCTTGTACTAGTTATCAAGAGTTTTTTTTTTAATGGATAACAAAAGATTTGGGATCTTGCAACATCTATCTATTATTCTAAGATATCATATATTTATGATAGTATGGCTAGGGTGAATTTGGCTTACAGAGCATGGAAATTAGTTTGATAATATTTTTCAATTTCCTCGTTTACTCAATTAGCAACTCATTTAACAAAGAATTTCAATTGAGACAAATTACTGGCAAGCAAAGAGACTGAAAGCACTTTCTTTGAATTATTTTTATACTCGTTTGGAGCAGGTCATTCAATATTTAAGAGTCAAATCTAAGTGAAACAACATTTCCTTATAGATCTAATATTTATCATCAATATTCTTTTAGAGATAGATATAGTTCTATAATAATTTCTTTGGCAAACAATGAAATAGATAGTAGTAGTGGAGAAAGAGAAAAATGCATGAGAGAATTCCATAGTATTCACACTATAGAACTCAATCACTCGAGACAGATGATGTGTGGTGTATGCTAAGTTACTATGACTCACTTTTTAGAATATTGAGACTGAATCATAATATTCATATCACAAAGGAGTTTGGGCAAAATATACTGCAAGATGTAGTTAGCATATCAAGAAAAGAGTATAATAGTCTTCTCTAAAAATCAGATACAGACTTACCCCAACTTTTAGGTGCATCGGCCATTTTAGTTCCTTTTATTTTTGAATCTTGGGGATTAAAAATTGGGATTGAACATTTATGTCCTAGGTAATGGTAATCATTCTTTATTTTCTATCTTTATCACTATTATACTTGGTATTACCGTAATCAATAATAAATTCTCTTGAGTCATTAATTACATAAACATCAACTTTAGTTTATCTTTAGTTTGCATATCATATTTTCTTGACCTTTCCTATGATTTATTATTGATGCATTATATTACAAAATAGTTTTATTCTAATTTTATTTGTGTACCTTGTGATATTGTTTTGCAAAATCAAATTACTTCCTAACAGATTTTTCTGAACAGAACAGAATAATTTTTACCAATTTTACTTTAATGACAAAAGGCTTTTTAGATGATTGATTATTTTTGATTTTCTTATATATTATTAGCTTAGTCATTCATTATTAGCCAAAATAAGACACATTGATTCAAATATAAAAGAAGTCTCTTATCTTAAATGTAATACATGCTATCTAAAAAATATATACTAAGATTTCTTATATGACATATTATTATGATATTAAAAAGTATATTCTTTATCTGAATCACACAAATATTTGAAAACCACTTAAGTTTAAGACTCATGATCTTAGATATTACATTGTGTTAATTAAATGATTATTCTTGATTTTAATAAATTTATTTATATAAATAAAAATTAAATATCATTTTATTTTGTATGTATTTTCATAAAATAATAAAAGATATAATTAAACTCATTATCATCAATCAATGCTTATCTCAACTATCTGGGCTGAGCGAAAATAAATAATTAAAATATAATATTAAAATATTAAAAATTGATATTATTTTGAAGTATATTTTTGAACAATTCATCTTTTGCCCTACTGAGCAAGAAATTATACATTAAGTTTCTTTGGTTAATTTATCACTCAAATGAAACCATGAAGAGAGAATAGAGAAAAGTGATATAATCTAAAAATAATAATTTCTTTATATAAAAGTATTTCTAATAAATTTTGAAATGTTTAAACCATGAATTATCAAAATAATCATGTATCTTTTATATTCTATTAGGCAAGATTATTTCATGGACACTCATGTGCATGCATACAATAACAGCTAAAATCATATAGTTTGCAGTCAATATTAGTGTTAATGCTCCTATAAAATAGGTAGCCCGCCTTTAGCATTTCAAAACTATTAGATTACCTTATCAGAAAGTTTAATATTCAATTCTCTATTTTTCAAAATTATTGCAAAATATAAAATACTAATAAAAGTAAAAAAAATTGTGATAAGAAATTTCTTTCAGATATTGATTCCTCCCAAATATTTCATTAAGGTATGACCTCTAACATATGTATATAACACAAGAAATCCTTAAATGATTAGTCATTTCAATATTATTCTCGTCCAAATAATTTTAACTTCATAATTCTT
The DNA here is from genome assembly GCA_029783825.1 of Sapria himalayana. Lineage (NCBI taxonomy): Eukaryota > Viridiplantae > Streptophyta > Magnoliopsida > Malpighiales > Rafflesiaceae > Sapria > Sapria himalayana. The sequence goes on from JAREIK010002134.1 coordinate 1,027,312, forward strand.
ATGAAATCTAATATGCTATATTTATATAATCACACACAATTTAAGTAAAAAAGTATTTGTGCTAAAATAGAATTTAGTTATCATTTTTTACATTTACTTCATATAGGATTATTATAGTGTATTTTTTTTATTTTTATCTACAATTTTTCAATAATTATCTGATGTGAATAAAATCAACAAGAAATGAGAATATTCACTTTTATTATGAACACTATTCTAATATACAAACCATATATCCAAAGTTCATGAATCACATATAACAATAAAAAATTAATTTTTTTTATAAAATTAAATATCATATTTTGCATTATGTGCAAACTACACTTATATCATATGGCTTGCTTATATGATGTCATTAGTGTATCATTATAATTATTTTTTAGTATTATTTTATAACATGATATCAGAATCAACCTTTGAAAAAAGCTAACCCTAAGTTTGCGTGGATGAAATTTACAAACCCTAGGAATAAAATGTGCATTGTACCACCAAGCATAACCATCACACACCCACTGTGTGAAACACAGTGGTGAGTGATTATATGCAAACACTCATGCACGGTGATGTGTAAGCAAGGCAGAGGCACATGCAGTAGTGTGCTTAGTAAGATAGTTGTGCATGTCGTGGTGTACATTAGGCTACAGCAACATATTCTTTTTGGCAAAAACCCTAATCATGATTTCGACAAAATAAGATAACATAAATTAGAATTAGCAAAATTTTAATTTAGTATAAGTTTATTTTTTGTTTGGAATAATCAAAATTTTATAACACGATATAAAAAGAGATTATTATAATAGAATTAGATTGAGGAGAGTTTCATTTTTATATCATATTATATGAGAATAAGTCATATCAGAGATAAAGATTAGATATTATATCTAGAAAAAACATCAATAGCTTTATATAATATTGAGAGAGACTGACTAATAGTCATTCAAAAATTCTTATAGAGTTCATTTATAATAATACTTATACATAGTAGAAATGAGTATACAAAATATATTTCTAAGACAATAATAGATCTTTTCTTTCATTATGGTATCACTGATTGTTTCATCCATACATTTATTTTAGACTATTGAATTATCGACATATAAATTAATATTTATATTATTGATAATCATACTTTATTTATTATATTATTTTTTTGCTCTGAAAATATCAGAGTAATTAATGGCAAATATTTGAAATTCATCGAATATGATAATATTCAGTTTTGGTTTTTATTACTTATTTGTATCTTGCTTATTTTAGATTGTCTTATTAGACTACTTTCGTAAGTTTTCTTTTCAAACAATTCAACTTTAACTTTATTTTTATTTCTGATGATATTTATTTGTAAGATCAAAAGAGACTTAATTTGAAATTAAACTGAGTAAATTATTTGTTTTCTTCCATAATAAGATATCTTTCAAAATATTTGAGTATGTTAAATCTTTTATATGTCAATCTCAGTTTGGTCACTCATTACAGACCAAGTTAAAAATCTTTTATCATATTCTTAAGAGTATTTCAACCCTAGAGTAAAAGGCATATCAATTAGAAAAGCTTAATAGAACTTCGTATTCAATATGTCAGTTTATTTTGAGAAAGAAATTATTTCATCTAATATATTCAGATGTATGAGAACAATGTAAAGAAGCAACTAAAGAAAATTTTACATATTTCATTATTTTTTTTATAATTGATCAACTCGAAATACACATTGATATATCACTTTCGTGATAGATTATAAAATTTTTAATTTTCAGGTATTTCATAAAATGATAAAAAATTAATTTCATAAAAATATTAAAAAATTAATAAAATAACAATGTATTAAAATATATCTAAGATTAATTCAACACTTAATATATGAATTATAGGATTATAAACCAAACTTATTATGTGAGTATACCCCAACAACATGAGATTGATGAAAGAAGAAATATCTAATTAAGATAGCTCAAACACTCATACTTGAATAAAATATTTTAAAATATTTTTTGAAAGATATAATATTTAAAAACCATCTATCTCATCAATCGAATGCTCACTATTATACTTTTTTTGCATATACCTATCTAGATCTTAGAAACTATAGATTAACTATTTAGTTTGTCTCAAAATTTAAGTTTACTTATTTTATCATCAATTGTTCTTAAGGATAGGACAAGATAATATCTAGGAACTTGAGATGTGTCTTCCTTGCATACTCCAATAGCCAACAAATATATCAATATTCTTTATCAGACAAATAAAATAATAGTAAGCATATATGTTATTTTTTAACAAATCTAATAAGAATACGTGTCAATAAATTTTACTTTGATTCAGTATTCTTTCTTATTATATGTAGTCTTTCTTTGACCACCAATTCATGTTAGTAGTTATTTGTTGATTACAAAGAACATATTGATACTTAACATGATATCACTCTTATTTACTATTCAAATCTATCAATAATTCAAATTATATTGAATCTAAAAAAATTAAGTTTCCTAGGAAATAAGATATTATTCAGACCTCAATTAGAGAATAGTTCACATGTCTTCCTAAATACACTCATATCGAGTCAGTAACTAGAAGACTAGACACCCAAAACTTAGAATCTATAATAGGAGATAGTATGATATCATGTTCAAAATAGATATGAGTCTACCAATGAGCTAAATGATCCAGCAACTAATCACTATGATTTTAATATTTTAATCACTCTCCAAAAGAGACAGAAATTATTCTCGATACCCAATTTTGCAAATTTTTTCATACTTTCATTTTATTTTTAATTTGTTTATTTTATTACTTTTCTTTATGGTACTAGAATACTCAAGTCTCCTTCCAAAATACTATTTCATATAAGATAACATCATATCATGAGAAAAGAGATGCATATCATTCACACTAATACAACTTTGTGAACTAATATTATGACAATCAAGAAAATCCATTTTTGGATGCAAGTGAGTATTCATTATGATATTATGTCTAGATAAGAAAATAATTCTTCTTAAAATGAGTCTTACAGCAAGGAGATGTACTCACACATTTGAATTTAATTACTATTATAATTTCCTTCCAATAACTAAGAAGACATCAATACAAATTCTTATTTCTCTTATAGAATCTCACAATTAGAAGATACACAAGTTATATATGAAAAATACAAATTCATGATGACCTTGAAGAAAAGATAAACATTGAACAATCATTTAGATTTGAGCTGCCCAGCCATATGTAATTTGTAGATTACGACAGGAATTGAATGTAGAGGTATCAAATTGAATGTGCCACAATATCGAACAATGCATGCGAAACTAGTGTGAGAACGCAACAAGTGACCAACTTACGTGGTCAATCAATTAATATCAGCCACATAGCTAATTATTTTTAAAAAATTAGACAGTCTCACCGGGCAGTCACCCGAGGTGGTTTAGCATACCACAAGGATAAGCACATGAGTCATGTCTCACCCAACACAAGACACGACATGAACCGTGCCATAGTGCAGCCCAACCCAGCATGAGGGACTATTCTAGACAATGTCATGTCAAGTCAATTGAACCAGGCTGAGCCGCAAGCTATGTCAGGGCTACACGCCTACACGGGCTACCCAGATCATTTAACACCTCTAGTTGTATGACCTGAAGTAATGACCAAGAGTCTAGTATATGAATTTTTCACAAGCAATCATCTCATTTGGATTACATATATATTATAAACTTTTCTTTATTTTTTTTGTTGAATCACTGATATGGGTCATTTTACTAATTATCTACATAAATAATATTTTAGTTACTAGAGAGAGAGTTGAGAATCATTCAACTCAAAATTTCCTTTATGCACAATATCAAATAAAAAATCTAATGAGACTCAAATATTTTCTTGGTATAGATTTACTTATTCTATGAGAGATATCATTTTACAACAAATGAAATATGGACTTCATACTCTTATAGATGATGGTTTTTTGGGTTGTGCTCAAGCAAATATTCCTATAAATCTATATGCTAATTGTACCTTTAATGTGATCCTTTCAATTGACTCTATTACTTATATGATAATAATATAAAAAAATTAATTATCTAATCATATATAATATACATAATCAGTTTAGATTATTATTTCTTAAATTCTCATTAGTATATTCACCTTAATGTAATTCTTCACATACTAAGATATATAAATAAATCTCCAAAACTTTGGATCTCTTTCAAAAAATATGGATACTTGTAGTCAATTGGATATTCAAATTCGAGTTAAGTACCAAAAGAAGTTAAAGAAATATCTGTGACAATATTAGAAATTTTTCTTTAAGATAATATTGTATCCTAGAAATAATTATTATTATTTTGAGATCGAATATAAAAATAGGGTTCAGCATGATTGTGATGATTACTTGTGTGTTTTAAGATATTTTGGATATATCACTTACTCGATTAGATCAAATATTCATTTTGTTTTGTCATTACTCTTTGTTGTGACAGTTATCCAAGAAGACATACAACCTTGAATTTAGTGTTTCATTAGCAGATAGAGATGAACTGCTTCTTCTTTAAAGAAAGAATACAAGATATAACTATTATTATCACATATATTCAATAGAGTAGCCAGCAAATATTTTCATGAATACCTTGAAGAGACGTCAGTTTATATTTCTTTCCTCCAAATTTTATATTGTGGACTTGTACAGATCAACTTGGTGATGTCATTTTCAATCATTTGTTATTAAATGGTAAGTATTAAAGTTACTTGATAATCTAAAACCTATAAATATTAATATAAGATATTTACAAGAAATTAAGTGAAATAATGAAAAATCTAATGAGATTGATGGTTACCAACCTTGGGATGTGTGTAAGGAGACAATAATGAATGATATTAAAATAATTATAAACAAAAGTTAAAAAAATAAGGTTGCATATATCAAAAAAAAGTCATAATAAATTTATACCAATTAAATTAATAGTGAATGCAAAAAAAATCCTAAAATTAGGGTCTATACTCAACAAGTATGACTTAGTGAAAAAATAGATACGAATTTTTGGAAAAGTATATATTTTTTAACACAAGGTATACAAAGAGAAAAAAAGATCAAAATTGAGGTAGAATTAGAGGTGTCAAATGGGTCGGGTCGGCCCATTTTTTTTGAGCATGGGCATGCTTTCGTGCCGGACTAGGTTCGACATAGTTACTGTACCTGTGTCGTGCATGGCCCGGCACGTTTAAAAAAAGTTGGGCCCGGCACGTTTAAAAAAAGTTGGGCCCGGCACGGCTTGCCGTGCCGGGCCCACTCAGGACAGGCAAAAGAAAATTTTTTTTATTAATTATTTTGTTTTACTTTTTATTTTAATTATATAAATTATTAAATTATATATAAAATTATAGATAATGTATAATATTATTATTATATATTTATAATATGAAAATTGTTACATTTTATTAAAATTACAAAGTTAAAAATTTTTTTATAATTTAATATAAAATTAGTTTAAAATTTATTAGAATTATATAATAGAGTTATAAATTTTTAAATGAAAAATTAAAATAAATAAATAAATAAATCAATAAATTATGTTTAAAAAAATTAAAAAGTAAAAAAAACATAAGCAAACCTGATGAAAAATGACCAATCAGCCATTAGATATCGAAGGTTCGAACCAAACAAATAAAAATTTCAACGTAACATATAAATAAAGCGTACAATCAATAAAAAATAAAATATCAAAATCAAAAAATAGTAGATCATCATCAATCGTCAATCAGCATATCATAAGCATCATCAGCCGCAACATCAAAATTAATATCATATGGATCATCATCATTAGCAATCAACTCCTCCGATATCGTAGTGGATGTGGCTGCAGTCCCTGTCCCAGTCCCAGCTTCAGCACGATCATGGATACTAAATCTCGAATCTTCCCAATCCTTCAAACAAGAAAAGGCCTCAACGATATATGGACGTAATCTCGATCTCTTATCTGAAATCACGTTCACTGCAACAAAAAAAACAGACACCGATGTTACGCTCGACACCGAATGAGTCAGTAGATCTCGTGTCATCATAGATGGCACCGGAAATGTGAACTCATATGATTTCCACCACTGAGATATATCAAGATTCTTAGTATCAGAATGTGAAATGATTGAACAATAATCGGTATCTAAGTACCGAAAAAGCTCGCTCCTATGTGATGGTTCACCCCTATATTTCTCTCTCGCTAGCTGAATAGAAAAATCATCATCTCGGAACAAGGTATCAATGTCTACAATCACAGTCTCACTACTACCACCACCATACCTAATATCGTAGTATGTGAACAGATCAGTCAACTTCTCGTGAATAAACCCTTCATGTGGCTCTTTCAGATTCATGCACGGAAAAATATAAGTCAGGGTATTTTCTACCCCTTCCACCTTAACCATAGGGTCCATGCATGCAGCGAGGTAATAAAAAGATGAAATGGTAGACCAGTACATCAAGTACTTAGTTTCCATCTCTTTAACCATATGGCTAAGTGTCGGGTCAGCTCGATACTTCCTAAACATGCTACTAATGTTGTATATGCACCGGAGTGCAATGTAAGTCTTAGGCGTATAAACCGACGAACACATATTCGTCGTGTCATAAAAAATCTTCAGGAATTTCATAAATGAAATTCCTGTAGCCCAGTCAGTGTCGTCAATAATAAGTTCGTCACGCTTACTATTGGCGTAATCAAAAATCACATGTTCGTATCAAACACATGATTCTAATATCAGATACGTGTAATTCCAATGATATCTCAAATCCGATTGAATTTCTTCTTAAGATTCGCAAACAAACAGAGACTATCAAACTCTTGTTGTTTGCGAGGAGTACGAATATATTTTAGTACATTACGTATATTATCCAACGCGGGGGAACACACCTTCATACCCTGCTTGAACAATCAGGTTAATCACGTGACACATGCATCTGACATGAAAAATCTCTCCTAATGGTGCGTCTATAATATTCCTAACAAACATGTTGATCGCTACTCCATTATTAGATGTGTTATCGAATGTGACACTAAAAATTTTATTTTGAATTTTATATTCCCTAAAGATTTTCATCATACACTGAAAAATGACCGAGCCATCATGAGGATAAAGAATCTCAGAGAATCCTAAAATTTTTTTATTCATAATCTAGTTAGAATCTACATAGTGGCTGGTGAGACATACATAAGATGACTCATCGTGACTTGTCCAGATATCAGACATCACGGACACCACTCCACTATATGCCATAAATTAATTAATAATTTTTTGTTTTTCTAACTTATATATTTTTAGTATGTCATTCCTAGATGTGAACCTAGGAATCCTACGATAAGCAAGCTGAAAATATGTCTGCATGATGAATACTACACTTGGATCTTCCGAAAATCTGATCGGAAGACCCATCAATGTGATAAATCTGACCATGTCGTCTCTACCCAACTCGCTGGAGTATATGAAAGGAGTAAACTTTGAGACTAGACTCAATTCAGTCTCAAAAAATGCAGTGACAAGTTGGGTTTGGCTAGGATCTAATTGATCATGTTTTTTGGTGCATAATTCAGCATGCCTCTTAAGGTGTCCAGTCCCAAATAAACTCTTACATGTTAAAAGTCTCATACAATATTTGTACTGTGTCATTTCTTCTTCCTCACCCCTAATATTTTTTTTGTTTTATTATATTAAAATAAGTCCAAACTACAAAAATCATCCTAGTTTTTTATTTTTTAGAATTTTGGGTTGAGACGAGTAAAGAAACTAAAGTTTCAGCAGGCTCAAACCTCTGTGTAATATTTTTATTTTCTAAATTTAAATATGTTTCATTAATATTTATCATATTTTAGGATTTTTGTTAATCAGAATAGTTATTTAGAGACTAGATGACTGATTTTAAAATTTTTTATTTTTGGTCTAGAGAGAGAAACTAGAGAGAGAGATATAAAAAGTAAAAAAAAAACTTAAAATAAATTATCCGGTAAAAGCAGTGAGGTCGGTCACGTGCACGGTGGACCACGGTCAAGCTCAAAATTCAAAACTCAAGTTGAGATTCTTGAAAATCCAAGCCAAATGTCGAAATCTCGAGTCCCGAGATAGAGGAGCAATATTTTTGAGAGAGAAAATGATAGATTTGAGAAAAAAAATATTTATGAAAAACATAAATGTTATAAAGAGGACGGTAGAATTTATAGATTAAAGAATATTTTTTTTAAAGTCATTTTTTTAATTTTTTTTAATTTTTTTGAGGGCGGAATCATGAGGGCCGTTGGATTCTGCCTCCTAGCCGTTGGAGGCAAGATCCAACAGCTGAAATTTAAAATTTTTTTTTAAATTTTTTTTTGCCCATTGGGAGGGGGGGGAATTGGGTAGCTCGAGGGACCACGGGTCGGGTCCAATCAGACCCGACCCGCGATCTTTTTTGGGGGAGGGGCGAAGCAAGAGGGACACGGGACGAACCCGTGCCGGTGTGTCGTGCCACGTGCACTGCACTATGTCGGGTCAGGCACGGCACGGCATGCTCGTGCCTTACCCGGGCAAGACACGGGCCCGGGCACTGGATTTTCCCGTGCCGGCCCGGCCCGGCCTGATTGACATCTCTAGGTAGAATTAAATAAGTATATGAGGATATGTAATAGAAGTTATGAGATACATTATGAAAGATATAAATTTGAAGAAAAGAATAAAATAAGATCAATTTTAAGCTTTGCTTTAGTTTATAATCTTTTTATAGTTAATATCTACTTTAAGATGAAAGAAATACTTCGTGACCGTCAAAAATAGTTTTAATAAAAATCTAAAAATAAGTGTAATGCATATGTACTTCATATGTTAAACATAGATTCATCATAGTTAATCTACATCTTGAAAAGTAAACACAATTTCAATTAAGTATCTAAAAATAAAATAGTAAAACTTTAAAAAAAAACAATAAATATTTAATAAAAAAACTAGAAACAAAGTTAATCCTTAAACGTCGATGTGAATACTTTATGGAATGAAGTGACAATATATATAAACAATATATATAAACAATATATATATAAAGAGATTTTAGGTGTATTTCAAGAAAATATTTGCTCGCAAAGATAAACTAGGTGGTAGAAATCTGATGTTCAACAAACTAGTAAAAAAATGAATTCATTTTAAAGAAATATAGAAGAAAATAAAAAATACTATAAAATTATGAGGCAAAAAAAACTAATAAAGTTGTTAGTAAAATTAAATTTAAAGCAAATAAATTATATTATAAACTACAAAATAAATTAATAAATTAATATTTATATGCTGATTAAGATAGAGGAATTGAAGAATAAAGATATCAGTCATGTAAAATGTATTAAAAATAAAAAAAAAATCAAATCATGTTAAAAAATAAAGAAGTCAAAAAGATAGAGGATATATTTTCATAAATTTTTAAACAAATTCAAGAATTCATATTTGAATATCAAGGATGATAAAGGAATAAATAACTTTAAATATATAATCAATATAAAACTCATAAATTTTAATGAAGCTCCAAGAAAATAAATACCAAAAATGTCTTAGAGCCTGATGATATCTTTATTGAAAGTTGAAGGATTATGAGAGAAAGATATGATATGATTAACTAGGGTGTTTAACATTATAATTTCTATTTATAATGAGAATCAAAAAAAAAATAGATAAAGACAAAATATTATAATTGTTATATTAAAGAATAAATGAGATATTTAAACTATAATAACTATCAAAATATTAAACTCGTAAGTTACATTACAAAACTTAGAAAAAAAAGAGCAAACACAGACATAAAAAAAACAAGAATTTCAAAGAATGAGAATCAATTTAAATATAGTTCATATATATTTACTATGAAGCTATCTACTTAGATATTTAATCAAAAAAAATAAAGAAAATAAGAAAGATTTAGAAATGATATTTATTAATTTTGAGAAAATTTCTCATAAGTTCAAAGAGAATTAAGTTAGTGAATATTATATAAGAAATGAGTATAAGTGGGTATGTTGAACTATCAACGGCATATATAAGAAAGTAATATCCAAAGTCATTTTGGATCAAAGCATCACTCATGAGTTTCTAATATTTATGGAACTACATTAAGGATTATCACCTAGTTCTTACATTTTTGTCCAAATTATGTATGAATTGACAAGAGACATTCAAGATTAGTTTATAAGACTAAAAAAATATTAGGTGGGAAAACTAAAAACCTAGAGATTTAGACTTGAGTCCAAAAAATTTAATATTAATTATAACACGATGAAATACTTAAAATATATGTTTATTAATGTTAAGAATGTTAATAATATGATAATCAAATGATAATGCAAGAAATATTGAATATTAATAATTTCATGTACTCAAACTATATGTTAAGTAAAGACGAATAATTAATAATAATGTATCACATAGAATTAAATTTAGATAAAAAATTAAAAATTATAACATTAATTTTTTGTAATTGACAAGTACTAAATAGATTAAAGAAACCTTTTATATAATATTTATACGACCAAATATACTATATAAAAATGAATATTAAACTAAAAAGAAATAACATATTCAAATAATGAATATAACACAAATAAGAATAATAAGATTGATATATGATAAGATACAAAATGATAAACTTAAAAATAAAGTTATTAGGAAATAAATTATAATAACTCTTATAAATAATAAAATAAGAAATAATCATTTAAGATGATTTGATAATGTCCAACATAGACCTCCTAGTACAACATTATCAATTTGAAAGTATAATACTATTCAAATGAATGGAGTAAAAAAAAACTAGTAGTAGGCATTAAAAAAAAAGAAAAAGTAATAAATAAGAATTTAACCACTAAAAAATTAAAAAAAATCATGATTTTTAATAGAATTAATAAAACTTCATTGATGATTATATTTTTTTTTTCTTTTTTATTATCATGTTAATGTAAGCACACAACATGTGGACTATCAATCTTTTTTACACATTTTATAAGATTTTGCTTGCATGATGATTGAGCATGAGTTGCTATATTTATTTTTCAACATTATTTTGCAACACAAATATAAAAAAGAAATTAGCTTTTATTTGTCCTTTCATAGTTGTCTGTAATCGATTTTCCCAGCCATGATACTTGGGTCAGGCAAGACATATCATGTACATCAATGTGTGGAGTTAGCATTGATGATGTTTGGTCACAAAAAAGAATTGAACTGTTGATGAAAAAATCATCCACTACAAAAGCAAGTGGTGATAATATACAAACTTCACTAACACTTAAAAAAAAAGAAATTAGCTTTTTATTTGTCCTTTCAAAGTTGGAGGTTTATTTGACTGACTATGATACTTGGGTCAGTACAATACATGTTATGTATATCAATGTGCTGGTATAGAGTTGAGAGATAATGGACTCAGCTGCATAATGGCATAAAAGAAACAAGCTATTGATGAAAAAAAATCATGCACTGCATTGGCAAGTGAAATTGTCATCAACATAAATGATTTTACCTTGTAAAATGACTGGTTTGAATAATTTGGATTTGCTCCAATGGTCATTGTGAAGTATGAAAATCTAACACAATATTTGTGCAGCAAACACGCCAAGTCAATTGTCCAAATGCTAACATAATAAGTTCAAATTAAGAACCACAAATCAATTTAATAAATTAAAATTGAGATTTATATTAAATCACACATTAATTACAATATCAAAAAATAATGCATTCTCAAAATAACTATTGAATTTGTATTTCAAGAAATAACAAATTTCACGAAATCACATGGATTAATACTTAGAATTTTTGTTTACATGGAAATCATCATACAATTTGCCATTAAAATAGTTATTATTGAATATGAATAGTGTAGTGGTTTATATGTGTTGTTTTTATTTTATTTTTTGTTTATTTTACTTTATTGCATTATGAATGGAAATACTCAACTTGAGTTAGCCTCAATCCGTCTAGCCCATTATATAAGGGCCTCTCCAATACATGTTTAATATTGAGTTTTTCACTTGAGATTTTACGGATATTTTGGAGTTTTTGGCTTAATATTTTTACATGACATCAAAGTCAAAACCGTCGGGGGATACCAAACTTGGGCTTGTAGAGGGAGGCATGTGAGCTGTACCAACACAATGCATGTGGACATGGCACTGACGGCAACACTGCACACAATGCACAGCAACTGATGAAGGAGGCAAATTGTTCCAGCACAGGTGAAGTTGTGTTGCACTGTCACACACCCATTATGTGCAATAAGCATCTAGGTAGTCCAGTAGTCTTTTGGGCAATGACATATTGCAGTGTTGGTGTTTCAGACAGTGATGTAATGACTAGTGTAGTGGGTTATAGGTAGAAAACCCTAAGTGCTACAGTTTAGTGTATGTGGTGTATTTGTTTGGGTGGAGTACATAAAATGCATCATGGTGCAATTAGGGTTTAAGCTGCAAACCCATTTTTGCACAACAGATTGTATGAATGCGGAATTTTTTTACAATATTTTATTATAAAGGAGATTAAAATTTCAGTCATTACTTTATGAAAGCTTGAAAACTATAATTACTCATTATGGGCTGCAGGAATCATTATGTGAATCTTTTATCAAAAAAATACTAGACCATCGGATAAATGAACTGCTCAACGATAAGACAAAGTAGAAGCGGCAATGACTAAGGACAAATTCCCAACTTTTAATTGTGATGTAACAATCCTTCAAAGTAAAGTTAGTTTAGATTTTATTTAAAATGACATGCAAGATCTTATGTAAATTTATAGCATCATTATAGTCATCTCATACGATATAGATATTATATAATGCTGTTCAATTTCTTAGAATGAGAGTGAGACAAAAAGGATCAGCGAACATGAATAAGTTATTATTCATTTTATATAATTCACTATATTTAAAATTTAGTTCCTAGAGATTTTTTCAGCATAGGTTGAGGCTATAGAAAGAATGCGATAGGCTTTGGGCATGATATTTCAATATTCATTGTTCGATGAATTTTCAAGATTCAACGACCAGATTTTGGGAAAAGAAATTTTTCACTTAACAAGAATTGCATTACCGAATTCTTCGATTTATATGATAGGATAGATCTCACTCAATATTTACTAGCAATCGAGGGGTACTAGTCATAGTAAACATAAGCATTAGAGCTTCAATTTAGTATATACATTGTAATAAAATGAGTCACATCAGAGATAATTATTAAGAGTTATTTTTAAAAAAAAATGTCAAAAGCACAACAAACAATTGACAGAGAAATACTGACTACCACAATCATTCATGAGTCCTCATAGAGTCAACCCATAATAATCATTGTAAGAGAGATAGTCGAGATTCCTCTCAAGTGGGGCAATAGTAGATATTTCCCAACCAACATATAATATAGCTTTTTTGACTCATTCCTCAGCTTCACACTCTTAGATTATGCACTCGAGAGCCATTACCCAAATAATGGATGATCATTTTCTTTTTATTATCTTATTTACATGTTCATTAAATATTATAATAATAAATAATCTTTCAAAAGTTATTGATTATAATAGTATTTAGCTTGGTATCTTATTTTTTTCACATATTTTTTTATTTTCAATTATTTTATTAATATTATTATGTGAGTTACTCTTTCAAGAAACTCAATTCTAACTAAATACGTCAAATAGGTTGTATCATGCTGGTACGGCATGTTTTTGCTAGGCATGGTGATACAATCGAGTGCAACACCATGTCGGACCCTAACTGCAGAATTTGTTGTGTGAAAAATTAATAGGTAGTTAGTTTACATGACTGATCAATTGCAATCGGCCACATAAACAAGATCCAGCTTACGTGGCCAAATTTAAAAAAAAAAATTATAATTCACCCCATCGAGCGGTCACCTGAAGAAATTTGACCTATGACCCTTAGCTGGACTCGAGTCTCCAAACAGCCGGGCTGGTAGATCGTGCCTTTGGGCCAAGCATACAAGTCGTGCCTAGCCCAACATTAATGGCTCGTGCCGACCCAGCACGGCATTGACCGTGTCTTGGACCAGGCTTGGCCGTTTGGCCAAACCCTGTAAAGAGTAAAATTTTCTAAGTATAGAGAATAGGAATGTCTCATTCAAACCTAGAAGATGCAGTAATCCACAAGCCTTCACTAGTACATACTCATATTGAGTTGATAACAAAGAGACTTGATCACCTATTATTTAAAATTTATACCAAAAAAAAGATGTATCTACCCTTCTGAGATCATAGACAATCCTATCGATAAGTCAGATAAACCTGCAATCAATCCCTCTACTCTTGACCTTCCTATTGCTCTCTGAAATTGAATAATGAGTTATACTCAGCACTTGATTTCATAAGTTTTTCATATTCTCATCTTTTTTTTTTGTTTATGTTATTACTTCTATTGACAATATTAAGATACTCAAGTATTCTAATGAAGTATTATCAACTTCAAGATGGCATTAGGATATGATAAATGAGATGCATATATGCATCTCAACTTTAATGTGATATGAAACCTTATATTATAACTTTCAGAAATGTCTATTATTAGTTACAGATGAGTATTTATTATTATTTAATTTGATCCTCCACAATATGTAGATTGCATAAGATCCTCCACAAGCTAAAATAATCATCAATTTTAATTTGATAATTTCCTTTGACTAATACTACTTTTAAACATGCATATTTCAAATTATTATTATTTATATTAAAAAATTGAATATCAAATTTATTATTTTCATAATATATATATGAACAACAATATTATTATTATTAGGAATTAAAAGATAAAAATTTTCCAAGTTAAATAATTTTTTCATGTAGTATCAAATAATAAATCATGACAAGCTCAAACATGTTGATATTGAGATTGCAAACTCTCATTAAAAAAATAATTTTGTCACAAAGCATGTAATAGATATTCTTATAAAAATTAGACTATTGAGTTATTAATCAATAATTATCTCTTGACTCATGTACAAATCTTTCATATTTTCATAAAAAAAATTTGGAAGGCAAATATGTTATTCATTTAAGTCTTAATATAAGTGAATAATATTATAATTATTTATAATCATGAGTACAAAATCTTTCAATACATAAAATCTTTCAATATTAACATACTGTCATCAAGGAATAATTTATCTCAGCAAAAATATACAAAGAATATTCTTCACCATATTAAATAATACTTGAATTGTCAGTATAATTAATTAATTCTAAAATTATACATTAAAGATTCATATGAATATAATTCTCTAAATAGCCTATTTTATGAAAAAATATTAGGCCTTGAGACCACTTTCAGCGAATGTGGCCATTTATAATTTATTAGTTTCTAACTAAGATTAAGCATCAACAAACATGTATAAGTGATTTACTATGATACATTATATATTTCAACAAGAAAATCATATCTTTGAAATATAACAAATCAAAATCATTTCAGTATTTAATACAAAAATATGATACAATTTGTTAACAACTACAAATAAACTATGTTGAATTAGATAGCATATAAGGATCAGGCTTTCTATTCCTCAATGGATTACTCACTATTGTGATATTCAAGTAATCAAACATATTGATTCCAAATCAAGCATGCACAAATATATGAAGAATATAAAATAATTTATAATAATGAATATTTATAAATTATAATAATCATAATTGTCTTAAATAAATTATTATTTATAAGAATTAGGAAAAGTCCACTATTATATTTATAAATATTATACTTATACATTCACTATTGTACTTATAATCATTATTTATAATGTCTATTGTACTTATAATCATTATTTATAAGAATCATGAGTATTTATAAATACACTCGCTATTGTATCAAAAATAAGAATCAATAAAACTCAAAATTTTATATTTTCTATTTATTCTTCTAATTATATATTTAAAATGTACACGAATCCTCCCTCCAAGGGCTTGTATTTATAATTTGATTTTTCATAAATAAATAAAATATATAAAAATAAATTATTATATTATCATTATAAAAAATTCAGAATGACTTACTACATTAGACATTTCTAATTCTACCAAGCACTAGCTTGTAGACATTTTCATTAAATTATTAAAAAGACCTCAACTTTGATCTTTTATCCCAAATAAAACATCCAATAAATATTATGATAAATTTTGAATTGTATTGTTGTGCACCTATATGGTCACATTTTGACTCGGGTAAAAAACTTTCTTCATATTTTAGTCAAGTATATTAAAAATTTATAAACTATAGGTTATTATGGTTTACATTTATTTTTTTTTTGTTTTACTCTACTGTATGGATGGGAGCACTCAACATGAAAGCTACCTCAATCCAACTTATTTGGTGCCCATAGGTTGTTCATTGTATAAAGATCTTACATTTTCAAAAAATCTGGTAGTATCACAAGTATCCAATAATTCAAGAAACATGGAATTAAGAAGAAGAGAAAAGAAATATTTATTTTTAGCCTAGTAACACAGAATGCAAAAAAAAACAGCAGCGTTTGAGAGGCTGCCTTCTCTCCCAATCCACTCTATTCAGAAAGGTTCTCCGCCTTCTTTTCCCACAAACCACCACCACTACTTAACATGATCCTCGTAACTAACTTGCCAAGTCAGCCCGAAAAAGGTAAACAATAAAGCAATAATGAAAGTGATTCTGTCACAACTAGTCACACTCCTGCTCAGCCCATCAATCCGAACTAGCCCTCTTGAAGCCATACTTCTTCCTGGTATAGCATTGATTGGGGGCCGGCTACCATTGATTGGAGGCCTACTAAAAACAAGGACCGACCCATCAATATCCCCTCCTTCAACAACACCTGGTCCTCAAGGGAAAATTCAGGGAACTGTTCCTTAACAACATCTATTGGCTCCCAAGTGGCTTCAAAATCCGGGAGGCTCTTCCATTT
Organism: Sapria himalayana; assembly: GCA_029783825.1. Lineage (NCBI taxonomy): Eukaryota > Viridiplantae > Streptophyta > Magnoliopsida > Malpighiales > Rafflesiaceae > Sapria > Sapria himalayana. The sequence continues at coordinate 1,044,228 of JAREIK010002134.1, forward strand.
AACCAGCACTTCGCCTCTTTCCTGTGTGTTCCGCTCAGCAAGTATGTCCTGAGGTTCCATATTCCAGTCTAGTTCAGCCGAAAGAATGGGCGGCAAGGGCTGAACCACAATCTTGTTTCCCACTGCCTTCTTGAGTTGAGATAGATGAAATACTGGATGAATGAGGGATAAGGGAGTAACTCCAGCTTATATGCCATCTTGTCAATTCGCTTTAGTACCGGATAAGGGCCAAAATATCGAGGGGTAAGCTTTTCATTTGGTCAGACAGTAAAGGATTGTTGGCGATAGGGCCTCAATTTCAATTATAACATGTCCCTTACCTGGAATTCTAGCTGCCTTCTATGCAGATCAACTGCTTTCTTCATTCTATCTTGAGCTAAAGCCAATTAATCCTTAAATTCAGTAATCATCAAATCCCTAGCCACCAATAATTCTTCAAGTGAGGAATTTGTAGCACTATGGTTGACATATTGAATCAGGGGCGGGGGATTTCTGCCATAGAATATTTTGAATGGAGTCATCTTAGTAGCTGGGTGAAAAAATGTGTTGAAGCACGTATCCGACTACAAATTGTCAGATACGTGTGACAGCTGGTGATAGCATCTCATAATTGTTCTGCTGGCAAATTGAGCATTCGACTACAAATTGTCAAACATCAGCAAGCATCCCTTCCCAATAAAACTCAGTTGTCACACGCTTGTAAGTCCTCAAAAATCCACCATGCCCCCCACTAGGAGTGTTATGAAACTCCTGCAAGAATTTAGTAACTAAAGAAGAGGATCGGGGAATGACTAATTTGATAAAAAAGGTTTTCATGAAATAAGTCCCAACTAGGTTTTGCACCTGGATCTTGGGACAGGGCATGCAAAATTTGTTTAAGTTGAGAATCCTTGCTAATGTCACTTTGTAATTGTGCCCAATCCACCCACAATGAATAGAAATAGCATGTAACTCTGCTTTTCTCTGAATGCAAGAGAGTGCCTCTGCTGCTTTATTTTCTAACCCCGGCCTATATTGGATTTCAAAATCGAACCCCATAAGTTTAGTAAGCCTATGTTAATATTCAGTAGCTACCACCCATTGCTCAAGGAGAAACCTGAGGGCCGTTTGGTCTGTTTTTACAATGAAGTGCCGACCTAGAAAATAGTGCCTCCATTTTTGGACATCCATTACTATCATCATTAGCTCTCTCTCGTAAACCACTTGTATTGGGCTCTGCCAATTAGGGTGTGATTGAAAAAAGCAATGGGGCATCCTCTTTGAGACATGACCGCGCACAAACCAGTCCCGAAAGCATCAGTTTCCAGCACTAATGATTCATTAAAGTCAGGTAATGATAAAATAGGGACTTCATTCATTGCTGTCTTCACCAAATTCACAGCTTGGGTTGCTTCTTCCGGCTATTCAAACCCCTCCTTAAATAATTTTGTCAAGGGTGCTGCAATATTTCCATAATTTCTGACAAAACGGCGATAGTAGCCAGTCAATCCTAAAAATCTTCTTAGTTCTTTTGGTTTCAAAGGAAAAGGTCATTCCTCCATAGCCTTGACTTTCTCCGGATCAACATCCACCTAGAGGTGTCAAACGTGCCGGGCCGGGCCGGGCCGGCACGAGGCACGGCACGGTTCGGCCGTGCCTGGGCCGGCCCGGCACGTTCAAAAACCGTGCCCGGGCCCGTGCCGTGCCTGGCCCGGCACGGCTCATGCCTTGGCACGGCACGCCGGCACGGGTCCATCCCGTGCCGGTTCACGCAGGCACGCGTGGTACTGGCGGCGTGCCACGCGTGCCGTGGCGTGAGTCGTGAGTCGCGACTCACGAGTCACAACTCACTGAGTCGTGACCCAACCGGGCCCCGCCCCCAGTAAAAAGACCGCGGGTCGGGTCCAAACAGACCCGCCCCGCCCCGCTTGCCCTGCCCCTGCCGTGCACCCGTGCCGCCTGGCCAAGCCAAGCCGTGCCCACGGGCCGTGCCGTGCCCGACTTTAACACACCGTGCCGTGCCCAGCACGGCACGGTAGCACGGCCGGGCACGTGAAAAACGGGCCGTGCCGTGCTGGGCCGGCCCGTTTGACACCTCTACATCCACCCCTTTATCTAAGATGATATGGCCTAAATATTCCAATTCTGGCTGACAAAAATAATATTTTTTGACATCGGCATATAATTTATACTCACGCAAGATAGTTAGCACGGCACCTAAATGCTCTCGATGAATTTCCAATGAAGGATTATAAATAAGAATATCATCAAAAAATACTAATACATACCTTTGAAGTACTTTAAAAATGGAATTCATAAAAGCTTGGAATGTAGTTGGCGCATTCGTTAATCCAAACGGAATCACTATAAATTCATAATGACCATGCATGCGAAAAGCCATTTTCGGCACATCGTCAGGTTTCACTCTAATTTGATGATACCCAGATTTGAGATTCCTTGCACCATGAAGTTCATCCAACAACTCGTCTATATTGGGTATTGGAAATCTGTCCAAAACCGTGACTCAATTCAATGCCCAGTAATCCACACAAAAACATCAACTTCCATCTTTCTTTCACACCAATAGCACTAGACTTGAAAAAGGGCTGATACTCGGCTGTATTATCCCTCCAGCCAACATTTCTGAAACTAGCTTTTTAATTTTATTTTTCTTTATGTGCAGGTATCTATAGGGTCGCACATTAACTGACTATGCTCATTCCTTGAGCATAATTCCATGGTCATTAGCTCGGAATGGGGGAAGAGAAGTGGATTGTGTAAATACATCTTGGAATTCACTTAAAATCTACTTCACCTCTGGAGTTACATTCTTAGAATTTGTTTGATTCACCGTCAATTGATACAATTCAACCATCAGCCCCATTTTCTGTAGTTGCAACTCCTTTGCCAAATTTCTCAAGGAAACTCTAGCTTTAGTCAGACTGGGGTCTCCTTGCAAGATCACCCTCTTTCCTCCCAACTCGAAGGACATGGTAAGCTACCTCCAATCATCTCTTGTTTCTCCAAGAGTAGCCAACCAGTTGAGCCTTAAATTAACACAGGTGCTTCCCAAAAGCAAGGGTAGAAAATCTTCAACAATGATGAAGCCTTGCAACTGCAAAATCACCCCATTGCAACTGCTTTCCCGAACCAACTACCACTCCACACTCTGACGTCTCCTGCCGTGGTATCTGCTACGACTCCACCACTGGCTTGGAAATAAAATTATGGGTGGCACCACAATCGATTAAGACTACCACCTCTTTCACCTGTATCTACCCTCTAAGCTTCATGATGCGTGGTTCTAATAACCCCACCACGGAGTTTAACAACAGTTCTACAGCCTCCACTTCTTCTGCCACCTCTGGTACAATTTCCTCATCTCCTGACACTCCTTTGTCCCCCTCACTAACCAGCAATACATGTAACTCTTTTTGTTTACATCGGTACCCTACATGCCACTTCTCATCACATCAATAGCACAGCCCCTGTTCTCTTTGCGTCTGCGCTTCTGTTGGAACCAAACGTCTCATTCTCATTCTAGGGTTATGATTATCAACGTTAGTTCTATTTGGGTAAGAATGAGTGTATGGGTCATTATTATCAAGGGTTGGGCTGTTTGTAAGAGTATTTGGGTTGTAAAGGCTTGGGCTTGTGTTTTTGTTTGGAACCCATGAAATGATTCTGGGCTCACTCTTTGGTTGGAATAAATGAAGGTCTTTAGTGTTTTTGGGTGTATGGGCTGAGGTCACTATTTCATTCTTGGCTTCAATCCTTGCAGCTCTATCCATCATCTCTTTCAAGCCTATGAAATTCATTACCAACAATCCCGCCCGAAGTTTCATGTTTAGCCCATACACAAAAAACAGCATTCATGGTCTCTTCCAATTTTACCTAAAGACGCTGCAAGGTGTTCAAATCGAGCTTGATACTCCGCCACTGAACCTTGTTGTCGGACAGTAAAGAAATGATAAAGAATAGATCCATCTTGCAACCTGAAAAACCTGTTTAGCAACTGTTTTTTAAACTCCTCCCAGGAGGTAAAAGCATGGCTTCGTTCTTGAAATCTCAACCAAGCTTGCGCCACCCACTCAAAACAAACTCCAACTGCCTCCAACTTCTCATTTGGTTAAGCGATTTATAGTGAAGTATCGCTCCGCCAAAAGATCCACAAATCAGCCCCCTCGCCATTGAATACCAGAAAATCTTATTTCCTTGGGTGCCTCTCCTTCACCCAACCTTGATCGACTTCCTTCACCCCAAGCTCATGATTTGCTCCTTTTAATGAAACTGTGAGAGCCGAACTGGACTCTGTAGGAGGAGGTATGTCAGTCATTTGGGTTAATAATAACTGAAGGCCATGTTGCACCTCTTTGAGTTGCTGCATCACCAGAACCAAGGAAAAATTTATCTCCACCATCTGCTTCTTAGTCTCCTTCCCATCAGCTTCCGAGGTCGCGATTCTTGCCTCCATTTGGGTTTTGATCATTACCCACAACCACGATCTTGAATTTTTTCGGTTCTGATACCAAGATGGTAGGATCACTGGTATCCAATAATTCAAGAAACAAGGAATTAAGAAGAAGAGAAAAGATATAATTATTTTTAGCCTAGCAACACAGAAAACAAAACAGCCCAGCAGCATTTGAGAGGCTGCCTTCTCTCCCAATCCACTCTATACAAAAATATTCTCCACCTTCTTTCCCCACAAACCACCACCAATACTTAACATGATTCTTGTAGCTAACTTGCCAACTCATACTGAAAAAGTCAAACAACAAATCAATAATGAAAATTTTGATTCTGTCACAACTATTCACACTCCTGCTCAACCCATCAATCCGATCCAGTCCTTTGGAAGTCATAACTCTTCTTTCTGATGTAGACATGTAGTAAACCTTGATTGGGGGGCCTGCTACCATTGATTGGAGGCCTACTAACAACATGGGCCGACCCATCAAAATTTTACAAATACCAAATTAGTCTCATACTCTACATTTGATTTAAAAATAATTATATAAATCTTACTTTTTTAGAAAATAAAATTATCATCCAATAAAATATAATAATTTATGATAAATTTCCTTTTACTTTTTAATAACTATTATAGTACAATTAAGATTTGAGCTTAGAAAAAATTATAAAAATAAATCTCCTTTCAATCATATCTTTTGTATTTTTTAAAAAAAAAATATGATGTCATAAAATGTTCTTCACAAATCTAAGCAAGCAAATAATAACATAAAAGTAAATCTATCTATATGAATATGTGAAATAACAAATCATACTAGCAGTATAAATAATATCTAATCTAATAACTATTGGATTTGAATATTCAATATGTATTTCACTGTGATAAAATTATTTCTCCATCTCGATAATATAATTAGTATTTGAAGTGTTCATGGACGAGCTTGAGATATAATATTAATATATTAATGCACTAATATATTATTGATAATTATCATTTTGTTATTTTTGTGCGAGATTACACAAATGATAAAAATCTAAATCTCATAATAATTCTGAAGTTCGGGCGAGAATAATATTGTCATTATTGATTACTTGAAAATTTTTCATATTGCAAGTATGTATTAGATGTCATGTTTCAATTATATATTTATTACGCATGTGCTTGAGGTGAGCCTAAGGTCGAGGTGCAACAACTGCAAAAGCATCTTGCATAGGACGAGTGGTGACTTCCAAAAAGTATTGGAGGCATGCCTCACCTAGTGAAACAAATTGGAGTAGCTCGTTCTGCAACTCATTTGCAGAATGAGCTTAGACAGCTAGTTCATGTATATATACACATATATATGCATATATGTATATATAATATATATACACATATACATATGCATATATGTATATGAATATATATATACACACACACACACATATACATATGTATGAAATATAGATACCTATATATGCATGCATATATATGTATATGTATACATATCTACATACATATATATGTAATGTGTAAATGTATGTACATATATGTATACATGTGTGTGTGTGTAGATATGTACAAATAAGTAAATATAAATACAAATATATATATATATATATATATATATATATATGCATATTCATACGTATACATATATACATATACTATATACATTTTATTATTTTATTTTGAAACTTTACATATTATATTGTAGAAAACACTAAAATATTTTATTTTTATATTTGTTATATTTTAATTGATGATATTTTATTAATATATTAAAAGAAATAATAATATTTTGTAAAATATATATTTTTTTTATATTAATGATAGGTACGTCTCAAAAAAAGGATATCTTAATTATATCTTGTGTCTTGATCCAAAAAACTTTACATCTCAATGAATCTTGTGCTTCAAATAAATATGCATAGCACAATAACAAATGATTTCGTCCAATTGTAATAGAATCTCACATCTCAGATTACAAACTCTTTAAATATAATATTTTCAATTCTCAGAAATAAGTATGTCAAGATATTAATTTATCATGCACGAAGTAGGAGCCTTGTGCATTGGTACAACCCACATCAACATATTATTTATACATTATTAGAGAAGTTTTATAAATTGTATGAGTACTCCAAAAAATTATATTTCTTATTTATTCTTCTCATTATACATTTTATGCATAAGTATAATTACTATTTACATTTAAATTTTTGGTTTAATTTATCAGACTCAAGTTATCCATAATGCAAAACAAACAAACAACATTGTAAAGAAAATCATGCCTCATTGTGTGACAAATCTCTGCTAACACCTGAATGCTGCAATTCTGTATCCCAACAGTACTCAATACCATTAAGACACAAGCAAGCCCACAGTCCCATGAATGTAATTGGTTTATTAGGGGCACCTACAAGAACCAGGATAACAGTGGCTACTTAAATTGGGAAAGAGAGATTTGTGAACATAAATTACCAGGACTAAAAATGACAAGTTGCCCATACATCAATAAAGTGTGAAACAGGCAATATTGCATCTTTCAATTGTAGGCAACTTGATGATGGTGAAATACCCTGGGGTGCCCCTCCATCGACATAATCTTGAGAAACATTCATGTTTTGCTCATGTTTTAATAAAGAATACTGGGATTAAAAATATGGCAGCTGTTACGACCTAAAGAATGTAAGCACGCACATAAGCATGTTTGTTGTTGGATTCATGAATTTACAAAAGACTGAGCTTGCAAAACACCAATTCCGGCCCAAGTCCAGAAGCTACAGATTCCTTGAAGCAGCCATATTATTTTAGCAAAAAAAATCCAGGAAAAACAAACTTAAAAAAGTAGATATCAACAGAATCCTACCAACAATTACTTGTCATGAAAATTTAATAATTAAATTTAAATCATCATTTTGACCCAAAAACAATTAGCAGTTGCCTGGTGGTGAGTATTTCCTGTGGTATGTGAAGTTCTGTTTACCTTGCCCACTTTGCCCATTTTAAGTTATGGGCTCTTTTATGCATTTATAAAATATTTTTTTCCTCTTCCCTAGTAATCATCTCAATTCAAAGTGGTAGCAACTTGTATTTTTTTTATCTATTTTATTACTGTGAGTTTTATTTAATTTTCTATTATTTTATTTGTTTTTTCACTATTTGAGAGCAATCAACTTGTGATCTTCCCCAAATCATATATATATATGATTTATATAATATTCAGAAAACACTGATTTCATTTTAACAAAATTTAAATTTTTCATTTTTACACATGCTCCCCCCTCTCCTTTCTACCATCCCATTCAACACAAAAGCACTAAGAATTTGGTAAAATTTTTCTTTTGCGTGGTATCAAAAGAGGTTCTCCAATAAAAGGACGTCGGCATTGGGATGCGCAAGTTGTGGTATACTCACTCATGCACCCTCTAGGAACTTTGGAAAAAGTTATTGCTAAAAGTTTTCGACGACAACCAAAGCGCCACCATATTGTACTATTAAAACACCCACATACAATAAGTATTGTATGTTAATTATTAATTTTTAAGGCCACTAGACATCTGTCAATGTGATTTGGGTAGAGAAAATTTTTTGGGTGATGATAATAGAACCCATGATGGTCAACATCGCTATGATGCGGTAGCGACCATACAGAATCATCCCTGATGTGATATTACAAAAACTTAAATATTTTTATCTTGAGTTTAAATAAATCAACCCAAGTATTTTAATTTGATTGTCATGTTTTGATATTATTGTGAAAATTATTGTGAATTAAAAAAGATAATCAAAACTTATGTTGAATCACTTAAGATAATTCAATAGAAATTGAGAACAAAAATATTTTAATGTTGAGTTACATCGACAAGGATTTGGTTTGTGATCCACGGATATGCATGTCACTTATTAAAAAATTAACCTCAATTTGAGATTGATGAGCAGATACAAATTAATACATAACTATTAATATACTTATGGTAATCAACTGATCTCAATGTATTGAGTGTATTTGTCTCTTGTAACATTTACAAGAGAGTTTGGGACACTATTGTTTTGATGTATTCTTTAAGAAGATTTCATATGTATGATGTCAGTTGTGTGGAGGTGCAGAATACATAATTAGGACGAGATAACTTACCATGCAACATGAGCACAATTATAAAAGAGAATTATTGGTGTGACATGATTATAAATAGATCAGAAGACTTAAAGATGACTTGGCAAGTAATTTTATAGTATTTTTTTGCATACATTAGTTAGGAGAGCAGTATGTTAATTTGCAAAAATAAATTCTAGGAGAGAAGATATTTCCATCTCTTTTAGAGATTTATCATATAATTACTAGGCTAACCACAATTATACCTTGATAAAGTAAAATTATTATGAATAGTCACCATAAAGTGACATCTTCGTAACACAATAGTAATGAAAGAGGTAGGATACCTGGCAGAGATATACCGAGAGGTGAAAATGCAATAATAATATGTCATTTCTATGAGTGATCGGGAGACATAATCAGAAAAAATGTTGAATATTACATAACGAACTTTTTAAGATTTAGATGTTATAAAGTAGACCACTAGAACTACTCAAGTTACTTTTCTATGATCACATCCACCACAAATGTGACAATGATGCTCTCTTGAGAAGAGCATGCCAGACTTTATTTTTTGGGTATCACTAGATCAAGTATAACTACAACCAATATATTTTTTACTCACCATCTTACACCATGTTAATGATAGTATATTCAATTATTAATATTCATGCTACATATAAGCGCACTATTTTTTTTTATAAAATACAATTTCTAACATTATCATGATTAATTACATTATTGTATGGGTAGGAGACATGAATGTCAATGTTAATCATTTTCTTTTGACGTGTATTTTGTATATACCAGTATTTTATTAAAATTTATTTCTTGTCAGTTATTTTTTTAAGTAACAAAATTATGATATTATTTTTTTCTAATATTCTTATATAGAATTTATTACTAGTAAGATGACTTACCTGAAAATTGAGTGAGACGGATTATACATATTTTCGAATCATAAGAGTTCTTCAAGATGCATGTCTACTTTTGATTAGCTAATCATTTACTTTGGATTGTGACATCCTTCATTAGATAGATTAAAGATTCTAAAGTCTATCATAAAAGAAAAGATATTTATTAAATATGAGATATATCAATTAGGAAATATATAAAAGCTTATCTAGCACATCAGAATGATACTAGGAGAGATTCATTATATATGATTCCCTCAAATATTGAAAACCCTATAAAATACCCACATATAATAGTTTAGAGTATTTTGTTATCTTTACTGATGATTAAACTTAATTTATATGATTATTAATATTTAAAAAAAGATCTCAAATTTTTTTCTATTTTTGTGAAATTTTATAAAAAAATAAAAAATCAATTTAGATATAGTATTAAGATATTAAGAAGTAGTAATACATTAGACATTTTTGAAATTGTTCATAAGACATCCTATATTGATACTCTTGTACAAAATGAGATAGGTGCGAAGAAGTGGCTAAGACATTCTTACTTCATTAGAGTGTACCTAAATATTTTTAGAAAGAATAGGTATTAATCATTAACTTCCTAATCAACTAGATATCATCTTATATTCTCTTAAGTCATATTCTATTCTAACTCATACCTCAAAGACATAATCTTTCACCTTTTACCTAAGATTTTTGATGCACTAGTTTTGTTCAAGATTTATTTCTATACAAGAAAAAGATGGTTGTAACATTATTTTCTATTTTTCTCATATTTTTATGTATGATCATCTAACCAAGGCAAATAGGTGACTTTTTTGGAGATTGAGCGAGATGAATTATACATATTCTTCTCAACCCACAAGAGTCCCAAATGCCTATCTACTTTTGATTCACTAGTCATTCACTCGCAATCAGGATATTCTTCACTAAATAATTTGAAGATTCTAGAGTCAAATATCAAAAAAATAATATCTAATAATTATGAAACATGTTAATTAGGAAAGTATATTAAAATTTCATATCTAATATATCATGAGGATACTAAGAATGACTCATTTTATCTGATTCAATCAAATATTTAGAGATCATATAGGATAATCATATATGATGATTTAAAATATTTTATTATTTTTATTAATAATAATATTTGATTTACATAATTATCCATGTTTAAAGTAAGATCACAATTTTTTTTGTGAAATTTTATAAAAAAAACAAAATTATTTTCAATATAACATTAAGGTATTAAATAATAGTAATATATTAGAATACAATTCTTATCAATTTTATTACTTCTTCAATGAGCATAGAAGAGTTCATCAAACATTATGTTCTCATACTGTTACACATAATATGATAAATGACATGAAGAACTAATATCTAGTTGAGATAGAGATATCAAACAAAACATGTCGGGCTAGCCCGGCACATTTTTAGCCGGCCCGACCGTGCTTCCATGTCGTGCCTGGCCCGGCACGGTTCTATGGAGGTCAGCACGGCACGGGCCTGCGGCACAAATCTGACAGGTTCGGCCCAGTCAGACCGAACCCCTAATTTAAAAAAATTAGGGTTTTGGCGCGAACCGTCGTGCCGCCGCACTGCTGAAACCCTAATTAAAAAAAAAATTAGTGTTTTCAGCTCGTGTCAAGGTATCAAACCAATGGGTCACGGTACTGCGTCAGACCAGGCATGGCACAATGCCTGATTGGCCTCGGCACAGCACAGTCGGTGCCGTGGACATGCACGGCACGGACACGGGCAAGGGAAATTCCCGTGCCGTGCCGGCTCAGGCACAACCAAATCATGTCGTGCCTTGTGCCGGACTAGGCCAGCCCGGCCCAGTTGACACCTCTAAGTTGAGATGACCATGATGTTCTTACTTCATAGAAGTGTGTCAAATTGTTTTTGGGGAGAAGCAGTATTAACTACTGATTTTCTAATCAATTGGATGTTTTTATCCTGTCAAATCATATTTAATTCCAACTCATATACCTAAAAGAAACTCTTTTATCTTTCAGCCAAAATTTTCGAATATACTTATTTTATTTAGAATCTCTCAAGAAAAAAAAATGGTTACATGTTTATCAAATGTGCTTTCACCAGGTACTCTAGTACTTAGAAAAAATATAGATATTATTCACCAAAGACTGTGAAAGTTATTATGATTATTAATATCATATTCTTTGAGGATGAGTTTTTTTTAAGGACTAAATCTAAGAGAACATACCTTGAGACACTATAGTAATAGGCTTATTTCTCTGTTCAATTCTTACACTATAGTAGTAGTCTTATTTTTATGTCTAATTAATATTTTCCAAGGAGTAGTGATGTATTTCCTAGGGCAATGCATCTTGAACAAAATCCTAGCATGAATATCTCACTAGAATATAGTGTGAGTACCCTCGGTAAAAGAAGATGAGGATTGAGAGACTTAATATCACTTTAAAAATATATACTAGACATATACATCCATAATCATCCACTTAAGTCTTTTGTCATACTAATAAATTCAGCTTATAATAATAAATTTGACTTTTAAGATTAAAGTATGAAAGAAACTAATGACAAATTTTATTTAATCTCTTACCTCAAGTACTTTCTTATTCTTTTTAATATTATATAAATATGTACTCAAGTTTTTTTATCCTAACTTAATAATTGCAAACAATCACATATAATCATACATAAGATATCATTCCAAAACCAATAGGTAAGCCAATAGCAAGATATAAATGGATGTATATAATAAAGGCAAGACCCAAAAAAATAATAAATCAACTTAATACAAAGTTGAAAGTGAGAAATTTTAGACAGACATGTGGCATTAACTACTAGACACTTACTCGTTTATAGCTAGAATGATTATTATTAGATTGTAACTTTTTATTACAGTATCACACGAGGTGTGGCATAGTTCACTCGTGCCTAACGTGGCACGGCATGGTCCAAAAACATCCATGCACCTGTACTATGCTGCCCCATGGCATGGCTCATGGCATGTTGGGCAAGCATGAGCCATGTCTCGTATCGGGCGAGGCATGATCTATGTACCTAGCCTAGTGGCAAGTTCAACCAGCCCGAGGACCCACAATCGACTACGATTAGATCACTGATCACAGGTCATGAGTCACAAGTCAAATCTCATCGAGTGACCACCCACTTATGTGACTAATCACATTTGACCAACCATATAAGTCAGTCATCCATTACATTTTCATGCAAAAAGCTTCCAAAAGGAACATCAATAGGAAGGTCAATCCAAAATAATAATAATAAATAAATAAATTTATCATCTAGACTTATCATACCCATCAAATTAATTCCAATTACTATAATGGCTAAAATCTAATGATTATCATGATTTTGGCCTACATAAAATACAAAAAAAAATTAAAAATAAAAAAAAAATTATTTTTTTAATAAATTTTAATTTCCTTTTTCTCTATAAATAAAGAATAAAAAATTTATTCATTCTTAATTTTTTCTCTTCTCTTTAACTCTCTTAATTTCTCTTATTTTTGTCTTCTGATTTTCTGTGTTGTATAATCTCTCTGTATTATATCATTTTGTAATATAAATATTAAATATAAATATACAATAAATTATACTATTTTTTTCATTTCACAGTGGTGTGCTTGTCAGTCTGTGCAACACTACAAGTTGATTGTATAAACTCTATCAGTTAAAATTTACAATTAAGCAGCCTATGGAAAGGTACTATTTTATAATTTTTTTTACAATGCTACTTTAGAATTTTTGATACTACTTTAGTTTCATTATTTAGTTACAAATATAAACAATAAAAAAAATATCACATAATGAATTTAATAAAAAAGAGTATCAAATTGAAGTAGACATAGATAACAATGATAACTCTACTAAAATATTCAAGGCGAAAACAATATTTTCTCTGGCAGCCTTAACTCAAACTTATATGCTACCTAAAAAATCAAAAAACTTGGTAACTATCAATAATATGGACTCACTGAGAATTTCAATTAAAATAGTTAATTGTGAAAAACGTGCTTTAAATAAAATTCAAAGAAAATATATATGTTCTTCATTCATAAGGTTTTGAAAAGAAAGAAAAAAAAAATATTTTGCAAGGTGAACAAATCTCCATGTAATTTCAAAAAAACACAAATACTAATATAAATAATTTAATTTCTTCATCATGAATCTTGAATATAATAAACTTAATTCAAATATTTGTGTACATTATAATAAATTTGATGATAATAATTTTATTATTTAACTATTATATATGAAGGGCATATTGATAGAAGACCACAACAACAATCATATCCAAAAGTTAACGTATGTTTGGAGAAACTATTTGATAAGAAAAACTAAGATTTACAAATAAGATTCTAAGAATTCAAATTTTATAAAATATTAATAATATGAGAATTTGGTTTTCACAAAAAAAATAATATGAACAAAATCTTATGATGCTTCGATATGCAAAATTATTAGTCAACTTTTATTTTTTTTTCAAATAATTTTTAGTTATCTACAACTACAATTATGAATCATAATAATGAAACAAATAAAATAAATTTTCTCTAGTACCATATACAATAGTTGTGTGAAGGTTAATATTCATTTTGATTTATATAAGAACAGACATTACATAAATAGTACAAGAAATTATTTGATACATGAAAATTCCTAATAAAAGTATATATATACTCTAAAGAAAATATTAAGATATATAAAAAATACAACAAATATTACAATATATTATAAAAAATCATACCTTACAATCATAGGTTATGATAATTTAGATTATACAAAGATATTAACAATAAAAATTTTATCATGTGTTATATATTTACTCTTGTTAAAGAAAATATAAGTTGAATTTTAGAATTATAATTTATCATGACTACTTTTTCATAGAAAAAAATATGTTTTAACTTAACAAGTTAGCAAACAAGCAATTTAAATACAAATAGACAATTTGATTATAAATACTATTAAAAGAACTTTGAAATAAATTAAAGAAACTTTTTTTAATTTATAAAAGTTTAATATTATACACTTAACAAAAAATATAATATTTTCTTTAAAAATAAAACAAATTAAAGTATGATATCACTTTGTACAAGAAAAAAAAAAGAATAATATAAATATACAAAAAATTTATATGAGAGATAACCTAGCAAATAAAATAATAAATCCATTAAAAACAATATATTCATATGTTGTCGATCATCTAATAATCTACTATAAACATAAATAATATGTGATAATACAAGACTTAAAAAAACTTCGAATAAGAGAATGTGGTTAGTGAATTTCCACTTGCTTGCCTACATTTCTCATTTTAAATCTTAGGATTTTTATGCATCTATGAATAGAGTCTTCATTCTCTTATAATTATCTCAACCCAAGTGTCATTAGTTTATATTTTACTTTATTATTTATTTTAATATTTTATTACTTTATAATTTTTTATTTTTTATTTTTTATGTGAATTTTATTTTCATAACACTTCTACCTTAGTGTGGTTGTGGCAAAATGATTTTGATCTAATATTAAGCTCTCACCAACATAAATTATATGGTGATAATTGCTTTCAAATAAAACTACTTCCATTTTATCTTGGTATTTTTCATTAAACTATTATATTTTATTTTAATCAAAACCCTATACATTATGATAACACGCATAAGATGATATTATTTGCATTGTTAAAAGATTTTTATACTAGAATTACCTTGAAGCAGGTGTACCAAAGACTTTAGTCATCTCCCATTTTTTTTCTTCCAACTTCAATTCGTGAGGAAGACAACGTTACAATGGTGTAGTGTAGCATTGCCAAGCCATAAAGTTATATTAAAAAATATAAATATTTAGTACATAATTAAATTATGTATTTTAGTTTATTATTTTAAATATTTCATTAATGATTTAATATATTTATTTTATATATATATATATATAATCATAATCATTCTAATAAAAATCAATTAATTTAATAAAATCAAATTATTCGATTATAATTAAATTAATCAATACGATTATATGTGCACATATATTCTAACTAAATACACAAAATCTATAATGCTTCTTTTATGACGTTCAGATAAGACTACAAAAGAAACTCTGACCTAATAAATATATCAAGTTCGTAATCTAAAATATTTCGCACTCTAATTTATATTAATTATATTTTATACTACCAAAAAATTTTAATTATACTTCCTCATTTTTTATAAAATAATTTATGTTTTTTATAACTTAACACTAATGATATTTCTCTAATTATTTCTTTTATATTTTTCACTTAACTTATTTAAATTGTCAAATTAATATTCACATACAAATTTTGGTAATATTAAAACTTATAAACTTCCTTGCAGGGACATAATCAATTCTTTTAACAGTACATAATATTCAATCATCAATCAAAATTGATCATACAATTCATAAAATTATTTAATTCATTGTGTTCCATGATTTATTTCTAGATCTAACTCTATACAAATCAAATCTACTATTACAAAAATATATAAATATTAATACTTCATGAATATGAGTAAAAATATTTATAGTAAAAATAATATATTTTATTTTACAAATCAATATAAAATAATTATACCATTTTGATTCCATTCAATGTATTTGAGTGTAGTAGTATTAGAATTTTAAATTTTATCATTCACCATAGTTAAAATATACCTACTAAAATCTATTATTATAATCTTATCTATAAGTTATCTAACTCTATCTATATTGTAAATAACAAACTTATATTCTACAAATATCTGATGATTTGATATTCTATGCGCAAGTTAAACTCTACATATCAAATCATTTATATGTAAATCTTTTATTTACATATAGATGATTTGATATAAGCATTTTTATGAATTCAACTCATTATAAACTATTTTATTTAAAAACAAGAAAAATATGCAAATTAAGAAAATTAAGAAAATGGAAAAACAATCAGAAATAGCTTTTATAATAAATCAGTTCCAACATAAACAACACTCTTCTGTTATTCAGGATTTGGAACGAATATTAGAACCTCTGACCTGTCGAGGATGTTTCAAATCTATTTTTGGATGTAGTAGTAATCCGTTTTGGGAATAAACAAGGCGTGATATTACTGACGCTGACTGGTATCATGGCTAATTGTCAAAAATATCCTCGCATGGTCTGTGAAACTGAGCACCAGCAACTTGGATAAACGCGATGGATGGCTTCGCTAACTTAGCTAATTTTCGGGATTTGTAATGCTCAGTAGCGCCTAACATAGCTGTCCCTGTCAGCCATTCACCTAACTGAGGGATAGAATGGAGATGTGAGCTTCAACATCCCCATAAGAAGTTTCGTAATTCTCGTTCAGCGACACAGGGACACGAGCAAGGTGGCCTGAACTAATAAAATTAATAAACTTACATTGGCCGAATTTATTAAGCTTATAGCATCCTATTAATTTAATAATTAATATTATCAAGATAATAGATAATATAAAATAATAAATATCATACAAAAATATATGAGGATTTGTATTTTGGTATCCAACTCATTAATAAATTAAAATTGAATAAAAAAATATTTCAAAATATAAAATAATTATGTTTTTATGCACTAAAAATCAGAAACCCAATTTTACACTCTAGGATTTAAAAAAATAAAAAAAAATTAATAAAAAGTATAACTCACACGACTTTCAATTGTAAACTTAGGATTAGAACTTGCATCCTTTATAAAAAAAAACTTCTATCTACCATCCAATGTATATAAATATAAATATATTTTATGTATTTATATATATTTAAAGATAAATATGTATTAATATATAAAAAAAATAGATATATAAATAAATATGTTTATTTATTTATATATGTTTATTTATTTATTTATATATGTTTATTTATTTATTTATATATTTTTATTTATTTATTTATATATTTTTATTTATTTATTTATTTATTTATATTTATATATATATATTTATATATACACACATAAATATATATAAATAAATAAACATAAATATATATAAATATAGACATATAAACATAAACATATATAAATCTATAAATATAGGCATATATAATAAATACACACACACACATACATATACATATACATATATTAATATATAAATATAAATATATATCAATATATAAACATGATCATATATCAATAAACATATATAATTATATTAACATAGATATATAAAAATATATGTAGACATAAACATATATAAATATATAAGCATAAACATATATAATAAATAAACACAGTTATAAATACATAAACATAAATATATATAAATATATAACATAAACATATATAAACATAAGCATATAAAAATATATAAACATAAATATATATTAATATATAAACCTAAACATAAATATATAAACATAAACATATATATCAATATATAAATATATAAACATATATATATGATTAATGTGTATATATTAATATATATTTATGGGTGTGTGTGTGTGTGTGTGTGTGCGTGTGTTTATATGTGTTTATATATATTTATATGTCCATATGTTTATATGGTTATACGTTTATATGTTTATATGTGTATATGTTTATATGTGTATATGTGTATATGTTTATATGTTTATATGTTTAGTATGTTTATGTTTATATGTTAGTGTTTATGTTTATATTTATATATTTATATATATTTATATTTATATTTATACATTGATATATGTTTATATTTATATATTGATATATGTTTATATATTCAAATATATTTATGTTAATGTATTGAGATATATTTGTGTTTATATATATATATGTGTGTGTGTGTGTGTGTGCGCGCTCATGTTTATATATCGATATATGTTTATGTTTATATATTTTTATATGTTTATGGTTATATATTGATACATGTTCATGTTTATGTTTATATATTTATATATGCTTATGTTTATAAATTGATATATGTTTATAAATTGATATATGTTTATAAATTGATATATGTTTATAAATTGTTATATGTTTATAAATTGTTATATGTTTATAAATTGTTATATGTTTATATTTATATATTGATATATGTTTATATTTATATATTTTTTATATGTTAATGTTTATATATTGATATATGTTTTGTGTTTATATATGTTTAAATATTTATATTTATTTATTTATTTATTTATTTATATATGTTTATATGTTTGTGTGTGTGTGTGTGTGTGTATTTATTTATCTATATTTATATTTATATATTGATATATGTTTATGTTTATATATTGATATATGTTTATTATATATTTTTATATGTTTATGTGTATATATTGATATATATGTTTATGTTTTTTATATTGATATATATATATATATATATATATATATTTATATTTATTTATTTATTTATTTATGTTTATATATCGATATATTTTATGTTTATATATTTATATATTTTTGTTTACATATTTATATATGATTATGTTTATATATTTATGTTTAAATATATACGAATACATAGGATATATATATATATATGGTATATATTTGATTTGTTGTGTGTACCTGAATGATATAAGATTATTTTTTATTATAAAAGATGAATGTTTGAATCTTATGTTTGCTATATAAATTGATGTGAGAGTTATACCATTCATTATTTTTTTAACTATTTTTTTTTAGCTGAAGTGTCACTTAGGGGGGAAATTGAGTTTTTGATTTTGATTGCATCAAAATAAAAATAATTTACATTTTATGCACATTCTTAAAATTTATTTAAATTGTCATTTTTTTAATAATTCTGTGTTTGGTGCACCAAAATATAAATTTATCATTAATATAACTTTGAAAAATAGTAAATTTAATTAAAATTATCATCTATTCAATTTATTAAATTTATCAAATTATAAGTTGAAAATAATAAAAAATTTAAAAAGTGTATTACAAATTATTAAAAAATTATAACTTTTATAAAAATAAAATTTTATAATAATTATAAAGTGAGAAAAAAATGTTATGATACAACAAGCACAGCATATTAGAATTTTAGGAATCTAAATGTTTCATCTGGAATAAGGTATGCCAAATTCAAATATATCTTAGAATAATTATATAATTTTCTCCTACCCTACACATCACCTCACTTATTTTTGAAATCAATTGCATCACTCAAAATTATTGAACCTCTCAATGTCATATGTTATATCAACATGATTATACATTTGTATATATACATATATAGCAATATGTGTGTGTGTACATAATTATATATATACAATGATATGTATGTGAGTGTGTGTAGTTTGTAAACACACACACACACACACACACACACAACACAATAGTACATGTGTGTTTATAGATGTGCTCCATTATTTATGTACCATAAAACATATGTACATCTATGTCTATATATACATATATAGTTATATACACTATTATATTTATATATATATATATATATCAACACCACTCACACATACATATAAATATATATATGTGTGTTTCTGTATTTGTTTCTTTATATATGTGACTATGTATCTACATATGTATCTATACACCCATATTTTTGTTTTTTTAGTCATGCATGCATATATAATATCATATATATCTACCTACATATATACGATACTAATTTATATCCATATATATACTTATATAATTTAATATTTGTATATATATTGTTGTATATATCTACATATATAATGGTGTATATATCTATATGCATATATACAATAGTATTTATATCCACATATATCCCACACACACACACATATTTATATGTATATTTATAATATAGAAATATAGGTATCAAACGGAATGTGCTATGCTGACATGACTCTAAAAATAGGCAACCTTGCATGGCCCGTTGGCATACCTTTTGCTCGGGACATGCTAGGTCATGTCGAATTGTGCCAAGTTAGGTTAGGCTTAGCCAGACCCATGCTAGCATGGATAGTCTGGTTCATTCCAATCTAGCATAGTTTATTCCAAGCTAGCTTAGGTTCAGTATAGGCTATCTTAGTTCGTTCCAAAGTAGCCTAGATCAAGACTCTAGACCAAGTTAGTTTGTTTAATCCGCTGAGTAGAGACTGGCCCACATGGGCCATCGTATCAATTTGTGTCATGATGAGCTACCCATGTCAGGAACTTTGATCTGACATGGTCCAAGCCATGCCGCAGGCTAACATGCGGCCGGCATGTTTAGGTATGATTCTAAACTAGGTCACGTCATACCATACATGGCTAAATCATGCCATGTCTATGCTACCTGGCCTAGTTGGCACCTCTATGTATAAAACAAAAGATAACAAAAAAGAAGAAACTCAACAAATCTCAATATTCATAACACACCCTTTATATAATAGGCTGGTAGGTTGAGGTAGGCCACACGTCAAGTGCACCCATAAATAATAATAAATAAAGAATAAGTGTACAAATATAATCTATAACACTCTCATCAAGTTGGTGTGTTTAAGTTTCAAATATCAAACTCAAAGAAAAAAAAAGAAATAGAGACCTTTTTAAGGCCTAGGTGAAGATGTAAGTTAGATAGTATACTATGTGAATATATATTATAGTAATAGTAACATTCTAGATATTCTCCCAACGAAAAAAGTAGTTAATTGCTATTGTTTATCTTGCTCATCAAATATTAGATTTGATGTTATATATCTTATTGTTTCACTATCATTGAAAAGAATTGTTAGATAAAAATAGAAACCCAAATTCCTCATGTAAGTGTTGGATTCATAGTAACATGCAAGTAATTGTCATAATAGCTATGAACTCTACTTCTATTTTTGATCTTGAAATAATTATATACTTCTTATTTTTTTAGGATATATGATTACATCTAAAAAAGGTACAAAACTCTGAGGTGGATCTCCTCTTGGTGAAAATTAGTACCCAACTCTAATTTGAATATCCAACTAATTGTAGATGTTATTAATAAAATATATCTTGAATCTTAAAGACTTCTTTACATATATTAATATGTGAAGAACCACATCAAGAGATGAATTTGTTGAGGACAATATGGGAAATAACTAACTATATTGAATATATGTTGGATTTTTTTATGCTACCTAATCTTGTTGGTGATGTGGTATCCCAAAAGCTTTTAGAGAGGATATTTCATCAACAAAAATTTTTAAGTATATGGATCATATGAGTTGCAAAGAAGATTTTCTTCCAGATATCGATATCATAGGAATCATATTAGTAGTCCACTTAATCAATAATGAGACAATGTAATTATAGTAAAATAGATATTTTAGATTAATATATTTGTTTATTTAATTTATGTATAGTATATTCAAATAGTTTGATTTATATTGAATTTGGATACAAAATAAAGTTTGGGTTGTTGTATGATAACTTTTTGCTCTAATATAATACAAGGTAGTTATTACTAATAAGTTCATCTCAATGATTGTCCCCTTATAGTTGTCTATTTGATACTCTACTATCAAGATAATAAATTATCATTGTTTAAGAGTCATATTTTTAACTCATACCTTTTAGGCAACTTATCAATTATTCTCGATGGATATTTCATATGTACACCCTTATTCTCTAGTATCAAGTATCATAAAGACTAAGAATTAATGTGAAACATGTGTCATACTTCCCTCAAGTTTCACCAAATGGAACCATTTGATTAAAAGTAACTCACAATGGTTGTCATCACATTATGTTTCACTAGAGGCGTCAACCGAGCCGGGCCGGCCCGGCCCGGCACGAGGCACGGTACGGTTCAGCCGTGCCTGGGCCCGTGACGTGCCCGAGTTAGGCACGAGCCATGCCTGGCCCATGCCGTGCCGTGCCTGGCCCGTGCCGTGCCTGGCCCGGCACGGTTCGGCCCGCGACACGGCACACCGGCACGGGTTTGTCCCGTGCCGGGTGTCCCGTGAACCCGACCCCACGATGGCCCCTCCCGCAAAAAAGACCGCGGGTCGGGTCTAATTCGACCCGACCCGTGGCCCCCCCGAATCCCAACCCGTGCGGACTTGGAAGCCCGAGCTGGCCAGGCAAGGCACGACACGACTCGCCGTGCCTACGGGCTGTGCCGGGCCCGGCTATATTAAACCATGCCGGGCCAAGCACGGCGACATGCTCGTGCTCAAAAAATTCGAACCGGGCCGGCCCGGCCCGTTTGACACCTCTATGTTTCACAAACATACTCATGCATATCCCAAAAATTATTTTTCATTATCTTTATCAATAATAATGCAACTCATACACTAAAGGTGAAAGTCTTAAAAAATTATTTTACACAACATCTACCTCAAATAAGAACCAGTTCTTCTAATACATGTAAAATAGATTAGCATGTAAAATAAAATTTTTCATATTTTTGGCTTCATAAGTGATATACTCATAATGATTAACATATCCAACTTTGTAGTTTTAACATATAGGCTTATCTCATGCATCATGATTAAAGGGGTTATCACTTTTTTCCTACCATATATGTGAGTGAGCCTCATAGTTTACATATTTTCATCTATCATGATAACTTGCACAAGCCTACCAATACTCAAATCTCCAATCTAAGTTCTATTTAATCACCTATCTATCAATTTCTATAACATAACTTAAATTTAAATATATTCATCGATATAAAAGCTATTTATACACCACACAAACAAAGTTACATAAATCATAGACTATGTGCTATTTTGATTAAAAATTTCAATTCTATCCTAGATAGAAAAAGTTTGAGAGTTGCACCTCCCAACTATAAAATTTAGTTTATCTCTCACATCCCTTGCTTGCCTCTAAGCCACTAGAAAGTGGAAAAATCACTCATATAGTTTGATTGCTATACTTTGGCTCTTACTTGGCAAGAGTAAGAAAAAGAAGATTAGATATTTTTTCTTTATTTTTTATCTTCCCTTTTTATACTAGGACATTTTTACATTATTTTAAGTAGAAAGTCATAGTTTTTTTATAAAAAAACTATGACTTTCTACTTTATCTCTTAAGCTTGAGGTCATGACTCTAAAAAATAATAGTAACTCTGAAATGTTTTTGATTCTTTCTGTAACATAAAGTCATGATACTACAATATATATGACTTAGGCCCAATGTCTTAATAACTTAAATTCATGGCACTAGGAATAGTTGTGACTTTGATATTTGTGTCTCTCATGTGTATCATATGACCATGGCATTGAGATTGGTCATGAAATTGGGAATGACCCCTCATGTACATAATATGGCCATGGTAATGGGAGTGGTCATGGATTTGGTGTTAGTCTATCTTAATTATAATATAACTACAACATTCAAAATGGTCATGACATTGGGAATTATCTTTTATGTACATTATTTGGCTATGATTATAGAAAATACCATGGTGGAAGAATGTTCTTTCTTTTGTCTAAAGTGGATGTGGCACATGGAATGGTTGTTATGCTAACGATGACTCCCCTCATATATCTTATGGTCATGATAATGCAAAAATATTATGGTACTAGAAATTAGCCTAAACATAGAATTCATAGTTTTCCCTTCTATTGAGGACAAAAGTTGTGGCCTTGGGAAATGTTATAATCGAGTAAATATCCTCTATAACATTTATATCCATAAGTTATGACACTGAATATTTTTTATGATTTTTACTTGAGTAGTTTTGGATATATAACTTTTTGTAACATGGAAGTCATTGTTTTTAAAAAAGTCACGACTCTGACTTGAGTTTACAAAGTCTTGTTAAAGATAAAAACATGGTACTATAAAGTGACAATGGTTTTTAGCATCAATGAGATACTCGATTAATATGATGTGAAATTAATATCATAGCAATAAAAAATATTTAACAATATGAACATTGAACACTACATATGCTACATTTGGTTGAGTAATAATCAAATAGTTAATATTCCTTATGATTTTTGTGTGAGTAGTGGATTAAACTTGTGATATCATATCAAGAGTAAAGTGCATACCTTTTATGTGATAGGATAATACATCTCCTCAAGTAAGCAACCTCTATATCAAAAAAATATTTAATTATCCCAAAATCTTTCATCTATAACTATGACTAAAGATACTCTCTAAGTTGCTAATTTTCAAATAATAACCTTTTAATAATCAATGCAACATCCATGTATATAATAAGTAAAATCATCTACTATTAGGGCTCCAATGAATGAATAATGAAAATCACACACCTATGCAAATCAATCTTGATGATTTTTTTGGATGATTTAGCATGTATTTATTAATTTGTTTGCATGTATTTGAGCTTTATTTAGAGGAATTTCACTAAATATATATTTTAAAGGATTTTGATGATTATTAATGAAATTATGAGTATTTAGGTGAAATTAATGTTAGTAATAGTGCTATAAGCCTATCGTATGGATATTGTATTTTGACTATTTATGAAAATTAATTATTATTATGATTTGCATATTTATTATATATAATATCCTTGAATAATAATATTAATTATTTTAAATGTCCCTAATTGGTTATTGTTATGGGAATAAATATGAATTAAAATTAGTATAAAGTTTGATTGATATTCATGGGTCAAATATGTGTATGAGATACAAATCAAATTTATATCTATTTGTTAAGAATAAATATTGGACAGACTCATTTTGAGATTAATACATGAATCAAATTCATATGTTAATCTTTAATAGTTATGTTATTAAATACTTTGACATGAGATCGTTATAGTTCTCAACATAAGGAATATTGTGTTTTGATTTAATCAAACATTGTCTTTAATCAGAAAACTACAAAGGTTATACGTGAACATAAAAAGAATTATGTAATGAGAAATGAGTGATTAAGATGGAATCTGCCCCTCTTAGTATAAGAGAGATATCTCTGGGTCTCTTCGACAATTGTGACTGTGAAATGCATGGCTATGCTCAAATGAATTAATGGAGATCAATATCGCTTGTTTAGTCAGTCAAATTGGGTTTCAAGTAATCAAAGATAGAATGATATAAGGTTACCTTTTTCTATGCCTTATATTCTATCAAGATATCATGAGACAAAATGATTATATTATTAGCTATATTAAGGTTCTCTCGAATCACGAGCTTTTCATTTAACTTGGGTAGTCCTAATATCTTGCTAGATGTCACTTATCACTTGTAGGATCAAAACATGATTTAGTCCTACTACCAATGTTAATTGAACTTATAGGATCGCACATTAAGATTGAATAATAATGATTATGGTTTTTCACTCTCTATATTAATTTAAAATGATGAGATTTATTTTAAATCAAGAATAACAATTAGTTATTATTTAAATTCGAATTTAATTTTGAGAAAGTTAAAATTTGTAATATAAATAAATAATTAATTTGTTATATTAAACTTGAGTTTAATGAATATATTCATTTAAAAGGAATTTTTAAGGATTTGAATTTAAGTTATTATTATTTAAAAAAGTTTTAAATATATAATTAAATTCATTTATGACTAAAACCCAAGTAGACTTGTATATGTATATGTGAGACATATTTGATGTAAGTAGTCATCTTTTGTAAAACAAAGAGAAACCCTTTTGTTTTGAGAAGATAAATCTGAACA
This sequence comes from Sapria himalayana, assembly GCA_029783825.1. Classification (NCBI taxonomy): domain Eukaryota; kingdom Viridiplantae; phylum Streptophyta; class Magnoliopsida; order Malpighiales; family Rafflesiaceae; genus Sapria; species Sapria himalayana. The sequence goes on from JAREIK010002134.1 coordinate 1,070,208, forward strand.
AGCATTCAAAAAGATCATTCATTATTTGTTCGTGTCTAGATACTTGTAAAGGGTGGTCATTTTTCAGAAAGATAGTACATTTGAAGATCCAAATAAATCAAGATGCACACTTTGAAGGTTTGACGAATCAATCTGCAAGAGGTAAACTTATTTACCATTCCTTCATATTTTTATGAAACGAATGTGATTCTTGGTGGGTTAAGGAATAAAAATTATAAATTCCACTATATTTATGTTCTAATTAGATTGGATATTCTGCCCGAAACTCCAATAGTTGTATCAGAGAAACTTGTGTTTTCATAAAAACTGATAATGCCATATTTGATCATATGTATGTGATGTATATGATTCTGGCATGATTTGCATTTTTTAATATATGTGATATTATGGTTTGTGTAAATGACATAATTAATAGGTTTTGTTAATGTATTAAATGATTGAATCTGAAACCTAAAAGGATTCATTAGTATGATTGAGAATCCGGATGGGATATTGCCATTAAAGTGTTTAGTAACATGATATATGATTCTAGCTTTGTCTTAATCAGATTAATACAAGGACTAAATTCATATATCAATTTTGATTTATCAATGATTGTTTATGGTGGTGCCAAAATAAGTCCTATGTGTAATGAGATTACATAATATGTTATTTTAATATGATTTTGATGGCTTTCGTTTTATTTTAAATTTATTGATTAGATCAATAAAAATGTATTAATAATATTATAAAAAATTTATTGATAAGATCAATAAAAATTTATTGATAAGATTAATGAAAATTTATTGATGAGATCAAAGAAAATTTATTAATGAGATCAATTAAAATTTAATTTTTATTCATGGGGTGTTGCCCCTGACCCCGCGAGGGCGACCCCCCTTGACCCCGTCCACTAACAAGCTAGCAGAACCATCATAAAAGCTATGCGTAACATCTTATAAATTTAATTGTTTGTAAATACATGACTATTATAAATTATTTCTTTTAATGCAAATTGTTTATGCTATATGATAATATTATATGTTTTGCATGTTATGTTGCTTCACATGGTGCACAGTATTACCTTTTTAACCAACGTGTTTGGTAAATTATTTTTTTTTCAAGGGTTGTAATTATTAAATACAGCTTGTGCAAATTTAAAATCAATCAAGATTTTAAAGTTAACATGCCATTCATATTTAAACACTTATCAAATTTTTTATCACCTTCATGTGGGTTCTACTAAAGTAGAAGTATATTATGTGATATTAGTAAGACATGATGAGTAATGGTGCTACCCATATATTTAAAAATGGTTTAACTTTATTAGTTTATCAAAATAGTTATGGGCCTAATGGCATTAGATGAGATTTAAACATGTCGGGACATATAATGTCAAAATCCCATAAATATCTATGAATTGCATGAAATGTAATTGGAAAGAGTTACCTACCTAAATAACTTAATTTTAAGTGTCATGCCAAATCTGAATTAAAGTTGAGTAAAATATGGATCTAAGCTCACTAGATAAATATGATTATTCTTGAGGGTTATTAATTTAGTAAACATTTTTCATAATTAAAATACTTATTGAACCTTACATTCATTGTAGATGGCCAACAATAACAACAATATTTTTACTATATCACTATGATCAATCCTTAAGAAGGATAAACTTACTGGGAAAATTTTGACTGGTTTTAAAATTTGAGAATTATTCTCAAACAAGAATGAAAGCTTTATGTCCTGGATGAATCTCTCCATAAAGAACTGACTGATAATGCTCATGGAGATGATAATAATACTTATGAGAAGCATCATAATGATTCTATTGATGTTACATGCTTGATGCTAGCTAACTTGAGTTCTGAATATTAGAAAGGTCTAGAAAATATGGAAGCTTATAATATTATCTTCAATATTAAGGATATGTTCCAGCAACAAGCAAGGCAAGAAAGGTAAGACTACCAAGGCACTGCTTTTTTGCAAGATGGCTAAGGGTGCTTCAGTTATATAGTGCTTATATTCTAAAATTAAAAGGCTATGTTAAGCACCTTGATAGGCTTGGATTTCCATTGAGCCAAAAGTTGACAACTAATTTGATATTGAATTCACTTTCTGATAGTTATGACTAATTTGTCATGAACTATAACATGAATGAAATGGACAAATATATTACTGAGCTGCATATGTTGCTTAAAATTGTTGAGCAGAATTTTAAATCCAAACATGGTCATGTTCTAATGGTTCAAAATAGAAATGGCTTCAAGATCAAGTGAAATGGCAAGGGCAAAGAAAAGTCCAATGCTCAACCTAAACCCAAACCCGAACTCAAGGCTAAAGCCCCAATGAAGGGTGTTTGTTTTTTTTTGCAATGAACCTGGCCATTAGAAGCGAAACTACAAGCTGTATTTAGAGGATCTGAAGAAGAAGAAGAAGACTAGTTAGACTAGTTCTTCACATATTTATGTTATACAAATTAATTTTTATCCTTTTAGTTCCTAGGTATTAGATACTGAACGTGGATCACACATTTGTACAAATGTTCAGGGACTCAAAAGGAGTAGACACCTGAAGAAGGGAAGAGTTGATCTACGAGTAGGCAATGAAGCAAAAGTTGTTTCTTTGGCTGCAAAAAAGTTATGAACTTTCTTTACCTAGTGAGCTTTTTTTAGTTTTGGACAATTGTTATTATGTTCCTACAATGTGTAAGAATTTTATTACAGTTTATTATTTGGATAATAATGATTTTTCTTTTATTATTTAGAATAATAACTACTCTATTTTTCATAAAGACATGTTCTATGCAAATGCTTATTTTCAGGAAGGTCTTTATGTTATGAACTTTCAAAAATCCAATGATTATCATATTAATGATATGACTACTAAAAAATTTAAATCAAATGATTTTAATTCAACCTATCTTTGGCACTATCTCCTTGGTCATATAAATGAAAAATATATCTCAAAACTCTTTCAAGTTAGACTTTTGAATTTATTTGATTTTGATTCATATGATAGATGTGAATCTTGTCTATTGGATCAGATGACAAAGGATCCCTTTACTGGACATAGTGAAAGGGCTAATGAATTATTTGATCTCATACATACAAATGTATGTGGACCATTAAGTTAAGACACTAGAGAAGGTTACAAGTACTTCATTACATTTACTGATGACTTCAGTGGATATGGTTATGTCTACTTGATGAGACATAAATCTGAATCATTTGAAATATTAAAATCTTTTCAAAATGAAGTGCAAAACCAACTAATCAAGACAATTAAGGTACTTCGATCTGATCGAGGTGGTGAATATTTGAGCCAAGAATTTGATGAACATCTTAGAACTTATAGAATCATTTCACAATTAACTTTCCCTGGACAACCACAATGGAATGGTTTGTCCGAGAGGAGGAATCAAACTTTATTTGATATGGTTCAATCTATGATGAGTCTAACAGATCTTTCATTTACCTTTTGAGGTTATGCACTTGAAATAGCTGTGTTCACACTAAATCGAGTTACATCCAAAGTAATTGAAAAAACACCACATGAGATGTGGACTAGTAAAAGACCTAGTTTGTCTTTTCTTAAGATATGAGGTTGTGAGGCTTATATAAAATATTAAGTTTCAAATAAATTGGAGCCCAAATTTGATAAATGTCTTTTTTGTGGAATATCCTAAAGAGATTAAGGGATACTACTTTTATAATTCCATAGAAAACAAAGTATTTGTTGCTTGGAATGGTGTCTTTCTAGAAAGATAATTTATATCTAAAGGAACCAGTGAGAATAAGGTACAACTTGAAAAAGTTCGAGACCCACAATATAACATTAAACTACTTGTGGATACTCATAGTCAACAAATTATTACTTACACACCTCCTATAGCACAAAATTAATGTAGATCTTATAGGATATGTCATGGGCTTGAGAGATATGGATTTCTTGTGATTGATAACAATAATGTATTGTTAGTAGTTCAAAATGAACTCATTACCTATTAAGAGGCTATATTGGATCTAGAATTTGAGAAATAGTTAGAGGCCATGAAGTCAGAAATTCAATCTAAGTATGATAATCATGTTTGGACCTTGATTAACCCACCTGAAGGTATAGAGACCATTGGGTGCAAATGGGTTTTAAAAAAACTGACATGGATGACAAAGTGCATACTTACAAAGAAAGGCTAGTTGCAAAAGGTTTCAAATAAACTCATGGTATAGACTATGGTGAAACTTTTTCACCTGTAGCTATGCTTAAGTCTATCAGAATTCTTATTACCATTTCCAAATATCATGATTATGAGATTTAGCAAATGGATGTTAAAACTGTGTTTCTTAATGGATACTTACTTGAGGATGTGTACATGACACAACCTGATGGTTTATACAACCTAAGAATTATAGTAAAGTATGAAGACTTCAAAGATCCATTTATGGTTTGAAGCAGGCCTCTCCGAGTTGGAATCTTTGTTTTGATGAATCACTCAAAGGGTTTGGATTTGTCAAAAATAAAAATGAACCTTGTGTTTATAAGAAAATTAGTGGGAACATAATTGTATTTTTGATCTTATATGTTGATGACATTTTACTTATTGGAAATAATTTCTCTACCTTGCAGAATGTCAAGTCTTAATTAGGCAAGTGTTTTTCAATGAAAGACTTAGGAGAAGATGTCTATATCCTAGGGATAAAGATCTATAGAGATAGATCTAAGAGGCTGATTGGTCTAAGTCAAAGTACTTACATAGATAAAGTATTGAAATGGTTTAGTATGTAAGATTCCAAGAGATGATACATGCCAATGTTTCATGGTATTCATCTTAGCAAATCTCAGTTTCCTAAAACTAAAGATGAGCGAGAGCGGATGAGTAAGATTTGTTATGCCTCAGCAATAAGATCTATCATGTATACCATGTTGTGCACTAGACTAGATGTATCTTATGCTTTAAGCATAATGAGTAGATACCATTCAGATCCCCATGAGAGTCACTGGACAGTTGTCAAAAACATTCCTAAGTATTTGAGAAGGTCTAAAGATATGTTCTTGGTATATGAAGGATTGGAAGATGATCTAGTTGTAAATAGTTACATAGATGCAAGCTTTCAATCTGACAAAAATGATTTCTGATCATAGTAAGGATATGTGTTTTGTTTAATTGGTAGTGCAGTTAGCTGAAAATTTTCAAAACAAAGCACTATTGCTGATTTTACAACTGAAGCTGAATATATTGCAGTATCTGATGTAGTAGTTTGGATCAAGAAGTTCATTACTAACCTTGAAGTGGTTCCTAGAATTATAAATCATGTTAATGTTTATTGTGACAAAAATGGTGCAATTGCACAAGCAAAGGAACCTAGATCACATCATAAATCCAAACACATTTTTAGGCATTATCATCTCATTCGAGAAATCATTAGTGAGAGGTGACGCTAAGATATATAGAGTTCCAATAGATGATAATATTGTTGATCCATTGACTAAGCCTCTACCACAAACAAGGCATGATCCTCATGCTAGGTTCATAGGTATTAGATACATTGATGAATTGGCCTAGCACAAGTGGAAGATTATTAGTAATAGTGCTTTAGGCCTATCATATGGGCATGATATTTTGACTATTTGTGAGAATTAATTATTATTATTATTTGCATATTTATTATATATAATATCATTGAATAATATTATTAATTATTATAAATATCCGTAATCAATTATTATTATGGGAATAACAATGAATTAAGATTAATATAAAGTTTAATTGATATTCATGGGTCAGATATGTGCATGAGATACAAATCAAATTTATATCAATTTGTTGAGAACAAATATTGGATGGACCTGTCTTGAGATTAATACATGGATCAAAGTCATAAGTTAATCTCTAATAGTTATGTTATTAAATCATTTGACCTGAGATCATTATAGTTCTTAATATAAAGAATATTATGTTTTGATATAATCAAACATTATTTTTAATTAGAAAACTATAAAGGTTATACTTGAACATAATAAAAATTATGTAGTGAGATATGAGCAAATAAGATGGAATTTGTCCCTCTTATTATATAAGAGAGATATCTCTAGGTCCCCTTGACAATTGAGACTAAGAAATGCATGATCATACTCAAATAAATTGATGGAGACAAATATCAATTGTTTAGTCAGTCTAATTGAGTTTCGAGTAATCAAAGATAGAATGATATAAGGTTTCCTTTGTCTATGCCTTATATTCTATCAATATATCATGAGACAAAAGGATTATATCATTAGCTATATTAAGGTTCTCTCGGATCACGAGCTTTTCATTTAACTTGGGTAATCATAATATCTTGCTAGATGTCACTTATCACTTGTAGGATCAAAATATGATTTAAGCCCACTATCAATGTTAATTGAACCTATAGGTTCGCAGATTAAGAACGAATAATAATCATCATGGTTTTTCACTCTCTATATTAATTTAAAATGACAAGATTATTTTAAATCACAAATATCAATTATTTATTATTTAAATTCAAATTTAATTTTGAGAAAGTTTAAATTCATGATTTAAATAAATAATTAATTTTTTACATTGAACTTCAGTTTTAATGAATAAATTCATTTAAAAGGGGGTTTTAAGGATTTGAATTTAAGTTGTTATTATTTAAAAGAGTTTTAAATATATAATTAAATTCATTTATGACTATAACCCTAATAGATTTGTGTGTGTGTGTGTGTGTGTGTGACATATTTGATCCAAGTAGTCATCTTTTATAAAATAGAGAGAAACCCTTTCATTTTGAGAAGACGAATTTGAACTAGCATTCAACAAGATCATTCATTATTTGTTCATGTGTGGATACTTGTAGAGGTTAGTAATTTTTCAGAAAGGCAACACATTTGAATATCTGAATAAACCATGGCGCACACTTTGAAGGCTTGACGAATAGATTTACAAAAGGTAAGTTTCGTTTCCCCTTCCTTCGTATTTTTATGAAACGCATGTGATCCTTGGTGAGTTAAAAGATAACAATTATAAATTCCAATGCATTTATGTTCCAATTAGATTGGATATTCTGCTCGAAACCCTAATAATTAAAGTATTTGGTGGAGTAAATGCCTTAGAGAGAAGTAAGCAAAGAAGATCGTTGATATTTCTCATGGCATCACGTGGTTAGTCAAATTGCCTATATGTTATGATTTTATCATGCCACCTAATTTTTATTAGATAGGAAGTATCCCAAAAGTATGTAGGTGAGAGTATCTCATCAATTTAGATTTAAAAGTGTATGAATCAAATTGATATCATAGATTATATAGATAGTTCATTTATTTAACAATGAATTAATTCAACTCTAGTAAAATAGATATTTTGATTTTGGGATTAATCTTAGATCCATGAGTTTATTCATTTAATTCATATTATATATGTTCAAATTGATTCAAATTATATTATATTTAGACACATAATGAAGGTTAGGGTGTTGTTTAATGATTCCTTACCCCAATGATATACCAGATGGTTATCACCATTGAATCTATCCCAATGGTAATCCCCTCATAGTTACCCCTCTGTATATCATTACTAAGATAATAAATCATTTATTCTCAAGAGTTATTCATAATCTCATATATTTTAGACAACTCGTCAATTACCCTTGATGGTTACTTCTTATGCATACTCTTATTCTCTAACCTAAGGTGTCATAAAGACCAAAAATTGACATAGTTGTAAGTATTTATACTTTTGGCTATGTAAGTGGTATAACTATACAATTAGTATATAATTCCTTCATGTTTCAATGGTGGGAACCATATGAGTGAAACTAATTCATAATGACTATCACCACCTTATGAGTCATAATATACTCATGCATATCCTTAGGAATATAAGTCATCATACTCCTAAGTGATGATGTGACTTCCACACTAAAGGTAAAGTCCATAGGAGAATATTCTATATAATATCCAGACTAGTAATGATTTATATGCTCATGCATAATATACTCATCCTAATCAAGAATCAGTTCTTCTAAGATGTATTTAATGCTTTGGCATATAAGAGTATTTGTACTTTTTGCATCATAAGTGGCATATAAGATGTATTTAATGATTAATATATTCAAATTTTAGGTTTTAAATTATAGGTTTATCTTATGCATCAAGGTCAGAAGGGCTATCACTTTCTTCCCAACATATGCATGAGTGAGCCTAGTGGTTCACCTATTATCATCCACCATGATAATCTTGCATAATTTACTAATAGTTAAAATCCTAGCTCAAGTTCTATTTTATCACATATTCATCAATATTCATAACACATCATAAATCAAACATATCTATTAATATAAAGCTATTATCACATTACATAAACCCAATTACATAAAATGCTAGATTACGTGCTAATTTTATGGAAATGCCTGAATCTATCCTAAAAAGAGAGAGTTTGAGAGTTATACCCCTCACCTCTAAGGATTAGCATTAAGTCTTATGTCCCTTCCTTATTTTATGAGCCTCAAAGAAGTGTGAAATTCATACCTAGGGTGGTAGCTACATCATTACTTTGCTTGTTGCATGAAGGAAGAAGAAGAAATGGAGAAATCTTTTAGAATTCTTCTATCATCCTCTTTTATACATAATAAATCTTGTATTACTTTAAGTTGGAAGTTATGATATTCAAAAGAAAGCTGCAACTTTTTCATTCATCTCATAAGTTAGAGGTTATGACTTTAAAAAATGACTATAACTCTATAATCTATTCCTATCTTTCTGTAAAATAAAATCATGATACTAGGCATGAGAAATGACCATGACAGAGACCTAATGTCTTTGTAATACAAAATCATAATGTTGTGAAGTGGCTATGGATTTGTGTGTTTGTGTTTCTTGTTCCTCATAAAGGTTCACAATACTAGGATAAACCACAACATTATGAATTACCTTGCATTTCATAATATAGTCATGGTGTTGAGAAATAGCCACGACATTAGTGTTGGTATCTTTTAATCATTATATGGTTGTGACACTGTGAAATGGCCACAACACTAAGGCCTTTGGTGTGTATCATATGGACTCAATGTTGGAAATGGTCATAGCATTAAGAAGGCATCTCATGTGTATCATATGGGCATGGTACTAGAAAATTTCCACGATAACAAAATTGGCCCTTCATGGCTCTAAAGTGTCCATGACACTATGTGTGACTATAGCACTGACATTTACTTCTCTCATATATCTTATCACCATGGGACTATAAATATGTCGCATCACTGATAATTAGTCCAAATATAAAAGTTATAGTTTTGTCTTTCTTTGAGGACATGAGTTATGATCTTGGTGAATAATTATACTCGAGTAATACTCTATATAATATTTTGAATCCCAATTGTCATCACATTAAATAATTATCATGGATTTGATTTGAGTAATTCTGACTCTAATTTTTTATAGCTTAGAAATCTTGACTTTGTAAAGATGTTATGGCTCTAACTTGAGACTACTAAGCCACATTAAAAATAAAGTCATGGGGTTAGAATATGGTCATGACTTTTAATACCATTAGGGTACTTGGTTGTTACAATATAAAATTGATATTATAGCCATTTAAATTTTAAAAGTTAAGTATGGCTATGAGTTCATAATAACATTACAACTACAAAGATGTATTGCATAGAATAAGGATTGTGTTAATGAGTTGGTACGATTGGGGCATACAAATATTACTATCTCCAATTATGTAATATTTCAACAAAAATAGATGTAAAAACTATGCGAGACTTCATACTATGCCCCTTGCCAAACACCACCAAAAATCTATCAAAATTATGACTAATATTCAAAATCTACTAAAATTCAAGAGTCATGAAATTGATCCATAATTATCACATGTTTATACATACGCATCATCATATCTCACTAAAATATATTTGAATATTTGATAGTTTGAACACCGAGTACTCTCACACACTAAAATTACTCATTCCTAAGCAATAAATTTTTCTTATGTAATAAAAAATTTTTCAACATCTCTAAGAAACTCTATAACTAGGTTTGAGTATCGTAGGATCTCAAAATAATCGAGCAACTTCAAGTGGACATATTGACATTTATAGTGGGGTTTGAGTTATATGAATATGCTTGTGGGTCATTTGATGTGTAGCATCATTTATATGATGGATATATGTGTTTATTACATTACACAAGTGAGAAATAAATCCTTGAAGAAAAAAGTCAAGCTTTGAAATAGAATAGATTGAATATCATGCCATTGTTTCCCAAGTAGTGCTATATTTAATTTATGTAGCTATACCATCAAAACCTCATTTCCTCAATCAAAGATCTCTGATGTCCATGCTAGCTTCTCAGTACATTATTTTATCTTTTTCTTGTTTATTTTTTTTCTTTGGTCTTGCTTCATCTATACATATTTATTGGGAACTTTCTCCATTTGATGTAGTGACTTTAGTGAGCATCGTGGCTTATTCTACTATGATGAATTGTTGCTTTTATTTTTAGATCTCCTAAGTCATGGTACTATGTACAACTATAGCTTTGTTCTTAACTTTTCTTTGTTATTTTCTTTTTGGATCATCAACAACACGATGCTGAGTATAACCATATCTTTATCATTAAGATTTTCCTTGCCCTTATTTTCTATAATTCCAAAGTCACGGGATATTGAAATTTGTTATCCTGCCTAATTTTATTAGTTACGTGATATCTCAAAAGCTTATTAATGAGAGAGTATCATCAACTAAAATCACAACTATATGGGTTATACAAGTATTATAATAAACTTTCATTTAGATATTGATCATATAGGAATTGTATCGACAAATCTATTATCTAATAATGAAATAAGTCATTTTTAATAAAATAGATACTCAAATTATTAGAAAATCTTTTGTCCATAGTTTATTCATTTAATATATATGATGCAGTTTAATTTGCTCAACTTATATTATATTGGACAAAGAATGAAGGTTGTGGTTATTCCTTTCACTAATAGAATATAAGGTGGTTGTCATAATTGAGCCCGATCTAATGGTGATCTTCTTGTAGTTTTCTCCTTGGTACATCATCACCAAGAAAATACTTCATATTTACTAGAGATACATTCAAAATCCCATTAAATCTTAGGTTACTTCTTCAAATATCATTGATAGTTACTTCAAATGCATGCTCTTTTTTTTAGCCTCCATTGTCATAAAAACCAACTATTAACATATTTTGTAAGTGCTTATACTTTTTGTTTTATAAGTACTAACTCACATAATTAATATATGTTTCTCTCAAGTCTCACTAGTGGGAACCATATAAGTAAAAGTGGCTATTTTCACCACCTTATGACTCACATTATATTCATGTATGTCCCGAGGATTGATTATTACCGTTATTCTTAGTGATGATGCAAATCACACACTAAAGGTGAATCTCTTAGAAAAATATTCTATATAATATCTATCCTAATTAAGAACTAGTTGTTTTTAGATGTGTATAATAAATTAACAAATAAAAATATTCATATTTTTGGTTCTTAATTGTCATACTCTCAATGGTTAACATAACCAAATTTTGGGATTCAACATATAAGCCTATCTCATGCATGTCAGTAAGGTTGCACTTTCTTCCTGCCATATGCATGAGAGAGCATAGGAATTTACCTGTCACATTTTACCATAATAATCTCACAAAAACATAGTAGTTGAAACACTAATTCAAGTTCTATTTGATCACCATTCATCAATATCTATACATAAAATAAATCAAATCATTTATTCATCCATAAATAAAACCATTTCACATCACATATTTCAAATTATACAAATAATAGACCAATGCTAGTTTGGTATAAATTTTTAAATCTATCCCTAGAGGAGAGGGATTTGAAAGCCATGCCACCTAACTAGAGGTGTCAAACGGGCCGACACGGCACGGCCTGGCCCGTTTTAAAGCGGCACGGTCGTGCTACCGTGCCGTGCCTGGCACGGCACCGTTTAATTATAGGCAGGCTCGGCCTGGCCATACAGGCCAGAGCACAGGCTGACCCGAGCACGGCACGGGCACACCGCGCACGACACAGGCTGACCCGGGCAGAATATTGATTTTTTTTAAAATATTTATATTATGTCAATTTTATTGTTTAAGTGTAGATTATTAATTATTAAATATAAATTTTTTTACAAATGTTAAAAATTAAAATTAAATAAAAAAACAAATTTTTGAAAAGTATTTTTTTTATCAAATTCAAATTAGTTTAGCTTTATTCTTTAATTATATTTATTAATTATATATTAAAGTTATTAATTTTTAAAATACAATTTACATCGTAAAACAAATAAAGTAATACATTATGTTAGTATAAATAAAAATTAAAAAAAAATTAAACAACACAAATGAAAAATTACCAATCATGCATTTGAAACCGATGGTCCGAATAAAACAAATATAATTTTCAACACAACGTACAAACAAAGCGTACAAATACAATGAATAAAAAAACATCGAAAAAAAAATAGCAGATCATCATCAATAGTCAAACGGCATATCATGAGAATCATCAGCCGCAACATCAAGATCAGTATCATATGGATCATCATCATCGGCGATCAACTCCTCTGCCATCGTAGTGGATGTGGATGCGACTCTAGTGCCTGTCCCTGTCCCAGCTCCAGCACGATCATGGATGCTAAACCTCATATCCTCCCAATCCTTCAAACATGCCAAGGCCTCAACCATATCTGGACGTAATCTCGATCTCCTATCCGAAATCACATTCACTGCAACAGAAAAAGCAGACTCCGATGCTACGCTCGACACCTGAGGAGTCAGTAGATGCCGTGCCATCCTAGATAGCACGGGATAGGTGGACTCATATGATTTCCACCACTATAATAAATCAAGATTCTTAGTATCAGAATGTGACAGGATTGAGCAGTAATCGGTATCTAAGTACCGAGACAGCTCGCTCCTATGTGATGGTCCACGCCGACGTTTTACCCTCGCTAGTTGAATGGAATAATCATCTTCTCCGAACAAGGTATCAATGTTCGTAATCATAGTCTCACTACCACCACCACCATACCTAGTATCGTAGTATGTGAATAGGTCAGTCAACTTCTCGTGAATGAACCCTTAAGGTGGCTCTTCCAGGTTCATGCACGAGGAAATGAAAGTCATGGTATTTTCTACCCCTTCCACCTTAACCCTAGGGTCCATGCATGCAGCGAGGCAATAAAGAGATGGAACTGTGGACCAGTACTTCAAGTACTTGGTCTCCATCTCTGCAACCATATGGCTAAGCGTCGGGTCAGCTCGATACTTCCTAAACATGCTACTAATGTTGCATATGCACCGGAGTGCAATGCAAGTGGTGGGCATATAAACCGACGAACACATATTTGTCGTGTCATAAAATATCTTCAGGAATTTCATAAATGAAATTCCTGAAGCCCAGTCAGTGTCGTCAATAATAAGTTCGTCGCTCTTACTATTGACATAGTCAGATATCACGTGTTCATATCCAACACATGATTCCAACATCATGTACGTGTAATTCCAATGATGTCTCACATCCGATTGGAATTTCTTCTTCTTAAGATTCGCAGACAAACATAGAGTACCAAACTCTTGTAGTCTGTGAGGAGTGCGAATATACTTTAGTGCATTGCGTATATTATCCAATGCGGGGGAACACACCTTCATACCCGCTTGAACAATCAGGTTAATCACGTGACACATGCATCTGACATGAAATATCTCTCCTAATGGTGCATCTCTAATATTCCTAACAAACATATTGATCACTACTCCATTATTATAAGCGTTATCGAATGTGACACTAAAAATTTTATTTTGAATTTTTTATTCCCTAAATATTTTCATCATACACTCAAAAATGGCCGGGACATCATGAGGATGAAGAATCTCAGTGAATCCTAAAATTTTTTTATTGATTGTCCAGTTAGAATCTACATAGTGACTCGTGAGACATGCATAAGAAGAATCATCATGACATGTCCATATATCGGACGTCACGAACACCACTCCACTATATGCCATAAATTCGTAAATTATTTTTTGTTTTTCTAATTTATATATCTTTAGTATGTCACTCTTAGATGTGGACCTAGGAATCCTACGATAGGAATGCTGAAAATAAGTCTGCATGATGCGCACTACCCTCAGATCTTCCGAAAATCTGATTGGAAGACCCATCAAAGTGATGAGCCTGGCCATGCCGTCCCTACCCAACTCGCTGGAGTATACGAAGGGAGTAAACTTTGAGACTGAACTCGATCCAGTCTCAAAAAATGTAGTGTCAAGTTGGGTTTGACTAGGATCTAAGGGTCCATGTTTTTTGGTGCATAATTCGGCATGCCTCTTAAGGTGCCCAGTCCCACATGAACTCTTGCATGTTAAAAGTCCCATACAATATTTGCACTGTGCCATTTCAAGTTCCTCATCCCTAATATTTATTTGTGTTATGATTTTAAAATGAGTCCAAACTACAGAAGTCCTCATAGTTTTTTGTTTTTTAGAACTTTAGGTTGAGACGACTGGAGAAACAAAAGTTTCAACAGCCGCAGACGTCTGTGTAACACTAATATTTTCATTTTCCAAATTTAAATATGTGTCAGGTGTATTTGTCATTTTTTATGTTTTTTTTCCTATGTTTTTCTAGAGAGAGAAGCTTTAGAGAGAGAAAGTAAATAAAAACGTTAAATAAAGTACCCGGTAAAAGCAATGAGGTAAGTCACGTGCAAGGTGCACCGCAGGAAGCTCTGATGTTCAAAACTCAAGTCGAGTTTCACGAAAATCCAAGCCGAAAGCAAAATCCCGAGGCCCGAGAGAGAGATGCACGGTTTATGTGAGAGAGAGAAAGTTTTGAGAGGTTATATGTTTTTGAAAAACATAATTGTAATAGGGAGGGGGGTAGAATTATAGATTAAAGATATTAATTTTTTATTAAAAAAAATATTTTTTTAATATTTTTTTGAATTTTTTATATATAATTAGGGGGCAGATTCACGAGGACCGTTGAATTCTGCCCCCTAGCCATTGGAGTCGAATCCAACGGCTGATATTCAAGCAAAATTTAAAAATTTTTTTTTCCCGTTGGGATTGGCTCGGGACTCGGGACCGTGGGTCGGGTCCATTCATGACCCGACCCACGGGCTTTAATTCGGGAGGGTCTGGTCTGGGTCATGGACTCACGGCCACGCGTGCGGCGTGCCCGCGTGAAGCCTAACCGGCACGGCTCAGGCCAGGCACGGCACGGCACGGCTCGTGCCTGACCCGGGCACGGTTAAAAAACATGCCAGGCCGGCCCAGGCACGGCCGAACCGTTCCGTGCCTCGTGCCAGGCCGGGCTGGCCCGGCCCGTTTGACACCTCTTCACCTAACCCTTGGGATTAACATAAATCTTGTGTCACTTGCTTACTTGTGGAATTCCTAGGGAGTGTGAAATTTATTTCTAGGATTTGGTAGTTATTATTTCTTTGCTTGTTGCATGATGGAGAGAGAAGAAATGAAAGATTTCTCAAAAATTTTTTATCTTTCATTTTTATACTTGAGAAACCTTGCATTACTCTAAGTAGCAAGTCATGACTTTTAGGATAAAGTTATAACTCTGGTCTTTATTTCTTTTGCTTTAGGCTTTGAATCTAGAAAATAATCATGACTCTATCATGCTTCTTGATCTTTTTATAATGAAAAGTTATTGTGCTCGCAATGCAAATAACTTGGGCTTAATCTCTTAATAACACAAAGTCATAATTCTGTGAATTGGCCACGACTTGATGTATTTGTCTGTTTGTAGTCTAAAAAGGGCCATGGAGTAGAGATGACATCTCAAATTGCTATATAGTTTTGATGTTAAAAAATGATCTTTCTTTAAATTTATATGGTTGTGATACTGAGAAGTAGCCATGGTGCTGAGAAGTTCTTTTTGTATTGACTATGGCCACGACATTATAAAATGGTTGTGTTGCAAAAGTCACCCTTCATATCTATTAAGTATCCATGGTATTATTGGTGGTCAAGACATTGACCTTCTCTTCCTTCTTATATCATGTTTCTGCAACATTGTTAGGATGTCGTGAAATTAGTACTTAGCTTTAATATACAAGTCACAACTATAAATTTCTTTGAGGATAAGAGTCATAAAATTGGAAATGACTATAGTTGAATAATATTCTCTATAATATTTAGTACACCAAAATTCATGGTTTTGTAAATATAAGTACAACTTTGTCTCGAGACTACTGAGTCATATAAAGATAAAGTCATGGTGCTATGTAATTAGTTGTGATAATGAGCACTAATGGGATACTTAGTTATTGCAATGGAGAATTAATATTGCAGCTATTAAATTTTTCGATCTAAATTTGGTTGACCGCATGATAATATCATAGCCATTGAAAATGTGTCATACAATAAAAAGATTATACTAACGAGTTGGTAGGATCATGACATATAAATATTACTTTGACTTATTTAGTAGAGTTTTGGCTAAGAATAGATGTTGAAACTACATAAGACTCACTAATCTACCATCTGTACTAAATACCTCCAAAAACTCATTGATTGTATGACTATTTATCAAAACTCTTCAAAATACAGTCATGAATCAACACATATTAGCTCCATATTTATGTCTACACATTATTATAAACTACCAAAATATAGAATAATATTTGGTAAGTTGAACATTGAATGAACTACCACACTAAAATAATTATTCATCCATGAGCAATAACTTTTTCCTCGAAGAAAAAAAATATAATATTTAAAATTTCAATTCAATTCCACATAATGGATACATCATCACAATATAAGAATAAACAACAAGTATACAAATAAAAATAATGATGGAGGTGGCTGATATAATTTTTTCTTAGAATCATACTCATTGAAATAAAAATCCAATATTGAGTTCTGAAAAGGTGGCAAAAAAAATAGACAACCCTTTTGAATCTTCCCTCTATATAGATAACCAATCCAATATCTTTGCCAAAATATCATATAGAGCCTCTTATTTTCACCCAATCAAATTTTGTCCATCTTTAAAACTTACCATTGCAAATAAAAATATTTTTGGTTTAAACTACACTTTTCTATTCACTAGTACTTCCTATATATCATCTCATTCCCATTTACTATATCTCTTTCCTATATTATTCTTTTTCCAATCAGGCAAAATTATTTTGGTATAGAATCCCAAATGATTTAGTACTTCCTCCCAATTCAATATTTATGTATATCATTCCTTCCTCCATGAGTTTGTAAATCTAATCTTCAAACTTTTCTTACATTGTGACAAAAATCATCTCTTTTTTATGAAGATATTTCCCTATAATGCATCATACTTTCCATCATCTTCTTTTATGTCCATATACAAAGAATGAATCTTTCTTTTTAGCTCTTCCTATTTTTGCTCTATATTCCACTGCATATTTTAGAAAATATGCAAAATATTCATAAATATACCACTATGTGCTACTAAGAAATGTTCAATATAGGCTAGATAATCTTCTTGTATTCCACTCATTCTTTTCATCTCTTGTGTGTCACTCATGGTGAAGGATAATTTTTCTTCCCAAATTTTAACTAGTCCTTCCACTACAAAAAAAAAGGCCAGGTAGCTAGGAAAATTTTTTTAGCTATTATAAGATATTTCGTTGCTAAACAAGAATAGTGACGAATTTACGATAGAAATTATTCCAAGCTAAAGTGCTCGCCGCAAAATATTAAAGAGAAAAAAAAATTCCCTAGCAAATTTTTGAATGACAAAAATTTTTTAGCTAATTATCCTTGCTAATTTTGATCATAATTAAGAGAAGTAATTAATATTTTTTGACTGAATATATACAAAAAAATTCCCTAGCTAAATTAGTGAAGAAAAATTCCTAGTTATTTTCATTCTATAGCTATTTTCATAGTTTCATTTTTTTACAAAAAATTAGATTACATATTTTAAATTTTTATATTAAATTGAATCAAAACATATACTCTAAACCATTTTTTATAATTAACAAAAAGTCAAAATAGTTCAGAAATTAATTTGATATAATAGTTAAATAATTAAAACAAAAACATAACATATGTATATTATCATCTAAAACTAAATCATCATCCTCATCATTAGCTGGAAGATTTGTGCTAGCCTATTCTGCATGGGTACTCTGCTAGAACTCGGTATGCTATCTGTCACGTCAAGGCTGCTAACTGTGACTCCATCTAGGATATCTATTGTTGCATTACATTCTTAATTTCTTTCATCTTATCATTCACTTCTTTTATTTCTTGCATTTCTTTTTTCAAAAGAATAATATGTTGATCCTTCTCTTTCATTTCTATCTCCATAAATACAAAACATTCATTTGTTTCCATTACTTGTTGTTCGATCACCTCATCCACCACTACTATGACATAAGAACTAGAAGCATAACTGATAGAACAAAAAGCCACTCCCTTTGAGTCGATATCGCACACTCACTAATTCTTCTAACCTTCTATGGTCTCCAAAAAGATAGGATCATAGTCAATTGGTTGAAGATCCATAGAATCGTTAACTAGCTGAGAATCAGTTGTCACATGTTCCTCCACGAGGTCATGTGATAAAATAGAAAATAAAATACTGTGCTAGATATAAATAAAATAAATCTATTATTTTCATTCCGCACATAACTTTCAAAATTTACTATATTAGTCAAATAGTTTATTAATATAAAAGATACAGCAATCATCTGAGATTTGTTGTCAACAAACTACCCATCTACTTTCTTCACATGTATCTTTCTAAAAATCTAATAAAAATTGGAATCTCGACCTAATTTTCTGGCCTAAAGTATGCATTTATTAAGTCAAAATATAACACATGTTAGAAAATTTTAGCTAAAATTATAAAACCATGCAAATATTTGAATTATTCGGACTATTAGGTTAACTGCTAAATATTTAAATATTTTAAAGTTATTAATGGCACCAAAAATTTGAGCGTGCTCAATGCTCGACTTTGACCCTCCTGCGTGGCGAGATATTCTTATACCTAGTCTAGCTACCTCAGTCCATTGGTTTTTGCTGGCTATCTCTGATTTTTTCTCTACTTCTGGCTCCTCCCAATACTTAAGCCACTTTGGCCACTCATCCTCAAGTATAAAATCAAGCCTATCTTTTAGAATCTTTAATTTATGGATAAAATCTGAGTATCATTTAACAGCTTTGTTCTCCCATAAAGACTTAATCTGTCCATCAAATTGGGGTGGCCATGTACACTAATTCTATATATAAAAAATTCACAAAAAAACTATATTAATAACAAGGACATTCATTCTTTTATGCTTAAATAATAACCAACATAATAGTTAACTAATTAGATAATTAATTAGCTATGCTTTTGTTTCTTTGTTTATACCTGAAAGTCATCAAAGTTGATATTTTTTGTCGATTCAAAAACTTTCTTCCACAAGAATGCTTTGGAATCAACTATTTTCTTGAAAGACTTTATAATTAAAGCCAAACACTTGTGAGATGGAATGAAATTGTAAAAATAAACAAAAAATATTTAAAACAAGCAAATCATAACTATATATAAAAACAAAACCACTAATAAGGACACCATAATTTTTTATTAATGTAATAAGTACATATATATTATCCTCATCCTTAATCTCTATTACTAACTTAGCATTACCTACAGAGGAAGCCACAACATTTGATGATGTCGATGGTGCTGTAAATGGGGGAACAATATTTGATGGTGTAGAATATGGTTTAGATGATGGGGATGGATCAGAAGTATGTGGAGGAGGAACAATGGGTGGTCCTCTTATATCTGATAAAGGTGATGGTAAATGTGTTAATGATGGAGATAGTGATGGTGATGGTGATGTTTGGATAGGGTGGGTATGAGATGGTACCGACTATACAACATGATGTAAAATACTAGATGAATCTCATCCATGTCTGCGTCCACGTCCACCTCCACCACACCCACATCCTTTATGTCCTATCTATTATACAAAAGTAAATACATGGAACAAATAATAGAAATATAATAAAAACATAAATTGATATTGTATGATGAACAACCATGCATTTTAGAATACCACGTGCCAGTGGATTGCAACAAAATATAGAAAGTATTTGAAACTATAATATTCTAATATAATTATAAAAGTTTAATTATCGGTATCACTATCATCCTCTAATGGATCTTCTAACATTTCATCTGATTTTAATGGAAGTTCTAACTCATCTTTGGATAAAACATGATCATCCTCAATTTCTATTAGGCCACCATTTGAGTTACATAAGTTTTTTGGATATTTGTCTACATGCACAAGCTCAATATTATTTATGTTATCTTCTCGATCTTCAAACATGAATAATAATAGATTTGGTCTAGAAAACATATCATACAAAGTATTAAACTAGAAAATATATCATACAAAGTATTAAACTGGAAAACATATCATACAAAGTATTAAACTGGAAAACATATCATACAAAGTATTAAACTAGAAAACATATATGTGAAGCAGCCTGCAATTATAGATTCCTAGCATTATAGATATGGACTGATTAAAGATATGAACAATTACAGACATTAGCATTAATATATTTTATGAAAAACTACAATCAAAAGACAATTAGCTAAAGAAAACTAACTAAGATAAGAAGAATGAGAATTAAGCAAAACTAGTTTACTATAGAGCTCTTAGTAATTTTGTCACATTCTACATTAACTTTACTAACAAGATAGAGATTATAAATAGATGAATATAATCTAGTAAAACTAAAGCTTAATATTCAAAAGACACATGACTGAAATGCCAAGGGCAAAGGCCAAATATGTGAATAAATAAATAGTTAATTGAAGTAGCAGCCTAAGGACACACCATCTTATGAACTAAAGAACTACCAAAAAAGAGCAATGCAAAAGAAATTTATCCTATTATTTTAGCAATTTACTTAAAGATTATTTATATACACATCAATTCAAACTTAAACAATACAAAGGATGACAACTTATTAATTTAGCAAAAATTATAGATATGACAATCACTTATATACTTTTGCTGATTAAATATTTAATTGAGAATTTATTATATTGAAAAGCCTATTTTCATTTTTTATGGTGGTTGTTAGCTCACATAATATGTTATTTTCAATTTAATATTTTATGAGCAGATTTAACACATAAAAGTATTATTTTATCAAAGAAAAGATTAGAAAAACTACATTTTGGCAAGAGCAGCTCGAAAGGGCCTATTTTTCACAATGCCCAAATAGTCAACGAGCAAATCAAACCAACATGGCCCCATCACTTTTTTTTTTTAAGATTCTAAAACAGATTAATTAATTTCATTAAACAATAACATGACTATATTGCAAAAAAATTATAAAATCATTTAATATACTCATATTATAATGTTACACAAAAACAAAATATTGCAAATATATAGATGACAAAAAATTCAATGATACACATATTTGCAAACATAAAACTATACATACATATGTGTTTGTGTGTGTGTGTGTGTGTGTATCATATATCATATATCAAGAGTATCATCAACTGTACAAAAAAATTTACAAACATACGCTAAATCTAAAAATAGTTGAAAAGAAAATAAAATAAAAGGAAAACAAAAAAAAAATAAAAAAAAACAAAAAAAAAATTATGAAATAAAAGTAAAACATAATCATATTATGCATTAATGATAATTTTTGATTTTTTATTTATCATTAATTTTTTATTGCTAAATGTTGAATTTAACAAAAAATATATCACTGAATAACATTAAATCTAAAATATCACACCAATATTACAGATATTTCTTCATATGGAGATTTAGAATTAATAAACAAATTTAATTAAAAAACTATACTTTGATATATTGATTCTCAATAATAATCTTAAAATCAACATTAGAACTCGAATCAAATTTTTGAAAGTCATTATTAAATGCCGTGTTTCATCTTGTTTGATTTTTTTTATTTCATTTAGTTGTCCAAAATTATTTTTGAAAATTTCTAATTTTTTGAATGTGTGACAAATAATTGGCAATTTTGTGTACAAAGTATATTAGTACACATGTTTCATTGTAAACAATAAATAACGTACATATAAAGCAAACATAGACTGCACAAAATAAGCAACTTCACATGCATGACGCATCTACTACTTTGGATATATATACTATATGCACATTTTTTTAAAATAAAAGGGTATACTCTATTTCTAATCAAATTATCTATCATATTATTGATGTGAACATTCTATAATGATGGAATAATTACTTATTATAAATGTATATACAAAATAAGTCAACATGCATGGCCAGTGTGCTTTGAGAATGCATGGTATCTAATAAAACACATTGAGAAAATTTTGTACAATGTTTGTTTCCCTGCTTTCAATAATGTATAGTCTGACTTGGGTTCTTAGTCTTTGACACCCCCCATTTCTCCATCAAGTGTGCTTTGATTATACATGCCAATATTAGATAGATATAATAATGACTTAGTGTAGTGATTTTTTTTCAATAGTACTATTAAACCATAATTAATATTAGCCCAATTAAATTAATGTAAGCATCTATAATCTTAATAAAATAGAATTACTATAAAATTTATTTGGCACCTAATTAAAGACCAAAATTTTGATTTATTAAAAAAAAAACTAAACAGAATTCATCATCATCCACTAACAAAAATTACAGCCTCAACAAACTATCAATACGAGAAATGACAGCAAAATGAAAGGTTATGGTTAAGTTGTACTTTCTTCTTTGAGGAAAATAAAAGAGTTTCACACTATAATCACATAAACTTGATTAGTAGATAAATTTCCACAAGTTCTTCATATTCATCTTCTCTACATAACAAAAATTCTAAAATATAAAAAACTATAAATTAAAATATAAGATATAATTTGAATTTAAAAAATTACAGTATCTTGCTCTTCTCCTCTTGTTATCATTTTTTGTCCTCTTTTACTATTTTTCTTTGAAATTTAGAGCTAGCACACATTCTGTGGATTTGAAATCCAGTAAACCTTAAAAAAATAATCATTAAAAGAAAAAAGTTCGTACTACCAATTTATCATTCACACACAAGAACTCAACAAAAAAGTAGCATTTAGCTCACTCCCGATTTAAAATTTGCAAAACTCATTACTAATTTCTCATGAAATTATAATGAAAATAAATAAAGGAACACGCAAAGAGAGAGAGAGAGAGAGAGAGAGAGAGAGATGTTTGTTTGATACGGTTCTTCAAAATGATGTGATAGTGGTGTATTCTAAGAGTCGAAGGGTTTTCAGAAGTGAACTGACCTAATTAAATAGAGACAACCATACGGTACAGATGACTAGATGGGAGAGATGAGAGAGATGGGTTAGAGACTGAAAATATAAGAAAACATAATTATTTTATAATTAACCATTCATTATATTATTTTATCAATAAATAAATTTATGGTTAATAGTTTATGAAATTTTTATGGTTATTTTTTATAATATTATTTATAAATTAATCAAATAAATTTCAGAAATAAAAAAAATTAATTTATGGCTATAACAATGGAGAAAAAATATTACTAATAAACATGAAAACTATTAATTGGTAATTAAATTTTCATATTATTTCATTTATTAAAAAATCATATTATTTCATATAACTATTGATCAATTGTATAAATGTATAACCATGCAAAATTTATAACATCTTAATTTAGTAAAAAATAAATAACCAAGTAAATAATACAATAAGTAATATTTCAATAATATTCAAACAACTAATAAAATATCTGACCATTAAAATAAAAATATATAATTTTACATTATCCAAAAAAATAAAATTAAAAATTAATTACTTAAAAATATAACTCATAAAAATAAGACTACAAATATATCCAAATATTTAAAAAAAAAAGACAAAAGCAACCAAATTTTGACTTGTATATTACCATAACAAATAATTTTAGATAATTTTTTAGTAGCTATTTCAATATTTTAAAGAAATAAAAAATATATAAAGCAAATAATAATTTTCTATACTATGATTATAAACTTCTGAGTTAATAATCATAGATCTAAGTAAACCGATGAGTTACAAGAACTAAAGTACATAACAAATGAGAAGTATCTACCACAATCTTTAAAAAAAGATTTGTTTACTTCTTTAAAGTAAGCATCATGATAGAGGAGCTCTACGAAGACTCCTAAATACCAATGATAATTGACTTGACTCCCTTAATACCCAATAATACTCTTGGCCATATTCATAGATAAAGTTACTAATATCCCTCTATGATATATCATTTCTTCATATGATATATACATTATAGAGATAATCTCTTGTGTATGCATACAAGCATCATATTGCACATTACTATTCCCTCATCAGTTGCACATCTTGTGTGTGCCCGTGCAAGGCACACAGTGCATACCTGCTTCCTCCTTGCAAAGGGTATTTGTGAGACCACTATACACTTCATGGGAGTGAGTAAGCTTGCATGTTGCCTTCTTTGCACATGAGGAACACTAAGCACATATATTTATTTGAATGTGTGAAAGAATAGTAAAACTCAACAATTCTTTCACTAATTATGAATATTCTTGATTATATGAGTATTCTAATTTGATGGGGATATAAGTTTTAAGCAAAAGATTAATACTTTTTATAATTTTTAAAATAAAATCTTTAAATATTATCTCTTGATAAAAAAAATTATTATATTTTAACTTAACACAAAGTCAACTTGACAATTCAAGTAGCACAACTTGAGTCGGTATTCACTAGCAAACTAAGCAGCAAAGATCTAGGTTGAGTATTTTCAACTACTAAATCAATGTGAGTAACCAAACTCTTTGAGATATTAATTTTACCTAACTTAATTGCCAATTAAATTAATAAATATTTTGGCTTAACCCAAAATATCATCTCTAACACAAGCACAATAAAGAGTCAAAACTTTCATCACTTGTAAATGTTGGGTCCAGCCCATCTTCGGGCCCAACTACAAAAGAATAAAACAGAAAATTAAAAACAAAAAAAAAAAACTACAACGAAGAACAATCTTCATGTCGGTGAGTTTTTTTTTTCTTCTCTCGTTCAAGGCGGCGCAAAGTAAACGCAAATCTTGGGCGTCGGTTGCTCATTTCACTGGCACCCACTGGTTGTGACCCAGAGAATTGACTCCAAGAACTCGAGCTTCTATATATTAAGTGGTTTTTCCCTTCAAAGAATCCATCTGCTATCCTCAGGCGGAGGAAGGACTGGCGCGAGGTGCAGCCACTTTCAGCCGACTCCATAAAACTTCCCCAGATCTTGTTGGTGACTGCAAGTCGATCTTCTTTTTGGCGTGGAGACAAGCAGAGGAGCGAATGCTGTATGCGGACGAATTGAATTCAGATTCCTGCACAGATTACAGATGACCCAGAGCTGATTCTTGCTTTTATTCATCAATCCAACGTTTTTTATTTTGCATCATCTCGGATTCTTCAGTTGCAGGTGACACAAAGATTATGGTAAAGTAAAAGTAGTAGCGCCCACCACTTAGCATCACTAGAGATATAATCTGCTCGTCTCTTCGTACAAAAGCTGTGAATCCCTCACCTTGAGCAGCCAAGAATGATCTATCGTTATCGTTGGGATTAACAGAGTTCTGATTTTGTATTTCATTTAGTAATTGAGTGATTTAAACACATAATAATTATCATGCAGCTACACGATCCTAACAGTACCGATTCGTTTGCACTAACCTGTTTCTCGTTTCACGAATGGCTAACAGAACATGGTTTTCCCCATTGATTTGAACTTGGTGCTAAATTTTGGAAAAGCCATATTCCGCATTGTTTGTTTAGGTGATTGTTCTCTTCAAAGTGGTATCAGAGGGAGGTTAGTCCGTGTGCCTCATTTAAGTCATGAAGAGTAACACAAGCCGGATGGTTACTTTGAACGGGTCCAATTACCATGTTTGGAAGGGGAAGATGGAAGATCTCATGTATGTGAAAGATTATTATTTGCCAGTGTTTGCCAAAGAGAAGCCATCGGGTAAAACCGATGAAGAATGGGAGCTATGTCACCGTCAGGTATGCGGCTACATTAGGCAGTGGGTAGATGATAACGTGCTCAACCACGTTAGTGAAGAAAAGCATGCGCGGACCTTGTGGAGTAAACTTGAGGAGTTGTACGCACGGAAGACCGGCAACAACAAGTTATTTTTGATCAAGCAAATGATGGCCTTAAAGTATCAAGATGGAAAAGCCATGTCAGACCACTTTAACACATTCCAGGGAATTATCAATCAGCTGGCTGGAATGAACATCAAGTTTGATGATGAAATACAAGGGCTGTGGCTTCTCGGTATGTTACCGGACTCGTGGGAGACGTTCAGGATATCTTTGTCTAACTCGTCCACAAACGGCGTTTGCTCTATGGATTTGGTGAAAAGCGGTGTCCTAAACGAAGAGATGAGAAGAAAATCACAGGGTTCTTCTTCGCATTCGGATGTCCTATTTGCTGAAAAGCGGGGGAGAAGTCAGAGTAGGGGTTCGAATAATAGAAACCGAAGTAAAAGCAAGTCGGGAAAGCATGCCAACTTCGAGTGTTATCATTGTGGAAAAAAGGGACACATCAAGAGGTTTTGTAGAAAGTTCCTAAGGGAGAATTCAAATGCCAGAGGAAAGGATAAGAAGACCGAAGAGGGTGCAAATGGTGAGAAGGTAGCGGCGGCCACCGACGATTTTCTTATTGTATATGACGGCGATGTCATCAATCTCGCCTGTCAAGAGACGAGTTGGGTGATCGATAGTGGTGCCTCGATACATGCTACATCGCGGATGGATTTCTTTGCATCTTACACTTCCGGTGACTTTGGAAGTGTTAGGATGGGTAACGATGGTATTGCTAAGGCCATTGATATGGGAGACGTGCACTTAGAGACCGACAACGGCAACACCTTGGTTCTGAAGGGTGTGAAGCATATTTCCGATGTCCGCTTGAATTTGATCTCCACAGGCAAGCTCGATGACGAAGGGTTTTGCAGCACCTTTCGTGATGGAAAATGGAAGCTCACCAAAGGTTCCCTGATCGTGGCGAGGGGACAAAAATGTTCTTCATTGTATGTGACGCAAGCGAAGATTGCAAATTCCATGGTGAATGCGGTCGATGGTGATGATGTTATGGAGCTTTGGCACAACCGGCTAGGACACATGAGCGAGACGGGTTTGATGATGTTGGCCAAGAAGAACCTTCTCTCAGGTATGAAAAAGGGTCTTCTAAAACGTTGTGTTCACTGTTTAGCAGGTAAACAAATACGAGTTGCTTTCAAGAAAACTTGTCATTTACGGAAGCCCGGTGTACTCGATCTGGTACACTCTGATGTGTGTGGTCCTATGAAGACAAGAACACTTGGTGGAGCTTCGTATTTTGTGACTTTTATCGATGATCACTCCAGAAGACTTGGGCGTATACACTGAAGTCCAAGGATCAAGTGTTGGATGTCTTCAAGCAGTTTCATGCTCTTGTAGAGAGACAGACTGGCGCAAAGCTGAAGAGCATTCGGACAGATAACGGAGGTGAGTACTGTGGTCCTTTTGATGAGTATTGCAGACAACAGGGTATTTGGCATCAAAAGACACCTCCGAAGACTCCTCAGTTGAATGGCTTAGCTGAGAGGATGAACAAGACACTTGTGGAAAGGGTGAGATGTTTACTTTCGCATTCTCAGCTACCGAGATCCTTCTAGGGTGAGGCTTTGAGTAAGGTAGTACATGTTTTGAATCTCACGCCATGTGTTCCATTGGGTTTTGAGGTTCCAGACAGGAATGTGGTCAGGAAAGGAAGTCTCTTATGATCATCTTCGTGTCTTTGGGTGCAAGGCGTTTGTCCATATTTCGAAAGATGAGAGGTCTAAGCTCGATGCGAAGACAAGACCGTGCGTGTTCCTCAGTTACGGTCTTGATGAGTTTGGTTACAGGTTCTTTGACCCGGTGACGAATAAACTTATTAGAAGCCGAGATGCAGTGTTTGTGGAAGACCAGGGCATTAAAGACATCAACAAGGCAGAGATGACAGAGAGGTACAGTGATGATTTGATTGATTTGGATCCAGTTCCTGCACATGCTGCGCATACTGATCACGGGGGAGTGGTGCCGGATTATGCCGATGGCACCACCGATGATGAAACTCCCGCCGTTGGTGATTCTGAGCCGACTGAACAAGTCGAGGAAGAGGTTCAAGAGCAGCCAGTTGAAC
Source organism: Sapria himalayana (assembly GCA_029783825.1). Lineage (NCBI taxonomy): Eukaryota > Viridiplantae > Streptophyta > Magnoliopsida > Malpighiales > Rafflesiaceae > Sapria > Sapria himalayana. The sequence goes on from JAREIK010002134.1 coordinate 1,098,449, forward strand.
CTCAGTTGAGAAGATCTACTAGAGACTGGCGTCCGTCTACGAGATACACTCAGGATAAGTATGTGATGTTCACGGATGCGAGAGAGCCAGAAACTTACCAACAGGCAATCTCTGCTGATAACAAGAAGGAGTGGTTGAAAGCTATGGATGAAGAGATGTAATCTCTTCATGAGAACCACACTTATGACTTGGTGAAGTTACCACAAGGCAAGAAGGCTCTCAAGAACAGATGGACTTACAGATTAAAGACCGAAAATGCTAGCTCACAGCCAAGGTACAAGGCGCGGTTGGTTGTGAAGGGGTTTGGTCAGAAGCAAGGTATCGACTTTGAAGAGATATTCTCACCGGTGGTGAAGATGTCCTCGATCCGAGTTGCTCTTGGTTTAGCAGCGCGCTTGAACCTGGAGATCGAGCAACTTGATGTGAAGACTGCATTTCTTCATGGAGACCTGGAAGAAGAAATTTACATGGAGCAGCCCGAGGGATTTAAAGTCAGGGGCAAAGAGCACCTTGTGTGCAAGTTGAAGAAGAGCCTGTACGGCCTCAAACAAGCTCCAAGGCAGTGGTACAAAAAGTTTGACTCTTTTATGGTGAGTCACAGGTATAGCAGGACTGTCGTCAGATCACTGTGTGTTTGTCAGATATTTCGATGATGACTTCATCATTCTCCTCTTGTATGTTGACGATATGTTAATCATAGGCCATGATACTAACAAGATTGCTATGTTAAAGAGAGAGTTGAGCAAGTCCTTCGCCATGAAAGACTTGGGATCGGCGAAGAGGATACTCGGCATGGCGATTTCTCGTGATAGGAAGAACGGGAAGCTGTGGTTATCTCAGGAAGACTACATTGAGAAGGTGCTCAAGAAATTCAACATGAGTAAGGCAAAGGTGGTTTGTTCTCCACTTGCAGGTCACTTCAAGCTAAAATCAGAGCAATGTCCTACAAGTAAGAAAGACAAGGTGGACATGAGTCGAATTCCTTATGCCTCCGTAGTTGGCAGCTTGATGTATGCCATGGTCTGCACTAGACCCGACATTGCTCATTCTGTTGGAGTAGTCAGTCGGTTTCTCTCCAATCCTGGGAATGAGCACTGGAAAGCAGTAAAGTGGATATTAAGATATCTGAGAGGTACTTCCAGGGTGTGTCTATGTTTTGGCGGCAGCGATATTATGTTAGTTGGGTACACCGATTCAGATATGGCAGATGATATTGATTCCAGGAAGTCCGTTTCAGGATTCTTGATGACTTTTGCAGGGGGAGCCGTGTCCTGGCAATCGAAGCTGCAAAAGTGCGTGGTGCTATCTACCACAGAAGCTGAGTACATTGCAATCACTGAGGGTTGCAAGGAGGCTTTGTGGATGAAGAGATTCCTTGAGAATTGGGTTTGCGCCAAGAGAAGTATGTCGTATTCAGTGATAGCCAGAGTGCTATTCACCTCTCAAAGAACTCGTCATTTCATTCGAGGTCCAAGCACATTGAAGTAAGGTATCATTGGATTCGAGACATTCTCGAGTCAAAGTAGTTGCACTTGGCGAAAGTGCACACCAGTGAGAATGGTTCAGATATGTTGACGAAGACTATGCCGAAAGAGAAGCTTGAGGCATGTCGGCGAAGAGCAGGTTTGTTGGAGCCCACCAGATGAGCCGGAGGGGGAGTTTGTTGGGTCCAGCCCATCTTCGGGCCCAACTACAAAAGAATAAAACAGAAAATTAAAAAAAAAAAAAAACTGCAACAAAGAACAATCTTCATGTCGGTGAGTTTTTTTTTTCTTCTCTCGTTCAAGGCGGCGTAAAGTAAACGCAAATCTTGGGCATCGGTTGCTCATTTCACTGGCACCCGCTGGTTGTGACCTAGAGAATTGACTCCAAGAACTCGAGCTTCTATATATTAAGTGGTTTTTCCCTTCAAAGAATCCATCTGCTATCCTCAGGCGGAGGAAGGACTGGCGCGAGGTGCAGCCACTTTCAGCCGGCTCCATAAAACTTCCCCAGATCTTGTTGGTGACGCAAGTCGATCTTCTTTTTGGCGTGGAGACAAGCAGAGGAGCGAATGCTGTATGCGGACGAATTGAATTCGGATTCCTACACAGATTACAGATGACCCAGAGCTAATTCTTGCTTTTATTCATCAATCCAACGTTTTTTATTTTGCATCATCTCAGATTCTTCAGTTGCAGGTGACACAAAGATTATGGTAAAGTAAAAGTAGTAGCGCCCACCACTTAGCATCACTGGAGATATAATCCGCTCATCTCTTCGTACAAAAGCTGTGAATCCCTCACCTTGAGCAGCCAAGAACGATCTATCGTTATCGTTGGGATTAACAGAGTTCTGATTTTGTATTTCATTTAGTAATTGAGTGATTTAAACACATAATAATCATCATGCAGCTACACGATCCTAAAAGTACCGATTCGTTTGCACTAACCTGTTTCTCGTTTCACGAATGACTAACAGAACATGGTTTTCCCCATTGATTTGAACTTGGTGCTAAATTTCGGAAAAGCCATATTCCGCATTGTTTGTTTAGGTGATTGTTCTCTTCAGTAAACTCTTTTGAATCATATACCAGAAAATATATAATTTGCTTTTGATTAAATTGTTCATGATTAAATAAAATATATTGTGTTAAACAATAATTTAAACAATAACATTAAAGAGAATACTCATATTTCATCTTATGCATTATTTGTGATCAGCTAGCATTCATAAATATTTTATATAATCCTAATATCAATTCTTTTTCAAGTAAGCTTGGTATTTATATTGTATGTATGCCAGCTTGAATGAAAGTTGAGATTGACGTTAATTTGCTTTTCATGGTTTACGGTGTTGTACATAAAGGTTCAACCAATTTATTTCCAATTTTTAAATATCTATAACCTAATTTATGAATATTTTATTTATAATATTTACATTCAAACATGTTGCAAAATTAACAATGCTTATATGATTTTACATGGCCAAGAAAGCTGTTGATGTCGCCCCCGCAGCAACACCCTTAACTTTTTGTATTACAAAAGTAAAATCATCAAATCAAACTTTAGTTTAAAATTGCAATGGAGACAAAAAGTAGACATCTTAATCACACTAGCCTTGGTCAAAAGAAAAGTTTCCCATGAAGCAAATGCAAAAAAAATTGGTGTAGTGAATACACTAACAGTCTCGAAGGATACAGGAAAATTGAACAAATTCAATATCCTGGTATAATAAGTAATCACCATGTAATTATAACACACTACAAGAAAATATTGATTTAGCTAGGTAATTTTAGCTAGGAATCAATCCATAGCTAAATTGCGAGGGATTAGCTAAGAAATAGCAAAGAATTTATGTTTTTTCATTAAAATAAAAATTTGTGACAGATTAGAGACGGAATAATTTCCTAAATTCCGCATCAGAAAAAAAATGGGGAAATGGATTAGCTATGGATTAGTGATAGAATATGTTCGTAAATCCTGTTCAAGAAAAGCGGGGAATTTAGCGACGAAATTTCTCCAGCTAATAAAATCCAAAATTTAGCGACGGAATTTCCCTAGCTAATAAAATATGGAATTTAGCGATAGAGTTAGCGACGGAACTAGAGGTGTCAAACGGGCCGGCCCGGCACGGCACGGCCCGTTTTTCACGAGCACGATCGTGCTACCATGCCGTGCCCAGCACGGCACGGTTTGTATATAGGCGGGCACGCGTTGGCCATACAGGCCAGGCGGCACGGCCAGGCAGGCGGGAGCCACGACGCGGGCGGCGGGACCGGGTCACTAGGGGTCCGGGAGGCCGCACGTGCTGACGCACACCATGCCACACGTGACACGCCGCCAGCGCCACGCGTGCCTGCGTGAACCGGCACGGGTTGTTCTTAACCCGGGCACGGCACGGGCCCGGGCACGGTTTAAAAACGTGCTGGGCCGGCCCGGCACTTTTGACACCTCTAGACGGAACTCCCCTAGCTAATTACATGCATAATTTAGTGACGGATTTAGCGACAGAATTTCTCTAGCTAATAAAATCCAGAATTTAGCGACTGATTTAGCAACGAAATTTCCCTAGCCAATAAAATTTTTTTAAAATATACAAATTATTATTTGAATTAATTAAAGAAGATATTTAAATATTTGTATTAATACATACATTAAATAATTAATTCTATAATTATAAACATTTTTAAAAATATTTGAAATAATATATGAACATACACAAACATTTGTATTAATAAAAATCTAAAATCATTATTTGTATAATTATACAAAAAATATTGACAAAAAATCTGAAATAACAAATAAACAAGTAAATATTTATATTATTAAAACTTAAAAAAAATTTAATGATTATAATAAATTTATTAAAAAATTATTACTAAAAGATTTGGAATATTTGAATTATAAAAAAATCATAATTTTTATTAAATTTAAAATAAAATAAACTGATATTTAAGAATAAATAAATTAATGTTTTAATTACATCCAAAAACTTTTGATGAGTTATATAATAAATTTATCCATGGTGCTTAAAATATTACTCCATGTATTTTTTTAGGGTTAAAAAAAAGTTTTTCAAAATATTACTAATGATATTTTTGTCTTTAATACTCTTAAAATAAATTTTAGCTCTACTAACACTTTTGAAAATCACTACCAAATGACCCTAAGTTGATTTTAAGTCAAGTTTTATTTTTGCCTCTACTAAAATTTCTAAAAATTAAAGGATTGAATAAATAATTATAGTAAAAATAAAAAAAATAAAAAATAATATTTAATTTAAAATAAAATATGCATTCTTAGAATAATAAATAAATAAATAAATATTAATATTTTAAAATTAATACAAGTTAAACATGATTCCGACGTTGTTTATGTAGTGAGAAAACAAGTTAAACAAGTTAAAATAAAATATTGATTGACTTTCAAGTGAGAAAATGAAAGGAAGCAAAACCCCAACGATGAAGAGAGTGATGGTTCTTCGTGCTCTAGTTCTACTCTGTCTCCTCTATTTGGCAATGTAGAAAAATTCCAATGAAAGTTGATTTCTATTGCCTCTGATGTAAGCATTGTTTTGGAATTTTGTTTGTGCGTTCCTTTTTATAATGCTTCCCTGATTTAAGTGCTATTTCATGTAAGTGCTGGACAAATTAGATTTCTCTCTATCACTAACAAGAATGTTATAGGTGAAGGTGATGATGCCAAGCTTGAGATCCATGTTTGCTTCCTTGCTTGCTTATTTTGTTCATTGATTTTCAATGGATGTGTGTTGAATCCACGTGTGAGTGCAGATTAATTGAATAAATAGAAGAGGATTATTTATATTCATGATCATGCCTATGGCATGACGAAAAAAGGATTTGATCAAGAACTTAGGGATGATTGCCAATCAGAAACTTCAGATATTCACTGAAAATTTCTCAAATATTGTAAATTTTTTATGGATGTTAATGAGGGATAATGGCTGGCAGAATTTGTGGAGAAAATGCAGACTGGTGGAGATCTTAATCTGATCATCCAATTTGGAGTTGGATTTTACTCTATTTATCTTGCTGCAAATTATGTGGAAGTTGTTAGCAAACATAATGAAGACAAGCAATAAAACACCTAAGGCCATGTATTCATGCTACAAAATTCTTTTGAAAATTGCTCTTCACTTTTTCATTGTGGTATTTCAGGCATGTATGAGAATCCAAGGTAGATAGAGAATTTTCAATCTCTGAGGACACATGGAATGAACCACTTGGAAGGGGAGCTGAAATTAGATTGCATCTGAAAGATGAAGCTGGGGAACATGTTGATGAGAGCTAGTTGATGGTTCGTGCGTATCTTGTGTGCTAGTTTCTAATTATCCATTATTAACTATCAACTTTTTGGATTTAGGAACTGGTGAAAAAGTATTCTGAATTCATTAACTTTCCAATTATTTATGGGCAAGCAAAGATGTTAGTGTAGAGGTTATTGGAGATGATGACAAGTCAAATGAAGAAGATGATGATGCATGCATGCGATTGATAAAAAAAGCTTTTATGTTCATCCGGACATTTTTAATGATCAAGCATGATTTTGTTCTTCCATTGCAGAAAGCATTTCTAAGAAGGAATCTGAGATGGTAAGGTGGAGGATGATTAGGTGAAGATCATGAAGAGGAAGAGGGGAAAGGGAAATCAAAGACAAAAACAATCAAGGAAACCACATACGGGTGGGAGCTTCTAAATGATGTGAAGGCGATTTGGCTTTGGAATCCAAGGGAGGTGACATAGGAAGAATACCAAAAGTGCTATCAATCTTGTCAAAGGTAAAGCCCAAGTTTGTTTACAGCATCCAATGTTCTTCGCCTCATTCAATTTTTTTCCCAACGAGATTTAAGCGACGAGAAGCCTATGGCATGGAGTCACTTCGCTTCAGAAAGTGACGTACAATTCAAGGCTCTTCTTTATGTTCCTCCAAAAGCTCCTCATGATCTGTACGAAAGTTTTTATAATACCAACAAGGCCAATTTGAAGCTATATGTGAGATGAGTATTTATTTCTGATGAGTTTGATGAACTGCTGCCTAAATATCTAATCTTCTTGATGGTAAGCTTTTTGCAGAGCACTGTTCTCTGTTCAAAATCAGTGTGGGCATACAATTTGCATGAATTTGTGTGCAGGGACTTGTTGATTCAAATATGCTGCCGCTCAATATTTCTTGAGAGATGCTGCAACAACATGGCATCCTGAAAATGATCAAGAAGAAGCTAATTAGTAAGGTGGTTGACATGATAAACAAACTCGCAGTGGAGGATCCCTTTGAGAGTGCTAATGATGACGACGATCAAACTGTTATTGCTAAATTGAAGAAATTCAATCTCTTCCATCTTCAATCTTTATTTTTTTCTACTGTGAACCTACTATGTTGGATTTTGCTGAATGCCAGGTACAACTGTTGACTCATCGTCTGGTAATGCAAATAAAAGGGGGCAATATGCAAGGGTTTAAAAAGAATTTGGAAAGTAAATTAAAATTGGCATAATGGAGGATGCTACAAATAGAAATCATCTTGCAAAGCTTCTGCGATTCGAAAGGTTGGTTAGTATAATATTAATAATATATCAAATAATGGTATTATTATAAGCATGTTCGTAAGAATCATTAAAAATAATTTTTTAGATGTGATTTTTCATATTATATATGTCATATAATCAATTTAATAATGAAGATTGACTTAACTAGTTTTCTCCTTATTATAATATATATAAAATTAATGAAAATATATTAAAATATTTAGAAGATTATGAGAGTTTTATATCCTATGAAGTAAGGTGTCCTAAATTCTAAGTGGATGTTAGGTATTATTGAAATTATATATATTTTTTGTTGGATTCAAGTATTGGTTACTAATTTGTGATATATGAATACATTAATAATAAAATTAATAAAATAATAATTAATAATTTAGATTGAGTTATAGAAATTTTATTTTTAAAATTTTTTAATATATGATGAACCTGTACTTACCTATATATACTCTTACTAAATATATTATATTTAGATATATGTGCAATATTAATTCTTTTTAATAAATATAGTGAACACTCAATTTTGTCATAACTATTAAGATTGAAAGTAAATATTTATAATATTATTTTTTTATTTAATATCTTTATTACTTGGCATCTTGTATGAATACTAATGCAAAGATGAAAGATATAAAAAATATTATTAAATACATATTAATCTGCATTAATTAATTATAAAAATCTGAGTAGAATTCATGAATATTTAAATAATTTATTTAAATATTATAAAGATAAGTATAAAATAATTATTGTGAACTTTTCAAGTATGGAAATTAATTTTATATTTAGAGATATTTTTTTGATTCAGTTATTTGAAAGCAAATGATGAGTATTTTCATTGAAATAAGTAAATTATTGAAAAACTTAAATATTATGTATTATTTTTTTTATTTAAAAGTGATATATAAAATTAATATGTTGAGCTTGACATTCTTCTTATGAGCGATTGATTTATTGTCCTTTCTAGTATCTAGTATAATATCATAATTTATTTTTGTTGTGATTATGAATATGATTTGAGATAGAAGTATATTTGTTGAATCGAGATTTGAATTAAAAATTGGAATGATTGATTAATAAATCGTGAATCGAATCAAATTGTAAATTCAATTTTTTGTGATTTTTTTTATGTTAATTAAGTTATAGTTCTTATCGTCGGTAATTTTTTTTGGCATTTTAGTTTTTAATTTTATAATTTTTTTTTGGTATTTTATTATTCTTTTACATTAAATTCATAAAATTAAAAGTTTGAATTATTTTTTTTTCATGTTAATTAATTCTTGATAATCAGTATTAAAACAATTCGTGATTCAACGATTTAGTCATTAATAAATACATACTTTTTATTCTTTCAAAGAGCTAGGTTGTTTAATCTCTTAATCATTAATTAAATCATAAATTGTATGATTTTGATAACAGTGAATAGAAATAACATTATTATCAAATATTATTAAAATTGTCATGTTTAAAAGATTGAGAATATTTATGATTGAATTTTAATGATAAAATAAAAGAGCTACAAGTGGATGTTAAAATTTACAAATATAATGATCCTAACTAGATGGACTAACCTTAGTTTAGCATACATTTCTTTAGATTTTTCTTTTTTCAAATTTATATTTTTAGTTGTATGTTTTTTTTAATATTGTCTTGTAATGATACGTTCGAGCAAGCATGCTGCTTACATTATTTGTGGTATGTAGTTAAGGTTGCCCTCTGATCCTACTTATTGTCTGGTGATAGGGCTAGGGCTAGTTGTAATTTGTTGCCCATGACAGCAAATCCATGCTAGTCTGGGTTAGCTGTAGGTTGGGCCATGTACTAGATTCTCCCTTGCTTGGTCATATTGGTTTTACCTGACATGAATCTAATTTGAATGGCTTAGTCAGTCCATCGAGCTTTAATTGTCTATATCCTTTGGTAATGTGTTGTGGTTGACGGGGAGCAATGTGTTGACCAAGCTTAAAAAATTTGAGCCCTATTGGTCCATTATGATCTAGCTGATGATTCTACCTCAGAGTTTAATATTTTGATAGCATTACTCTTAAAAGTTGGAAATTCAATGTCTGATGAGTCTCTAACCAGATATATATTGTCTTTGGATGAAGATATTTGTTAAGTCACCAAGACAGTTTTCAACAAATATACGAATCATTAAGATTTATTAGATTATCAATAATATTAGGAGTATTCTCGTCTAATTATGTTTCACACATGTAATTTTAAAATTTTTATGATATCCAGTGTGTTAATCAATTGTCATGTTTAAAAAAAGGTATATTTTATTTTCAACTTCAAAAATAAGCCAGATGTTATTGTGATTGTGAATGGAAGCCATTTTCTCATCAGGTATTAATACTTGCTACTTTAAATATGTGTTCCAGTCATTAGTATGTTTTTCCTAGGAAGTGGTGGATGAGATACTTGATTATATGCTATAAATTTAGTTTTGGAAATCATTTTTTAAAGCATGCCTATGAAAGACACTTTCAAGCATGCCAATGTGCTATTTTTTTGAAACTATTGCTGACCCATGCATGTCCAACATTGGGATGACTTGGTCATGTTGGGCCATGTGATCTGGCTTGTGTGCCACAAATGGGTGTGATAGTCGACATGACATGACTTTCTAAACATGCTTGTGCATGTTGAATTTGGTGTGGGTCATGCTTTGTGTTGGGCAAAAATTCTGACTTTGAGTTGGCGTATGAAACTAACATATTAGTTTTAAAAATAGATCATGGTTTGATTGTGTCGGAATGGTCCAAGTCAAGGCTAGTAGTTAGCTTGCATGGAGCCTTGGACTTCACCTTGGCTAGCTAGGGTTTGAGTCATGTCTAGTACATCTATTCAAAAAAATTTATTGATGTCTTATTGATTGTGTCAAAAAAAAAATATGTGTGAGGACTATCGAAATTCATAATATAAAAAAGCTTGTGTGCTAGCAAATTTTAAGATAGCGAACTAGCATTTTTTATTAAAAAAAATTGAGGATATAAGTCAAGTAAAATATAAATTAAATTAAAGGAAGGATCATACATAGAAATATGTTTGTATCCTTAATCAATGATGATTTGATTTTGTGTATTTTTTGTAATAAAACAACTAAAATAGAAATATAATGATAAATATTTTTTGTGATAATTTAAAAATGTCATGACATTTAAAATGTAAAAGAATAAATGTTTGTATATGTGGTTTTTTAAAAAATTAAAAAAAAATACTCTATGAAATGGATATTATACATAAAAATGTCATTGAATCTTAGGAAAATGAATACGCTATTGAAAATTAGAATAAGATGAGTGTTACATGCATATCTAGTGAAATTAGTAATTAATGAAGAACATAATAATAATAATAATAATAATAATAATAATAAAAGTAGTATTTATTTTTTACTTCAAATCTAAAGGGTTTCTTTAAAATTGATCAAATTCAATTATATTGAATAATGTTTGAAAATATAGTAAAACATCATATATATTAATTAATAGATAAATATATTATTATTTTTTATTATATTTTGATTATTTATCCAAGTTTTCATGAGGTAAAAAATACTATTCTAAAAAAGTAGTATTTATTAAAAAATTGATGTAAAATTATTTGATTGAGTGAGAAATAAATATTTAATTGTGTCGGATGAATGAATTGATAAAAAATATAAAATGATAATTGCTTTTGTATGATGTATCTATAATAAATATTTTATTTTATGCATTCAACTGATATTTTTATTTCTACAATTACAAAATTTTTATTTAGATTTAAAAAACAAGTATAACAATGAAAGAATAAAATATGTAATAAGGTATATTAGATTATTATTAAGCTATATAATGATGCAAATGAAATTTGTGTTTTTTGAGTTTTTTTAATATTAATTTCATCTAGAAAATTTGCAAAATAATTATGAGCATTTTATAATATCACAAATAAAAAATATTGAAATTGATAATTGTAAATTTGTGTTAGGCTTTTGTATTATATTATGTTGATTTTGTGCTATAAAATGTTGTAAATGTCTTTAATATGAAGAATACATTAACATAAGTTATTTTTTAATAGCTATAAGTGTAACTTTGATTACAACTAGTTAACATGATTAGATGATTTACTAAATAATTGGAATTGTCTAGATTCTTGAGAATATAATGTACAATTATTTTTTAATGTTGATAGTTGACTCAATTTGTGATTAAAAAAATTTGAAAAATATATTTACTTATTTTGATTAGGTAGATAATTTATTAGTAAAATAATAATATAGAAAAAAATAAAGAAAATTATGTAAAAGGGTTGCAATATGAAAATAATTAAGAATCAATGCTCAAAATAAAAATTATCTATATTTTGGTGCTCTTAAAAATATAGATGAATATATAATTTTTTTTCTCATGTTGCCTAAGCTTGTGATTAAAAAATAATTTTAAAAATATATTTACCTATTTGATTAGGTAAATATATTTTAATATTTAACAAAAGCCAAAAATAGTTTTTTTGAATATTCTATTTTTGAAAACAAAAGCATATACAATATATATGTTAAAATGTGTAAATGTATATCTTGTATACATGTATAAATGTATTAATATGTATATGTTAATATGTATATATTGTATATATGTTTGTATGTATAAACATATATATATATATATATATAATATGTATATATATTTATATATGTATAAATATGTATTAATATGTTTGTTTTTTTTTATTTTTTGATTTTTTGTTTTTTACATGATGTAGATGAGTAAGAGTATATTTTGGTTTTTATTTTTGAAATATAAAAAGGCTAGATAGCATTTCTTAATTATTTTCAAATTATATTTTTTTTGGATAATTTTTTCAAGAAAATGTCAGACACTAAATATATATTTTTATTTTGGAACACACTTGACTATTACTTAAAATATTCACTCTTTTTCGCTTCACTTTGTTGATTATTTACGTATAAAATTGAGCTTTTATGAAATGTATTCACAAGATAATGAATAATAATATAAAGATATTGGTGAAGAGTACAATAGAAATGACTAGAACTCAAAATGGTGATACAAATCATTAATATGAGGTGAGATTATAATTAATAAATCTTTAAGTATGGTTGAATTTATCTTGAACTAATGATTATTTTATTAAAAATAAGAGTCATGTCTAGCTTACTGGTGATTTTTATAGATGTGTAATGAAAATGATGAATACTTTAAAAAAATAAGAAAAAAAATGATAAATTAATTAATATATGATTGCTCAAGGATTACTTGTAAGTGAGTTTTTTATTTGAACCTTGAAAACCAATATTTTTTATATACTATATTTTTAAACATATTTTATTTTAATCTCTTTATTCTTGAAATATTAATACATATGATACAAATGAATGTGAATTGCTTGTTGAGTCTTATCTTTTATTTGGAAGGTTTCTAATAAGATTTCTGAATTTGTATTTCATTAAATAAAAAATAAAGTAGAATATATTTGAAATTTTGTGATACTAATAGTTACAACATTGTAGATATTATAATAAGTAATTTTGTTTTATGAATTTATGATTTTTTATCAATGCATATTGTTGTGATCTAATATAATTTGTATTCTTTTTTATTGCTATATTATTTGGGAGCATATAGCATACGTACACAGTATATATAAATGTGGTAGCTGCTGCTGGTGCTACCGTCGCCGTTGCCACCGCAGCCCCCCTGCCGTTGCCGCAGCTACTATCACTGCTACCGGTGCTGCTACAGCTGGCCAGCAGCTGCAAGCACAGGCAGCGACAGCAGTAGCAACAGTAACAAATGCAGTATATACATATGTATATAGTTAGTATATATGTACATATAATATTACAGTATTTTATGTATATATATATTGAGTATATACGTACTCAGTATATATGTACGCATAATACTATAGTTTATATGTACATATACTGTAGTAATATATGTATGAGTGAAATGCTAGTATAAATATACATATTTACTACAATAATATATATTTATCAAAACATAGTTTTTTAAAATTAATTTGATTTAATTGAGTAGTTTAAATTTCTTACAGATATGGTACCACATTATTTCTCATACGAAGCTTGTATAAGTGAAAGGATTTTTCAACAGACATGAAGCACCGTGACTCGGACAGCTTTTTCATAGCATAAAGTTGGTGATTGGAGGAGCAGAGGGAGAGAAAGCAACGTCAATGCATGATTAGATTATACTTTATGCACAGTCGGTAGATACATTGATTAATAAGATTTAATATAATTTTGTTATTTTTTTGTTTTAGTTATTCAAAATATTGTATTAGAATAAGTTATTAAATGAATTTTTTTGTTTAATTTAAAATTTTCATTTAAAATTTCTGTTTTTATTCAATTTAATATAAAAATATTAAATTATTTAATTATTTTTTTATTGAAATTGAAGGACAATCAACTTTAATTTGTGTTTGTTCATGTCTAAATAACTGTTTTTATATATCTGTGAATATGTTTTTGTGTATCCAAATTTTTTGAGTAAAGTTTTAGCCTATTATAGGTATGTAAAAGCCTATTATCAGCAACAATAGCAGCGGCCGCGACGATAGTCGGGCAGCACCTGAAGTAGCGGCATAGGCCGTAGTGGTGGGAGTGGCAACAGTGGCGGCAGCGGTAGCACCGGCAGTGGGTGAAGCGGCCAATAGCGGCAACGTGGCAGTAGCGGTGGCATCGGCGGCAATAGCAGTGGCATTGGTAGCGGCAGCGACAGTGGCAGCAACATCAACAAATGCGGTATATACGTATGAATAAAGTCAGTATATACGTACATATAATACTACAAATTTTTATGTACATATATACTGAGTATATTTGTACTCAGCATATATGTACACATAATACTGCATCTTTTATGTACATATACTATAGTAATATATATATGAATGAAATGCTAGTATATATTTACATATATACTACAGGATTATATATTTATCAAAAAATAACTTTTTTTTATCTTAATTTGACTGAGTAGTTTAAATTTCTTACAGATATGATACCGCATTGTTCCTCATACAAAGCTTGTATAAGTGATTAGATTTTTCACTAGACCTTATGTGCCGTGACTCGGACAGCTTTGTCGCAGTAGAAAAAAGATGATCGGAGCAGAGGGAGAGAAAGTAACGTCAATGAATGAATATATTATACTTTATGCATTGTCGATAGATACATTGATGAATAAGATGTAATAAAATTTTGTTATTTTTTTAATTACGTAAAATATTGAATTATAATAAGTTATTAAATGATTTTATTTTTTGTTTATTATAAATTATTTATAGTTTTATTTTTTATTCAATTTGATATAAAAATATTAAATTATTTAATTAAATAATTTTAAAATAAGTTAAATTATAAAAATAGTTTTGAAATTAAAATAGCTAGGGAAAAATCAATTGCTAAATTAAATTAGCAAGGGAAAAATCTTTTGTCAAATTAGCAAGGAAAAAATCCATTACTTAATTAGATAGGGAAAATTCCATTACTAATTTTGCAAGGATAATTTTTATTTTAGCAACGGATTTTTCCGTCGCTAAATTTATTTAGCCAGGGACTATTTCCATCACTAAAATTTAGCGACAGGACTTTAGCTTGGGAAGCTTCCGTCGTTATCTTAGTTTAGCGACGAAAAATCTCATTTAGCTTGCTAATTTAGCTAGGGAATTTGTCTTTTTTAGCAAGTTATTTTTCAGTAGCTAAATTTTTAGCCATGGACACTTTCCCTTGCTAAATTCTATCAAGGAGCACTTTAGATAGGGAAATGATTCGTCGGTAATCTATCGCTATATCCCGTTTAATGATGGAAAATGCCCATTTAGCTAGGGCATTATCCCTAGCTATATGAGATTTTTATTGTAGTGACATAAGAAGAATAATAATAATAAAAGATTCTCTAGAGAGTTTCCTAGCAAAGATCTGCTTAATATACATTAAGAATATTGTTGAGCAGTAGATTCCAAGGACTCACTTTCATTTTGTCCCGACTATTAAAGTCAATCCTGGGTACACAGTTCCTCCTATCACCCACTCAAGTGGATACCTAATTTAAAATATGGTAAGAATAGTGTGCTTAAACTTTTCAAAAAAATCCATGCAAAAAAAAAAACTATCTTGTGCGAGATTGATCAAAATTACCAAGTTATATCATCAAACCAATATCAAAAAACATATATTCCATTCTTTGTTAAAAATTGAAAGCATGGACTATTTAATGCAACAAATGCTAACACAGCATGAGCTCTTCAAATTGAAATAACACCGATTAGGTTATGTATCATGATAATCCATGTTTCAGAAAATACAAAAAATAGACGAATCAAAAAGGCAAGAACACCAATCAGAATTAGAACGATAAAGCATAACATGCTGCCAAAAATGTTCCATAAGTAGATTGCTTCCTTGACGCTATTTTGGTCGGCCATCAATTAGACTGGTACGACTTTACCAACAAAGTAATGAAATATTGTTCTCTTACCTAGTTGGATATATCAGATTAATTTTATTTATGTTCTATTGTTCACGTTTAACTTGTTTTAATTTTAAATTATTAATATTTATTTATTTATTATTTTATAATTAATTTTAATAACTTGTTTTATTATTAATTTATTTATTTTAAATTTAATATTAATTTTTAATTTCTTTTTAATTTACTATAATAATTTACGATAATAATTTACTTAATGCTTTAAATTCTTATAATTTTTAGTAGATACAAAAATAAAATTTGAATTAAAATCAACTTAGGGGTAATTTGGTAGTGCTTTTCAAAAGTGTTAATATGGCTAAAATAATTTTAAGTGTGTCTAGGACAAAAAAAATCATTAGTAATATTAATTTTTTTTAAAACCCTAAAAAATATATGACATATTCTTTTAATAAGTACTTGTAGATATTTCTATTTTAACTCGTCAAAAGTTTTTGGATGTAATTAAAACATCTATTTAATTATCCTTGAATATCAATTTATTTTCTTTTAAATATTATCAAAAATATGATTTTTTTAATAATTCAAATAATTCAAATCTTTTAGTAATAATTTTTTTTAAAATATTTTTATAATCATTAAAATATATATTTATTAAGTTTTATTAATATAAATATTTACTTGTCTATTCGTTAATTTAGATTTTTTGTAAATATTTTTTTTATAATTGTACAAATAATGATGTTGGGTTTTTATTAATTCAAATATTTATGTATGTTCACTTATTATTTCAGATATTTTAAAAAATATTTATAATTATATAATTAATTATTTATGTATTTATTAATAAAAATATTTAAACATCTTTATTAATTAATTCAAATAATATTTTGCATGTTTTTTTTAAATTTTTATAATCATAAACAGTTATTTTTGTCTTTATTAATATAAAATTTTAATTATATTTATATTTTTTTATAATTATTTATTTATACTATCCTATTTTTATATTTAATACGAGGAGAAAGTATCTTTCAAGGATCTCTCATCCATATACCATGACAAACTTTTAATATACAAAATTATATCAAATATTAAAATAAATAATATATAAAACAAAAAAAAAATAATTCAATATAGATTAACGCTGAAAATAATCCCGAGCTAAATAGCCAGGGAAAAATCCCTAGCTAAATGCATATATTTTGTGAAAATAATAATTTAAGGACTAATCGCATTCTATTAATATATAATTGTAAAAAAATATTTTCGAATCATGATTTAGCGAGAGATTTTTTCTTGAGCTAATTAGCTAGGGAAAATCCGTCTCAAAAGTTATTGCTAAATTTGTCGTCAATCTTTGCGCTAAAATCTATGACAATATTAGCTAAGGATATTTTTACATCGAAATTTTATGTATCTAATCCATCACAAATTTGTTATTAAATCTTAAATCAAACATCTTTTGCTATTCCCTAGCTAATTCCTCACAAATTAGCTAGGGATATTTCCCTAGCTATATTTTAGTAGCTAAATTGATAATTTCTTGTAGTGTCACCCCTGAAACATTGGCTTCTTACATTTTTTGTCTCCTTCAATTTTCTCTTTATGCCCAACTATGTCAGGGGAACACTATCGAACACAGTGCATCAACTTGTACATCCATATGAACTTTCTCAACTAAACATAGCAAAGTAATATGGAATGGTAAATTAGTTGGCCAGAAAATTCACCATTATCTAAGTTTTAATTTCTCTAAAATAATTTTCACATCAAAGTTATTTCTAGCTAGGATGGCACATAAAAGTATTGCTCTCTCTAGAATCATCATAGAAACATGGAGAGGGATAAAAAAAATGAGCATATAAAATACAACTAAAATTTACTCACCTCAATGAGTTCTCCCCTCATCAAAGATCTATACTCTCTATGATGTCACCCTCCATATTCATTAGCCATTTGTGAATATGTTAGTGATTGATGGAAAATCTAATTCTCTACTGAGATATTTAAAATTGATACAATCTTTTTCTCTAAGAAATCCAAATAATTCATTAATGATTTTTCTATCAAAACAAACCCAAATCTTTCTTACATAGTACATCTTTACTTTCTTATTCTCCAAATTCACATATAACTCTTTTGTTGTTTTCTATGAGTACAAAATAATATATAATTCTATTTTCTTTTAATATTACCAAAGGAGGAATGAATTTGATGAATATCCTATCTCTAATAAACCTATTTTTGCAAAGCATAGAACCTATCAATCTCTTCATAATTTCTACAATGAAAGTCACCTTGTGTTCCATGAGTTTAGGTGGGATCTCTATGATGCTAGGTTTCTATCTCTCCCTTTTCTTCTTATGACTCATTTCTATGATATTTTTCTTTGATAATCTTTTTTCTTCCATTTTTGAATCAATAAGCAATGAGGATTTATGGTGATCATAATGACATCGATAGAAAATTAAGGTTTTTTGTAGAGGATATTTGAGGGTTATGTATCAATAGTCATGACCTAGTAATTGAAGGTCAAGACTCTACAAGTTTTTTTCTACTATAAATAAAAATTAATGGATTTATGGCATGCAATACCTTACTAGTTGCGACATTTCCTCAAAGTCATGACTTTTCCTTATTTCTTCGATAATGCTCTTCATTTTATAATACACATATTTCGGCTCTAAAAAACTATCATGATCTTGTCTTATAACTTATATGATGCCTTTTCTACTATAACACAAAAGTTGTGGCTTTGAAAAACTATCATGATCGTGTCTTGTAGCTTATGATAGGATTTTTTTTTCTATAACATCAAAATCATGATTCTAAAAAATTATATTGGCTTTGGGCAAAGAATATTGAATAATAGTTAGTTTGAATATGCTATTTTTTTTGTATGTGATAGGGGGAGAGTGTTAGTATAAATATGTATAATTTTTATTCTCACAACAATCACAATTCATCACACAAGCAATAAAAATATTGGTTTGTCTCACAAGTAGCACTACATTTAATATCTATAGCTAGACCTTCAAAACTTCTTTATATTCGTTGAAAATCTATACTATTCATAATACCTTCTCAATATATTATTTTTTTCTTTTTTCCTTGTACTTTTGGTATTAGTTATGGATGTTGAAGGAATGATTATATTTTTTTCTCATCCAGCAATTAATTTGTGTATTAATCTCCTTTATTTTCTTTCTAGTATTGGCAATATGAAAAGTCTTAGTTTTTTCAATTTCATATGCACACAACTCATCAAATTTTTTTAATTCTACCACCAAAGCTTTATAATCCACTTTAACTTCTTCTCATTGAATAGTTGAGGCCATATCTTAACTTTATATTTTTGCATGAATAGTTGAGGCCATATCTTCACTTTATATTTTTGCATGAATAGTTGAGGCCTAATCTTGGATTTTATTTTCAAGATTTTCTACCACAATTATCTCCATACTAGCCATGAAAATTTCATTATTTGCTTCAATTGCTTCTTCTTAGACAATTGAGGATATATTTTTAATTTTCTCTTCAAGCTTTTTTACAATAATTATCTCCATATTAGCCACTTAAGTTTCATCATTTGCTTCTTTTTTCTTCGAATAATTGAGGCAATATTTTCAATGTCCTCTTCTAAAATTTTAACCATAAGTATTTTTGCCTTAGCTACCAATATTTTTAATGCAACACTTTTTTTAGATTTAATCAATTCATGATTTTTCTCTCTTTATATTGTCTCATCCTTTCTTCTTTAATAGTATTGTCTCTTCTCAATTCCCTGAGAAATTTATCAAGTTTAGTTGTCCAAAAATATCTTGAAGTTGGTTGAAATCCATAATATATTTTCTCTTCATTACTTCCATATCTCTAAACTCTATAACTCTTTTCCTACTCATAATAGAGTTGAAAATGGGTTCTTTATGATCATAATAGAAGTTACTTCCTTGAGAATTATAAGTCTCATTATAATTATAGTTTGAAACATTTTTGTTCACTTCTAGTATAAATTAAACAAAATATCTTTCTTAGCTTCATTATCCTCTTATAGTTTTTTTAAAGTAATTTTCTAAGAAGTATTGGAGAGATTGGCTAGACATTTTTGTTTTATATATGGATGTCAAGAAAGAAAAAAAAATAAGAAAAAATAAAACAAAAATATAAAAGATAATTATACATGTTCAAACAAGTTAACACAAAGATTCAAATTTTTGGATCCAATAATTTTTATCAAACTTAATGCTATCAAAACTAATAAAAATGAATTATCATTTTACAAGAATAATTATGTCAACCCATATTGACTAACCAAACTAAATAATTCTTAACAATTGTATCAAAAACTTGTTGGGACTTTGTTGTGCCATAGAGTTGTCAAACAGGGCATGCCGGGCTATCATGACCTATTTTTTGGTGGACCACTTGGGCTACCATTATGTGCCAAGCACAAGATGATACAAGAGTCATGTCGTGCCTAGCACGACATGACTCAAAAAGGGGAGGCCCAACAAAGCCTGACTGGCTTTAGTTTGTCAGATTTGGGCCATTTCATGTTGGGCCTTATAAGTTTAGTGCTGGATCATCCCGAGATGTGATAGGATGTGAAAATAACATAATATAAATATTATAGATTTCAATCATTTCATTTCATTTTCATAATATAATATAAGTACAAATTACAAAATAATAAAGCAAGCTCAAAAGAAAAAAATCAATACATCAAAGATCAACATCAATGACGTAAATATTTGAATAAAAAAGAACAAAATAATAATATAAGCAGCAAACTCAAAAGACAAAAATCAATAGGCAGTACAAAAATGACCAATCCCATAAGCATATGAAGGTATCACTAGTAGTAGGCCATATGTAGTAAGCTCAATCTCTGTCATCATCAAAGTCCCACAAATTATCATTAGCAACTAACTTCGTTGCTTTTGCTATAGTTACAGTATGATCCTGGATGTCCAAGCTCGAATCCTTCCAATCCTTCATGCATGATGATGCCTCAATAATATCTGACCATAATCTCGATCTCATATCTAAAATCGCATTCATTGTAATAGAAAAAGTATTTTCCGATGCTAAGCTTGACCCTAGAGGAATTAGTAGATCTCATGCCATCTTAGATAGCACACGATAGGTGTACTGATATGATTTTAACCACTATAAAATATCAAGATTCTTATTATCTGTATGTGATAGGATTGAGCAGTAATTGAAATCCTAAGTACCAAGATAGCTCACTTTTATTCGAGGGTCCACCCCATTATTTCCACCTCACTAACTAAATTGAGAAGTCATCATCTTCAAATATGGTATCTATTTTCATACTCAGAGCTTGAATACTACTACCACTATACCTAGTATCGTAGTATGTAAATAGCCTAGTCAAATTATCATGAATGAGCCTTTCAGGTTGGTATTCCTGGTTCATGCACGAAGATATGTATGTCAAAAAATTCTCTACATCATCTACCTTAACCCTAGGGTCCATAAAAGCAACCAGACAATAAAGAGGTAGAATAGTGGATCAATACTTTAAGTACTTAATTTCTATATCAAGAGCAATGTCACAAAATGTTAGATTATCTCTAAACTTCTTAAGCATGTTACTAATAATGTTGCATGTGCACATAAGTGTAGTGCAAGTCATGGGAGTATAAACTAACGAACTCATGTTTATCATGTCATAAAAAATCTTTAGGAATTTCATAAATGAAATTTCTATAGCTCAATTAGTGTCTTTAATAATAAGTTTGTTACTCTAACTATTGACATAGTCAAATATCACATGTTTGTATCCAACACATGACTCCAACATAAGGTATGTGTAATTCTAATGCTATCTCTCATCCGATTAAAATTATTTCTTCTTTAGACCCATAGACAAATATTTACTACCAAACTTATATTATCTGTGAGGCGTACGAAGAAATTTTAGTGAGTTATGTATGTTTTCTAAAGTGAGGAAATAATCTTTATCCCCACTTGTACTATTAGGTTAATGATGTGGCATATGCATCTAACATTGAAAATCTTTTCTAATGGCACATTTCTAATTATCCTAATAAATATGTTAATAGCTACTTCATTGTTAGATGCATTACCAAATGTTAAACTATATATTTTATTTTCAATATTTTATTCTCTAAATATTCTCATCATGCACTCAAAAATCGCTGGGCCATCATGAAGATGGAGAATCTATGAGCATCCTAATATTTTTTTATTTAGTATCCATTTAGAATCTACCCAGTATGTGGCAAGGCATGCATAAGATTCATTATCGTGACTAGTCCAGATATCAGACATCACGGATACCATGCCACTATATTCTCTAAATTCATTAATTATTATTATTATTTTTAATTTATAATATTTTAGTATGTCATTCTTAGGTGTGGACCTAATAATCCTATGACATGCAGGATGAAAATATGTCTACATGATACTAACTACCGTTGGATCCTTTGAAAATTTAATAAGAAGACCTATCATGATGATTAGTTTGATCATACATTCTCTTCCTAACTCATTATGGTATATGAAGGGGATCAACATAGAGGCTGAACTAGATCCAAACTCAAAGATTTAACCATTGAGTTGGATTTTCATTAGATCTAAAATACCATGTTTTTTGGAGCATAGTTCGGTATGTCTCTTAAGGTGCCTAGTCTTACATGAACTTTTACCACTTAAATTTTTTTACAATATTTAAACTATGTCGATTCTTCTTTGGTACTCCTAATATTTTATTTGTATGATATTTAAGTGAGTTTAAACTATTAAATTTCTTCTAGTTTTTTATTTTTTAGATCTTTGGGTTGAGGGCACAGGAAAAAACAAGTTTCGTCGGCTTTGAACCTTTTCGTAGGGTAATAATAATCCATATTAAAATTATCTTTGTTTATAATAATATTGATTTAATTATTATCATTAAAATTATTATTTGTTATTTTTAATTTTTATTACTTTATTAATTATATTCAAAATTATATTTTTTTAATTAAATAGACTTTTATATTAAATTATTAATTAACATAAAAATAAAAAAAAAACTAAACGAAATTTAAAATACAATACTCATAAAGTATACAATCTCATTTACTTGATGATGTGCGATATTTGATATCTGAATCTAATGTTCACACCACCGTTTGCACTCGAGTCCCAAAAGGAGAGAGAAAGAGAGTTGATATGAAAGAGAGAAAGTGAGTGAGAATAATGATAGATTTAGGATATAGATTAAAGAATGAGAAAAGCATATTTATAGATATGGAAACAATATTTTGAAAAAAAAATTATTTTTTTGATTTTTTTAGAGTTTTTTTGGGCAAAAATCCAACAGCCGTCAGATTTTTTGACCATTGGGACAGTTTGACTCGATGGTTCTAGAAGTTTTTACTTCTAGGCTCAAGGTCGGGCTGAGCCCGATGGTTCATGAGAATGTCCGTGATGGGATTCATGTGGATGAGTTTGGACCACACCCTACTTCAGCCTGAGATCCATGGCATGGTTTGGGTCATGCTGTTGAATCATGCCTTGGGCTAGGCAGGCGAGTCATGCTTGGCATGCCACAAGGCCTGAGAGAGCTCAGCACGACATGAACCATGCCTCCAGCCAGCCTAGCATGGACCCAGGCACATTTCTAGACCATGCCGTACCAGGCCAGACACAACTCAATCGGGTAATGCCTCATGCTGGGCCTAAGCTGCCCAGCCCACTTGACACCTCTATTGCACTATCTAATTTTATTGGTTAAATGATATCCCAAAAGCTCATTAATAAGAATGTCTTATTAACTAAGATCTATAAGTGAATGAGTCATACGAATAATTTAATATATTTTCATTAATATGTCAATCCCAAAGAGATTATAATGGTAGTTTCATTATTCAATAATGAGACAATTCATTTGCAGTAAAATAGATACTCATATTATTACATAATCTTACTTCCATGGTTTATCTATTTAATTTATGTGATGCATTTAAGTCACTTAACTTATTTTTTGTTGGACACAAAATGAATGTTGCTATATATGACTCATTACCTTAGCAGCATACAAGATAATTGTCATTATTGAGCCCATTCAAATGATGGTCCTCTAGTAGGTATCTACTCGGTATGTCACAACTAAGACAATAATTCATAATTGCTCATGCATTGTTTATAACTTTTTACCTTTTAAGCAACTTCATCAATTATTCTTAATTGTTATATCATATACACACTCTTATTCTTCAACATATATTGTAATAAAGAGAAATGATTGATATGATTTATAAGTATTTATACTTTATCTTTATAAAGTATCATATTTTCATAATTAACATATGCTTCTCTCATGTCTTACTTGTGGGAATCATATGAATAAAAGTAACTCATAAAAGTTATCATCACCTTGTGAGTTACAACATACTCACATACACCCTTAGGATTATTTGTCACCATTCTTTTTGATGAAAATACAACTCACATACTAAAGGTAAATCTCTTGAGAGAATATTCTATATAACATTCATCCCAATTAAGAACCAGTTCTTCTAAGATGTGTATAATAAAGTAGTATGTAAAAATATTCGATATACTGGCTTCTTAAGTGACATACCCATGATGATTAACATACCCAAATTTTTGAGTTCAACATATATGTTTGTCTCATGTATCCTGGTCAAAAGGGTTGTCATTTCCTTCCTATATAATATGCATGAGTGAGTATCAAGATTTACCTATCACTATCCATCATGAAAATCTTGCACAAACCTACTAATAGTCAAAACTTTTATTTAAGTTCTATTTAATCACCATCCATCAATATTAATACACAAAATAAATCAAACTATTCATTCATTCATAAATAAAATTAATTTACATTACATATCTCAAATTACACAAACCTTAGACCCATACTAGTTTGGTACAAATTCTAGAATTTCTCCCTAGAAGATAGGAGTTTCAATTCCTCATCCTATAACTCTAAGGATTAGCAAAAATCTTACATCTCTTACTTGCTTTTGGAACCCCTAGAGAGTGTGAAATTTACCCCAAGGTTTGGTAGTTGCCATTGCTTTTCTTGTTGTGTGAGGGAAAAAAAGAAGAAGTGAGAGATTTCTTTTAAATTCTTCATCTTCCATTTTTATAGTCATGTGACCTTGCATTGCTCTAAGTTTTGGGCTTGGAACCACAACTTGAATCTATATTGAGGATATATCCTCAAAAACTCCAAAAATTAGTGCCAAAAAACATATATAGTCTCTTGCTCATTTTGTTAGAATTGAGTTATTTTGCTCCATAATTAAGACATTATTTGAGGTGGAAAGTACTTACTAAGAAATTCATGCACTAGTTCATCCCTAATTTCAATGAAGCCATGAGGTGAGAATTAGAATCAACTTATCAATTAATAAAAATATAAAAAGGCATAACCTTATTACATCATGGCTAACTCAAGTTGTCAAATGTTTAATAGGATCCTCTGATGCCCTTCTGTTGTACTACTATTGATGAACCATAACTATAAGACTCAGCTTCAACTCAAAATAGTTTGCATCCACTAATTGCAATCAAATACCTGAATAATTATCCATCATCATAGGACTCCATAGTCTCTGAAGGTATGGTTGTGAATGTGCTATTGGTTAGTTTGCTCATTTGCTATATTGGGTCTTTGTATTATTGTTAGTTATCTTTATAAGTTCTTTATTAGATCTTTGGTTGATAATTACTCTTAGTTCTTTTGATTTCTAGCTCCAGATATATTAGATCAATTCCATAGCTTTTGCTCATAACAATTTGCTTAAAAGAAAAAAAATAAAAAGGATACAAACTAAGTATTAAAATAAAACTATGTACTCCAAAAATGTTAACAAAACTTAACATTTAGATTTTAGAAAATTTATCAAACTCAATACTATCTAACTACTAAAAAGGAAATAAGGTTTCGCAAAGATAATTTTGATAACTCATATTAGCTAATCAAACTAAATAATTTTCAAAAATAGTACCAACAACTTGTTATGACTTTGTTATGCTACAGAATTTTTGTTAGTTAGATGATTCTCTAAAAGTTCATTGGTGAGAGTGTATTAATAGAGATTCACAAGTACACGAGTCATATATATTATAAATATACTTTTCATCAAGATATCAAACCCACATGAATGATATTATCAATTTAATTATTCAATAGCGATACAACTTAATTCTAGCAAAATATATATTTTGTTTATGGGATCAATCTTAGATCCATGAGTTTATTCATTTTATTTAAGTGATGTTTATACAAATTAGCTCGAATTGTATTCTATTTATACATAGATAGAATGTTGGGGTATTATATAATGACTTATTGTCTTAATGGCACACAAGGTGGTTATCACTATCGAGACAACAAATCATCTCTACTTGAGATTTATTCACAATTCCATACCTTTTAAGAAACTCAACAAATATCCTTGATGGTTATGTTGCATGTACATTCTCATTTTTTAATCTCAAATATTATAAAGATGAAAAATTGATATGGCTTGTAAGCATTTAAACTTTTGACATCATAATTATCATACTTGGATAATTAACATATGATTCCCTCTAGTTTCACTAGTGAGAATCATGTGAGTAAAATCAACTCACTAGTGCTATCATCACCTTATAAGTCACTAAAGGTGAAACCCTTAGAAGAATATTCTATATAATGTGCATTTTTAATTGAGAGTTAATTTTTCTAAAAGATACAATGTATTGACTTGTAAAAGTATTCAAAATTTCAGCTTTATAAACATCATACTCAAAATGATTAACATATCCTAATTTATGGTTTTTATATATAGGTTTATCTCGTGTATCACAATTTCAGGGGCTATCATATCATTCCTATTATATGCATAAATGAGTCTTAAAGTTTTTATTTCATTATCCACTATACCAATCTCATATAAACCTATCAATAGTCAAAACTCTAATTGAAGTTCAATCAAATTTCTTATCCATCAACATCCACAACACAACATAGATTAAACACATATATTAATATAAAACTATTATCACGACACATAAATTAAGTTACACATATCTTAAACCACATGCTATTTTGATAGAAAATTCCAAATATACCTAAAGATGGGGGGTTTGAGAGTTGTACTACTAAATTTAGGGATTAGCATTAAAGTCTTGCATCCCTTGCTTGCTTATGGAGCTCCTAAGGAGCACACAATTTGTTTCTAAGATTTGGTAGTTGAACTATGATTTTGCTTATTACATAGAGGTAGAAGAAGAAATTTAGAGGTGTTTTGGAAATTCTCTATCTTTTACTTTTTTACTTGGGTGATTTTGTATTACTTTATGTAAAAAGTCTTACCTTTTAAAAGAAAATTATAATTTTGAATTTCATTTCTTAATCTTGAGGCTGTTACTCTAGAAAATAGCTAAAACTCTAGAATATATAGTAATCTTTATATAACACAAAGTCTTGGAGCCATACATGGGTATAATGTCTCGAGAATATGAAGTGGCTTTCACTTCATGTATTTGTCTTTCTTATTCTTTATAAAAAGCTATGATGATAGGAAAGGGCACAATGTTGTAAATGCTCTCTCTTATAAAGGTTTCAAAAGGGTTGTTCCATGCATTACTAGCACGACATGGTTTGAATATTGCAGGCCCAACATGACTTGGCCGACTTGAGTCTGGGTAGAGTTTGGCCATGTTGTGTATGGTAGTGTCATGTCATGTTAGGTTATGCCTAGAGGCTTCCAGCTTGGTTGACCAGCCTCCACTTGTAGTTTATGATTTTAATTTTTTTTTTACAAATGTAAAATTTTAAGTTATCCATTATAAGTTAGACATTACATTACTTCACATAAATCATAAAAAAATAAAATAATTAACACAAATGAAAAATTTTGATAAAAAAATGCATCCTTCATCCAATACAAAATAAAATTAAATAACACAATGCCATCATAATATAAAAATTATTAATCATAGTCATGCAAGCTCAATCTCAATGCCAATTGATATACGTCTGCA
Organism: Sapria himalayana; assembly: GCA_029783825.1. NCBI lineage: Eukaryota > Viridiplantae > Streptophyta > Magnoliopsida > Malpighiales > Rafflesiaceae > Sapria > Sapria himalayana. The sequence goes on from JAREIK010002134.1 coordinate 1,126,000, forward strand.
ACTAAATAATCATCGTGTGAGCATCTGATGGTATCACTAGTGGTGGGTTCAACATCCTCAAAGTCCTATGAGTCATCATTTACCAATAATTTCTCTATTCTTATTCCAGCATTATCTTAGATGCCCAACCTCGAAATCACTCAATACTTCATGCATGCTAGTTCTTCAATGATATCTAGCTTTAGTCTCAATCTCTTATTCATAATGGCATTTATTGTAATAAAAAAAGAAAACTTTGATGCAATGCTCAACACTAGAAGAGTCAGTAGATCTCGTGTCATCTTAGATAGCACATGATAAGTGGACTCATATGATTTCCACCTTTTTCAAATATCAAGGTTTTTATTATTATATTGTGATAGAATTGAGTAATAATCAAAATCTAAGTACCAAGACAACTCATTCCTATTCAATAGTTCACTCCATCATTTCCCCCTCGCTAACTAAATGAAGAAGTCATCATCTTTGAATATGGTGTCCATGTCCATACTTGGAGTCTGACTACAACTACTACTATATCTAGTGTCATAGTATTTAAATAATTCAGTCAACTTTTAGTGAATGAACCCTTCAGGTTGGTATTACTAGTTCATGCATGTGGATATGTATGTTAAACTTTTCTCTACCCCTTTCACCATACACTAGGATCCATGCATGTAACCAAACAATAAAGAGATGGAATGGTGAACCAATACTTCAAGTACTTGGTTGCTATCTCAACAACCATATCATTATATGTAGAGTTATCTCTAAACTTCTTAAACATGACACTAATGTTGCATATGTACCCAAGTACAATGCAAATGGTAAGAGTATAAACAGATGAATATATATTTATCGTGTCATAAAAAATCTTCAGAAATTTCATAAATAAAATTTATGTATCATAGTCTTTATCATTAATAAAAAATTTGTCGCTCTTACTTTTGATATAGTTGAATATCAAATATTCATATCTAACATATGACTCCAATATTAAGTACGAATAATTCCAATGGTGTCTCACATCTATTTGGAATTTCTTCTTCTTTAGACCCACAAACAAAGAGAGACTAATAAACTCTTGTTGTCTGAAGATATTTTAGTAAGTTATATATTTTTTTAAAGCATAGAAAATAACTTTCATCCCTGCTTGTGCTATCGGGTTAATGATGTGACATAAACATCTAAATTGAAAAATCTTTTCTAATATGATACTAACAAACATATTAATAGGTACTGTATAGTAAGATGTATTATCAAATATGATACTAAATATTTTATTTTTTAATATGAAAATATCTAAAGATTTTCTTCATGTACTTATATATGGTAGGGTCATCATGAGATTGGAGAATCTTTGATAATCCTAAATATTTTTTAAGTATCAATTTAGAATCAACATAGTAGGTAGTGAGACATGCAAAAGATGTAATGTCATGACTAGCCCAGATATCGGACATCATGGACACCATGCTGTGATATTGCCTAAATTTATTAGTTATTATTTAATTTTCTTAACTTATCATATTTGAGCATTTCATTCATACTTGTGGACCTAGAAATCCTATGATATGAAGGCTAAAAATTGGTCTAGATGATAATGACTATCCTAGAAATCCTCTAATAATCTAACCTGAAGACTAATCATAATGACTAGTTTGGCCATGCCTTCCCTCCTCAACTTGTTGTGGTATATGAAGGGAGTCAACAAAGAAGCTGAACTAGATCCAACCTCAAAGACCCCTTTACTCAATTGGGTTTGCTTATGATCAAATGCACCATTTTTTTTTGATGCAATGATTGACATCCCTCTTTAGGTGCCCAATCATATATGCACTCCGCATGTATATAAATTTTTATAATATTTATATTATGCCAATTCTTTATTGATATCCCTAATATTTTTATTTTGTTTTATATTAAAGTGAGTCTAAACTTTAGATGTTCTTTTAGTTTTTTATTTTTATATGTTTGAGTTTTGGTCGAGGCTCGAGGCCATGGGAGAAAACATGGCTTCCGTAGGGTCATCATTATTAATATTATATATATATACATTTAATATTAATTTTGTTATCATTAAATTTACTATTAATTTTTTTTTATTTTTTTTGTGTATGAATTATGAATCATGTTCTAACTTAACAATTGAATTGATATTGCAAAAAACTAAATAAAAAATAATACCCAATTTATGGAGAAGAGTGAGAAAAAGCTACAGCCCACACCCAAATTTTTTGCCATCTACATCCATGTTCTTTAAGCTTAAAAAAATATTCTAAATCTAAAATTAAAAATTTTAGATTTAGAGAGAGGGAGAGAGAGAGAGAGGAGAGAGAGAAAAGTGAGATATGAATTAAGTGATTCGAATACAAAACTCAAATCTCTTATTTCATTTATATAGATTTTTTAAATATTTTTTTTAATTTAAAAGGGTAGAAATCTGACAATCATCAAATTTTATACCATAACCAATAGAATTGTATCTAACGGCCTGGATCTTCTAATATTTTTAAATTTTTTATGTGTTAGCCTTTAGAAGTCGAAGCTTTTGGTTAGTCCATAAGCTTCAACTTCTAGAGCATCGGCACGGGCTTCAGCTGGGAGGGGGTGTCCACGTGCACCTAGGTCATGTCACACGGACACGCTAAGGCAACCACATTGTGGTATAGGTGTCAAACAGGCTAGGTTGACACTACCCATTTTTTTCAGGCTCAGCCTGGTTCGCATGTTGTGTCTGGTACAACTCGGTTCACTAGAGAGCATGCCTGACATGACCCATGGCCTGAAGTCAGCTTGGGTTCAGGCCGATTTGGGTAGTTCTAAGTTAATATAAAATTAGGGTTGCACCACAGCGCCGCCCTGCCACCATCGCGCAACTGTGCCGCCGTGCTGTCGTGCCACCGCCATGTCATCGTGCCGTCGCCCCGCCATCGCTTGTTGGGCGTGCTGAGCCATCACCCATCAGGTATCGCCATGTCACCACATCGTCCCCCATCGGGCATCATTGTGTTAGCCGTAGTGTGTGCTCAACATGTCGTTGCCTGTGACATGCTCACATGCTAGGTATCCTGGTCGTGCGTGACACAACACGCAAGCCAAAGACCCTCAGCACGACACAACATGAATCGTACTGAGGGTCCGCCTAGCATGAGCCCATGCATGCTATAGTACCATGATGTGCTAGGCCAGACATGCTTGAACCATACTGAGCTTCCGGCCAAGCCCAGGCCACCCGACCTATTGACACCTTAATGTGGTGGTTTAATTAAAAAAAACTTTTTATGTGTACTAGGTGGAACGAGTGGGTTTATGTAAATATTTTAATATTTTTTTAAAAAGATCTAGTAGGGTAGGCATGGTTCAATTGGATAATGCTCGATACCTAGTCCGAGGTCCCAAATCACGGTACCCATGTCGTTGGACTGTGCCTTCAAACTAGGCACTAAGATCGTACTTGGTCTAGCATGAGGCCTTGGTAATCACTTCACTCATATTTCATATCAAAATAGCATTTCAAATAGATTATGGCACCAACAATTAGGCTGAACAAAAAAGTAACTACTTTGCCTTCTATTCAAGACATGAGTCATAGCGTGTAAGAATGACTATATTCAAGTAAATGCTCTCTATAATATTTCGTGTCCAAAAGATATGAAGATGAATAATTTTCATGGATTTGGCTTAAGTAGTTTCAACTCTATAACTTTCTATAGCCCAAAATTTATAGTTTTATAAAATGGTTATGACTTTAACTTGACACAACAAAGCTTATTAAAGATAAAGTTATGATACTAGAAAATATCTGTAACTTTTAGTATTAATGATATACTTGATTGTAGTGACATAAAATTATTATTACAAGTATTTAATTTTTATGAGATAAATATAACATATGACTCTATAATAATATTGCACCTATAAATAATATATTGCATAATTGAAGGATTGTGCTAATAAGTTAGTAGAGTCATAGAAAACAAATATTATCATGACAAATTAGGTAGCGTTTGGTCAAGAATGAATACCAAAACTATGTGAGAATCCATACTCTACCTCTCTGCTAAACTCCTCCAAAAATTAATTAAATTAATGACTATTTATCAAAATCTACCAAAACTCTAATGTCTTGAAACCAATCAATGAATTTTCATTATAATGCCTACATATCATCATAATTTACTAAACTACATTAAAATATTTATTAGTTTGAATACCAAATATTACACAATCATAGTGAGATTTATATCTAAACTTAAGTCTACTTTATTACTTGTACAATCTATACATTTATAAAACTCTTTTGAATAAAAGATAATCTCCAGCGAGCTTTTAGGATAATGTCACAAATGATAAATTTTGATACCATAATAAATTTGTAATATGTTTTTGATACCATTGCTAGATATTATTTAGTTTAATTAGGCAACTTGAGTTTATATGACCATCCTTACAAAATGATAATTTTGCATCGATTTGTTTGGATAATAATTATTGTTTTATGTTTGTGCAGTATTTGTGTTTTTTTCCTTTGTTTTTTTATATGTTTTGTAGTCATTGAATCATATAAGCAAAAACTCTGGGACTGGCTTAATACCTTTGGATATAAAAATTGAGAAAACAAGGAGACTATTTTCTGACAAAGTGATGAGTGAAAGAGAGTATAAAAAATGATGGCAATAAAAGACACCGCCAAAATAGTAAAAGACAAGCTATCTAACTACTCAATCCTCACCATACATTAGGTGATTATTGGAAACTAACTATGATAGATAGTTATTCTAGGATTTCAATGTAACCCATACAAGAAAATTATTTTTAGTTAAAGCCTAGTTTTATAGTTATAGTTCAACAACATTAATATCATGGATAATTTTTAGAATATTTGAATGGCTATGTCATAAAGTTTTTACAATTGTGTGACATGGTGAAGATGACTAGAATTAGACTGAATGTTATATGATTGAGACTTCCTAATTTCTTTGAGAAATAATGCCCAAAACTAGTTCTAGTGCTTATCTAGAGATTTGATTAAGAGTTGGGATGAACATGTGAAAGCTTTCCTCACCATGTTCTTTCTACTTCAATTCATCTATCAACTCAGGGTAGAAATAAGTGAATTTTTATAAGATAAGTATTAGACTTTATATGATGTATGGGATTGATTTAAGGAACTTTTGAGGAGGTGCACACAATATGGATTTCAATTGTATTTCCATGTTCAAATCTTCTACAATATATTGAATTACATGATGAGATACATGATTGATGTGACTGTTGGTGGTATTTGTTTGGTGTTCAAATTTTAAATATTCTTGAGTATTTTGTACATTAGATGATGCGTAAGCATGGGAACAAACATAAATAGATCGATTTCACAACTTTGGATTTTTGGTGGATTTTGATGAATTGTCATAAAATTGATAAGTTTTTGAAGGCTTTTGACTACTTGGTAGTTGATATACAATTGATCAATTTTAGTATTAATTCGTGTTGAAATTCTACATAATTATTCATGATAATCTTTGTATGCCACAACTTTACCACCTCATTAGCATAATACTTTAAATATGTAATAAATTATGTGACTAAGATATTATCATTGAGTCGAAACCATACTATCTCATGATAATAAAATAGCTATGATATTATTTTTACATCATAGTATCCAATTATTCTACTAGTGCTAAAAGTAATTATCACTACCTAATATCATGACTTTATCTTTAATAAGACTATGTAGTCTCAAGTCAAATTCATGATCTTTTTATAAAACCACATCTTATGAACTATAGGAAATTACAATTCCAAAATTACTAAGACTAAAGTCATGAAAATTATCTAATACTATGACTTTTGGAAACAAAATGTTATAGAGGATATTTACTCGAATACAACCATTTCCCAAGATCATGATTCTTATATTCATGATAATGGTAAAGTCATGACTTTTATGTTTAGGCTAATTAATATGATTTTGACCTTTTTGTAGCGCCTTGTCCATATGATATATGTTAGAGGTCAATGCTAGTGCATTTTTCATATGATGTATACAAGAGATTATTCTTTGTGCCATGACAATTCCCAGCATCATGACCATATGATGAACACGAGAAGCCATTTTCAATGCTCAAGGTCATTTCCAGTACTATGGCTATATGACGAATGAGAGAGAGAAGTTTCAAAGTTGGGATCATTCAAAACACCATAAATTTGTGCTACATAGATAGTATACCCAAGTAGCTAATATTTTTTAGTACTACAACTTTGTGTTATAGAAAGCTATGACACATTTCATAGTCATGGCTAATTTTTTGAGTTATAATCTCAAAATCAAGAGATGAATGCCAAAGTCATGACAATTTAAATAAACTTACAACATTCTACTTTAAGCAATACAAAACTTTGAGAGTATAGAAGAGGAAAGAAAAAAATTAGAAGAAAGTCTTATTCTTTCTGGACACTAGGTGAAAGTCAAAGTGTTGCAGCCAAACCCTATGGCTAATTTTCATACTTTTTAGGAGCTATAAAAGTGAGAAAGAGATCTAAGACATAAGCTAAACCCTAGAGTTGGGGGTGTGACTCTCAAACTCTCTATCTCTAGGGTAGATTCATAAAAATTTATCAAAATAATATGTCATCTAGAGTTTGTGTAATTTTATTTATGTAGTATATTCATAATTTTAATATTATTAAATATATTTGATTTATGATGTAGAATAGGAATTAATGGATATGATAATTAAATTGAAGTTTAATTATAGATTTGATTACTAGTGAGTTTATGTGAGTTGTCATAGTGGATGGTGATGGATAAATTATAAAGCTCACTCAGAGATATGATAGAAAAGAAGTGATGACCATTTTGATTGTGATGCATATCTGGTGTTGAAAATACCAAATATTCTTATGTATCTTGGTGATTTTTGATGATATACTGGCATAAAAATGAGATATCTATGGATCAATTTATGACTTTGAGTTATGTGAATTTTGATGAATAGTTGTGAAATCATTAAGTTTTTGAAGGTATTTATGTAAAGATATAGTTTAAAATATTATGTAGTTTTGACATCAATTGTTAGCTAAAACTTTACCTAATTAGTCATGGAAATATTTATATGCAATGACCTTACCAACTTGTTAGCACAATTCTTCCACTTTGTGACACATTATTTGTAGTAAGAATATTATTATGAGTCATAATCATACTATTCATGTAAAATTTAAATGAATATGATATTAATTTCACATTGTAGCAACCAAGTATTTTACTGGTGCTAGATAGTTATTCTCTAACAATATTACTTTATCATTAATGTGACCTAATAGTCTCAAATCAGAGTCATGGAATTTTTACAAAGTAGTGACTTTGAGTTATAGAAAGTTATAGAGACAATACTACTCAAGCAGAGGAGAGATCTTTGAACTCGTTCGAGATAGCCAGATAAGATCGGTAACGAAAAGAGGTTCGAGATGCATTTTCATAGCTATGCTTCGTAGCCAAGCCAGGGATGAGTTACAGTTAACCAATTGATTTGACTCTTTCTCTTCCCTTGTTGTCTGGAAAAGTTGTGACAATTACTCAACACCATGATTTTTGGGACATGAAATGTTACATTGAGAATTACTTAAGTGTGACTATTTCTTAAGGCTACAACTTTTTTTTTGGAATAATCAGCAGAAGCTAGGATCATCATGTGATTAGAATACACAATTTAATTTCTAAACAAATATATTCAGACAAATCATACCTTCTGAATTTGCTGAAAAGTTTGCCCGAGACCCACAAATCTTCCAAACTATCCTTATGGTGATGGAGTAGCGTGTGGGCACTTGAATCACTAAGAAAATGATCACTTTTTCTCTGACTATTCTCTAAAGAAGAAGTAGTCTAGGGTTGCATTATTTCTCTTTATTTATAAAGTGTAAGCCATAGAAAACCTAATAGTCATTGGGCCTCCACACCTTAGGGCCCAAGTCCATGTGTGAACTTATTTAGTATTTTAAACAACTTGGACTTACTAGACCATCTTGTGTTTTAAACTATTTGGACATGTTTATTTAGCAAAATCAAACAATCTTCCACTTGCTATAAAAACAAATTCGGGGTTTTTCTTGTAAACTATGATATCATGCTCCACTACTTATCTTGAGCTACTTTGGGAATCACATGGCTATCATTAATAAATGCTCCTTATAATTGCCAAAAAATTATCTAATTTGATGATATTCCACTAAAAGCCTAGAATTGAACTTCGAGATTAATAATATTATATATTAATATTCTTTTCTCCTTTGTAAAATATCAATAATTAATTGATATGATTTTATATCAATCAATCAATTATATATTCTCTTGATTAATTAGTTTCTCTAATGGATCAAATGCATTAGCCAGTGACTTCATAATATCTAAGTACTGAAACATATCAAGAGGATATTTCATACGAATTTCATAATGTTTATTTCATAAATACTGGCAATTAAATAATCTTGCTCCCAAATCATCAAGGTATTAGTCATTTAAATAGACCTCACTTATTGATAATTCCAAGAACAATAATTATTTAAATACCTATCCATAATAAACTCAAAATTGAGAGAATAATAATAATGAAATATTACTTGAGATTTATTTCCTTTTATAAAAATTAAACTTTAAATAAATCTAACTTTATTCGTATCAATGCAAGCATAATTTGCACCAAAATTTTATAATAACAAAGACATATTATTTCATAAAATATTGTAGTCAAAATAAAGTGCCCAACTTTGTTTAATAACTATGATCTTATTCATTAATTATGAGAATCTATGATCATGTTTTCTATGAATGTATTCATATATGATAATATACTTCATAATTAATTTGGACCTTATACGCAAAATATTAGTGTGCATAATAATATGAAAATACCTCATATTGTATTAAAAATTAAACTTAGAAAACATAATAACACATCTATATTATTCTAATAACACAAATAAACTCACATAAACTCTTAACACTCATATAAACTACATGTTTCTCTAAAACTCAAATAGATAGTGTCTTTGTAAATGGGTCTGCTAAATTTTTCTCTAATGCTATTTTAGTAACTAATATGTCTCTTCTCTTGATGATATCTTTAATCAAATGATAATTTCTCTCAATGTGTTTCTATTTCTTGTGATACCATGGTTCCTTGGACTATGCTACAACTCCACTATTTTTGCAATAAAGGGTAATGGGATGATCTGTACTTGGTAGCTACATGCTCAGCTTCAGTTGTGGAGTCAGCAACACATGTTTGTTTAATGTTCCTCCAACAAATGGCTCAAACCTTTAGTGTAAGCACATATCCAAAGTGGATTTTCTTGAATCAATATCTCCTTAGAAATCTGAGGCTGTATAACCAATAGTTTCTAGACTCCCACTAGAATATACTAGCATATAATCTCTCATTCTTTTTAGATACTTGAGAATAAACTTTACCACAATTCAATCTTATTTTCCAGAATCAGATTGACACTGGCTTACTATTCCCACTATATAGCAGATATTTAGCCTAGTACATAACATGGCATACATGAGAGTATCCAATGTCAAAGTAAAAGGTATCCTACTCATATGTTCTTTTAGCTCAAGAGTTTTAGGTGATTGCTCCTTTGAAAGATGAATTCCATGCCCAAAGGGTAATGTTCTCTTCTTGGAATCTTCCATATTGAACTTAACTAAAATTATATATATATATATATATATAAAGATTGCTATAATTCCAACACCTTATTCTTCCAGTCTCATTAAGTTTGATTCCAAGAATATAGTTGGCTTCTCCTAAATCTTTCATATCAAATTTCTTTTGTAGCCATCCTTTTACACTAGAAATATCTTTATGTCATTTCCAATCAGTAAAATGTCATCTACGTATTGGACTAGGAAAACTACTTTTGTACTTTGGATCCTTTTGTAAACACAAGGTTCATTAGGACTTTTCAAAAAACCATATAAATTGATGGCTTGATCAAACCTAATGTTCCACGTTAAGGATGCTTATTTTAGTCCATAAATAGACCTTTGCAACTTGCATACCATGTATTTGCTCCCTTTAGCTATGACCCATTCTAGTTGACCCATGTAGATGTCCTCTTTTAAACTTCCATTTAAAAATAGTATTTTGACATCCATATGCCAAATCTCATAATCAAGACTTTTAGCTACAACTAAAAGCATTTGGATGGATTTAAGCATGACTACTATCGAAAAAGTTTCCTCATAATCTATTTCTTTTTGGGTATAATATTTTGCCACCAATCTAGCTCTGAATCTTTCTACCTTCCCTTTTGGTCATCTTATTCTCTTGTAGATCCACTTACACCCTATAGGTTTTACCCCTTTGGTTGCCTTTATAAGAGACTAGACTGAGTAAAAATACATAGATTCTATATCATAGTACATGACTTTGAGCCACTACTATACATCAAAATCTTCCAGTGCTTCTTTGTAATTAATAGGATCCTCTTTGCTATCAATGGTTATAGCTTGGTATGATTCTACCAACAAGAGATATCTCAATGACTTTCGTATTATTCTCCCACCATGATAAAGCTCCACTGGTTGTTGTGGTTCTACAGGAAGATCCTCTTGATCATTTTGAATTTGATTTTTTTGTTCCAACTATATATCTACATGTTCTAGTATTAGTTCCACTCATGCTTGTTCACCTTTGGGTATATTTTCATTTTTCCTCCATTGAACACACACCGGAAACAATGACACAATAGGTCTGAATTCAGGTGGTTTAGGTGGTTCTTAAGCTAAGTCAAGCTCTTTAAGAATTACCTTACTATTGGGCTTGAAATTGTTTACATAGTCGTCCTTTATGATTTTTGCATCAGTGCTCCCAATCACTTTTTTCTTTGAGGAACTATAGAAAATTCCACCTTTCAATAAATAAACATACTTCAATATGCGATTCCAACTTATGTGGTTCCTTTCTCAAGACATGTGATGGAGCACCCCAAATATGAATATGGTTTAAACTAGGCTTGCGTCCATTCCACAATTAAGTGGGTGTCTTAGGAATCAACTTAGAAGGAATCAAGTTCAATATGTAGCAGTCTCTAAAGCTTTTCCCCAAAATTATATAGGTAGATATGAATAACTAAGCATTGATCTCACCATATCTAGAAGAGTTTTATCTCTCCTCTCTGCAACTCCATTTTGTAGAGGTGTTCTAGGAAAAGATAGTTGTGAAACTATCCCCTCTTGAGTCAAGTAAAAATTACACTCTCTAGATAGGTATTCACTGCCTTGGTTAGATCAAAATTATTTGATATGGACACCTAATTGATTTTCTACCTCAGCCTTATACTCTCAAATTTATCAAAACTTTTTGACTTTTGATGCATTAGCTAAAAAAACCACATATTGAGTAGTCATGGGTAAAAGTTACAAAATACTCATACCCACATCTGGCTTGAATACTCATTCATCCACATACATCAGTATGCACCAAATCCTATAGTTTGGTTGTGTGATAACCTTTGGCCTCGAAGATGCTCTTGGTCATTTTACCTTCCAAATAGGATTCACAAATTGGTATAGGTTCAAATGCTAAGGAATGTAAAACCTCACATTTCACCAAACTATGTATCCTATTAGGGTTAATTTGACTTAATCTCAAATGCCAAAGGTAAGTTTGATTTGATACTTTCCTTTTCTTGGTAATGTGATTATGCTCGTTTTAAATAATTGTAATGGCATTTATATCATAGGACAAATAAATTAAAAAAAAATAAAGATTATTCATAAGATTATCGAAAAAAATAAAAGATTTACTTTTTATTGAAACTAAGGAATTAAACTCTAATGTCAAACTATGTTCAACTAAATAATTGATAGAAATTAAATTCCTCTTAAAATCCAAAACAAATAAACAATCTTCTAAACATAAAGTCCTATTATTAAAAAAAAATAAAACAACTGGTTTTATGGTTTTTATTGAGATTAGCTCCTTGCTCCCAGTTTTAAGTATCTTTGTCCTTCTTCAATATAAATGTTATGTTTGAACCAATACAGAGAGTAACAAACATGATAGTGGCTCATTATTCAATGATCCATTTATCATTAAAATTATTTTCTAAACAAGCATCAACAACAAGCAAATTACCCATACTCGGCCTTATGGTGGCCTTTGGGAAATTCTATTTTTAGTATCATTTTTGTCCGCACTCGAGGCACTTTTCCTATGTCTTCTTTATTGTGTCTGATTTGGTAATTGGTATCATTGCCTTCTTTTTCTTGTTCTTATTTCCACCCTTAGGTTTCCATTTATGTTTAACATAACTCTCTATAAAATTGATACTACCCGACTCTTTAAAAGACTATTTAGCACTCACAAGCTCGTGGATAAATTGAATTGGAGTCTGATCTATCTTATTCATATTGTAATTGACTTTGAAATGATTGAAATATTTAGCCAGTGATTCCAAGATGAGATCTATCTTCATCTCCTTTTAATGTTTTGTCCCATCATTTCAGCTAGACTGATATGTGAAATTATTTCCAAACAATGATCTTTCACATGCCCACCAGTCATACATGTGTTAATCAAATCAGTAATAGTAGCTTGTCTCTCAAAAGCAGTACTTTTAGCAAACATTCCTTCGAGAGTCTAGATCATTTCTACTCCACTGTTGAGAGGTGTTATTTGCTGCCTCAAATGACTCACAACATTGGCAAGAATATAATACCAAAGTGAAGTATTTGCACGCATTCTCCCAATTTGTGTTTTTTGTTTTGGTTTTATTATTCGCACCAGCTTTCTGGATAGATGGAATAGGGGTATCTAGGACAAACTTGAATTTTTCATAATCCAGAATGATGTATAAGTTTGTTTTCCAATCTTCGAAGTTATTTCCATCCAATAATTTTTGATACAAAATCATAGCTAGAGGGTTAGAAAGATGTCATTATCTGAAAAAAAATTTATATATTGTGCACAATAATATCAACATGTATATCATACAATAAACATATATTTAATTAATCCAAAATAAAATTATATTTACTATTTATTATAAACAATGATTTAGTTTCCATAATAAATACTCACAGTGGGCAATATATTTATAACAAACTAAAATTTGAACATGAAATGAATTGTATCCTACTAAGGAAAGTCCTATAAAAAAAATTGGGGGGTCACTAACGGACTACTTTAATCCGAATCTCCTTTTATATATCCTTCTTTGATAATACTCTTTCATTTCAAGCATCGTTCATATCAAGCCCATAATAATATTATCAGAGTATCAGTGGGCGTTTAATAAAATTATCATGGTGTTTTAACTTTTGTTTAATTTTAAAATTCTTTTAATATCTAAAAGTATTCGATGGTGGGCTGGTCAATCTAATTATGATTTTAAAATACTTTATGTCCAATCAGATAAAACCTGATCATGGTTATCCGATGGGGTTTTGCATGACCATTCTATCATTTGAACCAACAAAATTTAAGGAATTTTTCCAAAATTATATTTATCTAGATTTTTTTTAAAAAAAATCCAAATTTAATTTTGCACATGTATAGCATTATTGCAAGATAATATGGAACCACCTGTTCTATATGACATGTTATCACAACCAAGCATGTAAACAAATAGAGATTAATAATTCATGAATAAACAAAATAATAAAGTAATTTACTTTAAACCTTAATCTATGGTTTTTCCTAAAAAAATCGAAGATATTTGAGTTAAAACTCAAAACTATTAACACACAACATGAAACCCTAGTCGTCAGAGGCATCATTCTTGTGCTACCACTAGTTTGGAGCCAGCTATAAAAGCATGACGTATGGAGGAGGAAGCATGTAATATCCGGTGGTCAAATCCCTCTCCACACGCCCTCATGTGCGGCCTGAGTGGCGGCGCCCACGCACGGCCTAAGCGGAGGTGCATGAATCCCATGTGCAGCCACTCGTGGAGGCGCGTAAAGGTGCATCCAGCAGTGATTTGGCCTGAATTTTTTTTTTCGACAGCTTCATCTCTTCCTTGTGCTTCTAACTATGGTGGTCATTTTCCATTTTGATATCTATAGCCTCCGCAACAACGCAAACAATCTCGCATGTATAATGTTCTCCATGAGTTCTTTTTTCGCTTCTGTTAGTCTTCAAGATTTTACAAAAATAATTTTATACCCTAATAAAAGGGTGTACAAAAATTCTAGATGATTGAGGAATTTAAATCAAGGAGGAAACCTAATCTTATGATTAGCTCCCTTGTTACAAACCAATGAAATACACAGAAAACTCTATCCTAAATTGAATGGAAAACCACAATTATTCAATAACCATCAATAAATAAAATCATATTAAAAATGCAAACATGCGATTCAACAATTATAGAAAACCTATGTGCCATATTTTTAATCAAACACCAAATTACATGGAATTGTTTAGATCAAATTGAATAATTAATAACACTGAATCTCTGATACCAATTGTTAGAATAATCAGCAGAAGCTAGGATCATCATGTGCTTTAGAAAACTCAATTTGATTTCTAAACAAATATATTCAGACAAATCATACCTTCTGAATCTGTAGAGAAGCTTGCACGAGATCCACAAATCTTCCAAACTATCCTCAGGGTGATGGAGTAGCGTGCGGGTGCTTGAATCACTAAGAAATGATCTCTTTTTCACTGGCTATTCACTTATGAGGATGTGTTCTAGGGTTGCATCATGTCTCTCTATTTATAGAGTGAAAGCCCTAGATAACCTAATAGCCATCGGCCCTCCACACCTTAGGGCCCAAGTCCATGTGTGAATCCTCAGAGTCTTTTAAACTATTTGGACTTGTTTATTTATAAAAAATCCCACACTATTATCCTCAAGAGAATACAAAACCATAACTTTTATGTTTGGGCTACTTACTAGTATCATGACATCTTTACAATATCATGATGAAATGATATATGAAAAAAGTCAAAGCTAGTGCTACAGTCGCTCATAGTTTTGCATAAATTTGAAAGATATGAAATACCATTTTTTATGCCATAGTCATTTTTCAGTGCTGTGGTTATATGATATGCATGAGAGATATTCTAATTGCCAAAGCCATTTTCCAGCATTATGACCAGGATGATGATCAAGAGAGACTAATGTCAATGTCATGGTCATTTTCTAATGCCATGGCCATTTCCAACAATATGACTTTATATGAAGAATAAACAAAATAAATGCATGAAGTTGTGACTACCTCTTAGAGCAATGACTATGTGTTAGAAAGATATTAGGCCTAAGTCTTGGCCATTATTCAATGTTGTAACTTTGTGTTACAAAAAAATTGGGTAATATTCCATAGTTATGGTCATATTCTAGAGTTGTGATCTAGAGTTTAACAAATTAAGGCCAAAGTGGCTACTTTCTTTTGAAATTCATCACGTTTTACTTAAAGTAATGTGGATCATCTAAGTATAAAAGAGGAGAGAGAAATTCTAGGGATTCTTCATTTCTTCTTCTTCCTCCATGCAACATGGAAATGCCATTACACAACAAGACTAAATTTCTTTTTTCCTAGGGGCTCCATTAGTAAGCTAGGAATACAAGACTTAATGTTAATTTTGATTGTTAGGGTGCATGACTCAAAAATCTCTCTCTTTGATAGATTCATTTTTTTTTTCAAAATAGCATCTCGTCTAGGGCCTATATGACTTAGTTTATGTGATGTGACATTAGTTTTTTACTAATGGATGTGTTTTGATTTATGCTGCATTATTTATATTGATGGATATGTGATTAAATATAACTTGAATTATAGTTTTCACTAGTGGTAAGTTTGTGTGAGATTTTCTTAGAGGATGATTATAGATAAATCACAAGGCTCACTTATGCATATGGTAAGAAATAAGTGACAACCCTTTCAACTATGATATACAAGATAACTTATATTTCTAAACCCAAAATTTAGGTATTTTTAATCATGAAAAGTATGATGCTCATGAAGCCAAAAGTATAAATATTTTTACATATTAATCAATTATACATATCTTAGAATAATTAGTTCTCGATTAGGATAGATATTATATGAAATATTTTACTAAGTGTTTCACCTTTAGTGTGAAAGTTGTATTGCCACAAAGGATGATAATAATAGGAAATCTTTGGGATATGTTGTGACTCATAAGATAATGGTTGTCATTATGATTTTCACTCATATGGTTCCTACTAGTAAAATTTGAAAGAAGCATATATTTATTATGCAAGTCTAGAACTTATGAAGCAAAAAGTATAAATGCTTATAAACCATGCTAATTCTGGGTCTTTATGATAAATGCAAAAAGTTTACATATGAAGTAACCATAAAAAGTAGTTGATGAGTTTCCTAATCTGTATGGATTGTGAAAAAATTGTAAGTAGAAATAATTTATTATATTGGTGGTGACATTTAAAGAGAATAACTACAAGGGGACAACTATGAGAGGGTTACCATTGAGATAGGTTCAATAGTGATAACAATCATATATGCCAAATGGTGAGGAGTCATTATAATAACCCAATATTTATTATATATACAAATAAAATATAATTATAACTAACTTAAATATATATCACATAAATTAAATAAATAAATCTATAGATATAAGATTAATTCAACTATCAAAAATATATATTTTACTATAATTGAATCGTCTTACTATTGGATAACAAAACAAAAGTCATATTTACTACTTGTATGATTAGTATATTTGTGGATCTCTATTAATGATATAC
The DNA here is from genome assembly GCA_029783825.1 of Sapria himalayana. NCBI lineage: Eukaryota > Viridiplantae > Streptophyta > Magnoliopsida > Malpighiales > Rafflesiaceae > Sapria > Sapria himalayana. The sequence continues at coordinate 1,142,740 of JAREIK010002134.1, forward strand.
TCTCACTAATGAGCTTTTCAAATGATTTCTTACTAATAAAATTTGGCATCATAATTAAGGTGTAATAAGTTTTAATACTATTGCTAGAAATTATTTAATTTAGTTGTTCAATGTGAGTTGATGTAATTATCTTTATGAAAGGATAATTCATTTTTAGTAGATTAGATAGTATTGAGTTTGATAAATCTTCTTAAATCTAAATGCTTGTCTTATCAACTTGTTTGGAAAGTAGATATTTGTATTTTAATATTTTACTTATGTCAATTTCATTATTTTTAGCCAAGAAACTACAGATCAAAATGTTTAAACAATCTTTCCACAAAAACTTAAAAATTTCTAAGTAGCTGAAGAAGATGAATGAAGCATAAAAAAATTGTTTAGGTAATGATGAGACAATAGCGAGCAAGAATATTACAAACTATCAATATGAGGAGACTTATTATGCTTAACATAGTGACTTCTATCATGCACCTTATGGTAACTAGGTTCAACACTATTATCAGCTAGAAGAAAGTTTTATAGAGTGGAGATATGAAAGGCATGAAGAGAGTACACTTCATGATTCTCATCCATCACTCAAATTTTCATTTGCATCTAAGCTTGATGAATTACTAATTGAATTGAGAAGATCCAACAAAATTAAGGAAAAGAGGGAGAGATGATAGGATTAGATAAATAAAGTAACTTACTTGGTTATATTTGAAGAAAGTTAAGCATCATAAATCTTTATGGATAATAAGGAGATAGTTGTGGTTGAGAATTTAGGAGAGAAAATTGAAGATATTACCTCAATCATTCAAGAAGATGAAAATAAAGTGAATAATAAAATATCTATGGCTAATACAAAAATAGTCAGGGTAAAGAATCTAGAAAAGAAAATTGAAAATACATTCTCAATCATTCAAGAAGAAAAAGATAAGCTAAATAATAAAGTTTTAATATTTGATACGAAAAAAGTTGTAGAGAAGTATGAACAAAAAAAAAAAGTCAAGACATTGGGAAATGTCATTGCTAGAGAAAAAACAAAGAAGAGATCCAAATTTGCCTCTTGGATGAGGTCATCAAGATGATTGCTTATTCAATATCCACATCTAATACTGAAAGTACAAGAAGGAAAGAGGTAAAATAATATACTGAGAAGTTAGATTAAGCAAAAAAGATTTTTGATGGAGGAAAGAAAATTTTGATAGTCTATCTGCATATATTAAATAAAGTGTTATTTGAAAGGTAACTCTAGAGTTTTTTTGTTTGTATTATTTGATTGATGAAGTGTCTTAGTTGTGAGAATAATTATTACATTTACATAGTCATGCCTAAATCTCCACACAAAAGAATCACACATTCAAACTAGCTATAATTCTTAATTTTATTTTTACCCAAAGCTTTGATAGTATTTTCCGTAATATGATTTTATTGTTACAGAAAGAAAAACCTATTATAAGTTTAATGGTAAAGTCATGGTAGTTTTTCATTGTCATAACTTTGGTGCTATAGAAAGAAGAATATTATAGAAGCCATTTGGAAATGTCATGACCGAGACATAGTGTCATGACTTTGAAGGAACTAGTTGACATAGTACCATAACTTTTCATTTGTATAAAAAAAGTAAGCCATTGAGTTGAGACATTCACTAACTAGATGACAACTCTAAATACCTAACCCTAATTAATTCCTCCATAAAACTTTCCTAAGCCTATTTTGATACTATGACAACCAAACCCTAAATCTTCTAAGCTTTTTGATTTAGAAATGGAAGAGGAATAAACCTACAAAGAAAAATATCATATAAATGAGCCATAATGAAAAAGAGAAGAGACAGAAACCTAGCACCACAAAAATACCACCAAAACCCATTGTGCTAATAGCAACTTTGGTTGCAAATATTGGGCAGTGTTGTATCGATACTATTCTATCAAAGAAAGGCTTTTTTAGAGAAAAGGGATTCAATAAATTCATCCTACCTTTTGGAAATATTATCAAGACTAGAAATTAGGTATTATCTTGTACACATAGAGAATGAGTCAATGCTTCGATTATGAAGAAATTTATGCTAATTTAGAAGATAAGCGAGGGAAAACATGTTATGTGAAAGATATTTTGGTGCACTTTGGTAGGGAGATAATTAATGAGTTGCTTGAATTCTTAGGAGCTAATGATAACATAGATTTTAAATCCCTCCATGGGCAATCTAATTTTCTAGCTATCACTAGTTTGTTGATAGATGAAAATGACACATGGAGGGTGACTTTTAAGATAATATATGGATATTTAATGAAGAGAAAACTCATGTAAGTGATTAAGGTTTGATTGTATTTTATATACTTATTTATATCACTGACTTTCCATGTCTCAATGATCATTTAGGAGAGAGTAATTTTGCTACATGCCATCATCATTGGTTACCATTTTAAGTGAGGAAAGTTCTAGATAAATTGATTCTTGGGTTCCTCAAGATGAATTTTTTTGCTAACTTATTTACCATTACTTTATCACATTGTTATCTCTAGATTAGAGAGTTCCTATGGATGATCATGATGATGCAATGTGTTAGATGATGTCCACATGATATTGCTGGGAGTTAAAATGGGAATAGAAGGACATTGAAAGAAGAAGAAATCACTGTTTGAATGGGAAGGACTAATAGAAAATTTTGAAGAAGGCTCATCTTTTACTGGATTTGACATGCAAAAGATGGAAAAAAAGGGGAGGAAGGCAAAAAGAGGAGCATTTAGTAAAATGTGATATTTTTTCTGCATTTAGTAAAATGTGATATTTTTTCTGCATTTAGTAAAATGTGCAGCAAATTGCTAAAAGAAACAATGAAGAATCAAAGAGGAAGATCAATTTCCTATGCATAATGCAGAAGAAGTTGGAAAATATGATACAGTGTGGGAAAAGCATCTCTATGAAAAAAGATATATCTTTTATAATAATACAAGAAAAATTGAAGATAGGATCTACAAACTCTTAGAAGAAGGAATAAGATGCCTGGATATTGGATTGATGGGCAATACTAAATTATTTGGGGTACTATACGAGGCCATCATTATAAATTGGAAGAGATTAATGAAAAAAAAATAGACGATATAAATGTAAATGAAATAAAACATTTGGAGGTCTAGTGAATAGAAAAATTAGAAAAATATAGTAAAAATCAGAAAGATTTATATTTTGTGATGAAATGCATTAAGTGTTTACCAAATTTGATAGGACAAAGATAAGAGATACTTTGTGATATTTTGGAATAAAACTTAGATTGGTGAGCTACACGAAAGGGAGATTCATAGAGGTAATCAACTTCTTTGTCACCATTTGAGCACTCAAAGTTAGATTTCATTTTTAAGAAATATGATGCTAAAGATAAATTATACTAGCCAAATTCATCACCTCATTGGTTTATATTTTTGTTATTTATTTTTAGATTGTGATGTTGTACCAATTGTGTTGAAATGATTTCAAATGTAATAATATTGTTTTTTGTTATAGAAGACATAATTGGTGCTCAAGGATGAGTAATTATTTTTGTGTGTGAGTTTGTTCAGTGTTCAAAATACAAACATTCTTAGTTATTTTTGTGAATTTTGATGATATGTCAGAAGAAAATGAGATATGAATGGATCAATTTCATGATTTTAGAGTTTTAGTGGATTTTGATGAATATTCATGCAATTGATAGCTTTGTGAAGATGTTTAGATGATGGACAGAGTTTGGAGTTTCAAGTAGTTTTAGTGTTCATTCTTAGTCAAAATTCTATCTAATTGGTCATGAAAATCCTTGTATGCCAATGCCACAACCCTACCACTCATCAGCACAATCCTTAAACTATGCAATATATTCTTCATGGCTATGATAGTATTATGGAGTCATAACCACACTTATAAAATTTTAATAGTTGTGACATTAATTTTAGATCATAACAACCAAGTATCCTAGGGTGCTAAAGTTGCAACTATGTTATAGTGATATGATTTTATTTTATTTTTGCTAGTCTTAAGTTAGAGTCATGATTTTTTTATAAAGTCATGACTTTTGAGTTATAATAATGATACTACTAATTAGACCAAAACCATGGTAATTATTTAGCGACTTGACTTATTACTTAGGGTATTACTCGAGTAATACTATTCTTCAAGACAATGGTTCTTGTCATCATGAGAATACAAAGTCACAACTTTTATGATTGGGCTAATTATCAGTGTCATGACATATTTGTAGTGTTGTAGCAAATGACATATGACAAAAGTAAAGTTTGGTATTGCAGCCACTCATAATTCCATGGAAACTTGAGGCACATGAAGGTCATTCCTTATGTCATGGTCATTTTATAGTATCATGATCATATGATACACATGAGAAACATTCTCAATACTATAACTATTTCTGAATGTCAAGGCTATATGATGATCAAAAAATACCTATGCCAATGCAATGACCATTTTCTAGTGTCATGGCCATATTACAATATAATAGGGCATTTACAATGTCACAACCATTCCCAGCAATATGGATTTATATGAAGAATAAGAAAGATAAATGCTTGAAGCTGCAACCACCTCCTAGTGATGCATCTTTATGTTATAGAGATATTAGGTCCAATTCATGGTCATTGTCCAATGACATGACATTGTATTTTAAAAATATTATGTACACTTTATAATCACATCTACTTTCGAGAGTCAAGATCTTAAGCTTAAAATATGAAAAACAAAATCATGGTTTTTTTAAAAGCTGCCATCCTACTTTAAGAAATACATAATCATCTAAGTATAAAAAAAGAAGAGAGAGAAATTCTAGGTATTCCTTCATTCTTCGTCCTCCATGCAAAAAACTAAGTCCACATAATAGCTACCAAACCCTTAGGGTGAATTTGCACTACCAAGGAGCTCCACAAACAAGTGATACAAGACTTATACTTATACATAGAGTTGGGGGCATAGCTCTCAAACTCCCCTCTCTAAGATAGATTTCGGAATATCTATCAAAATAGTGTGTGATCTAAGATTTTTGTAACTTAGTTTATGTGATGTGATAATAGTTTTATATTAATGGACATGTTTTGATATATGGTGCATTATTGATATTGATGGATATATGATTAAATATAACTTGAATTAAGGTTTTAATTACTTATAAATTTGTGTGAGATTGCTATGATGAATAGTGATATAGGTAAACCATTAGGATCACTCATGCAAATGGTAGGAAGGAAGTGATAGTCTTTTTTTGACTATAATGCATGAGATAAACTTATACATTAAAAACTAAAATTTGGGTGTATTAATTATTGTGAGTATGGTGCTTATGAAGTTAAAAGTACAAATACTTTTACATGCAAATCCATTATATACATCTTAGAAAAATTAGTTTTCAATTGAGATGGACATTATATAAAATATTATCCTAAGGGTTTTACTTTTAGTATGTGAGTCACATCATTATTGAGGAGGGTGGTGATAGGAAATCCTTGAGATATGCATAAGTATGTTGTGACTCATAAGGTGAAGACAACCCTTGTGAGTTGCTTTTACTCTTATATTTCCCTTTAGTGAAACTTGAACGAAGCATATCCATCATCTCAATACAATTCTTACCGAAACATATTTAACTTCTGAGTTCTAACGAGATCTAGTGTATTATTATTGGTATGGTCACATCTTAGTTAAAAAAAGCTCATATTAATTATGCTAGTAAGTTGCTTATGAAGCCAAAAATATATGCTTACAAATCATGTCAATTCTCAATCTCTGTGACACCTAAAGTCAATGATTAAAAGTATATATAAGAAACAACCATCAATGATATTTGATAAGTTACCTAAAATGTATGAGATTGTGAATGCCTCTTGAGCAAAGATGATTTTTTGTCTTAATAGTGATATACCAAGGAGACAATTATGAGATGACATAGATCACTATTGGGATGAGTTAAATGGTGATAACTATCTTGTATACCTTTAAGAAAATTAGTCTTTATATAACAACTCAACCTCATTATGTGTCCAAACATAATATAATTTGTATTAACTTAAATTTACATCATATAAATTAAATGAACAAACCCATTGATCTAAGATTGGCTCTACAATCCAAAATATCTATTTCTAGAAATGAGTTGCTTATTGTTAAATAACCAAACTATCAATATAATTTCTATTTGATCAATATATGCACATAAGTCCTCTATACTGCTTGTATGACTAATGTACTTACATATCTTTATTGATGAGATACTCTCGCTAACAAGCTTTTGAGATACTATCTGTCTAACAAAATTTGATAATGTAACAAAGTCAAAACAATGTGTGCGATAAACTTATAAATTAAAACTTAAAATTTGGGTATGTTAATTATTATGAGTATGCCACTAATGAAACTGAAAGTACAAATAATTTTAGATATTAATCTATCGTACATATTTTTAAAAAACTAGTTCTCAATCGCATATATATTTTATAGAATGTTTTTTGAAGGGTTATTCTTTTAGTATGGGATCACATCAACATTGAGGAGGGTGGTGATATGTAATCCACATGATATGTGTGAGTATATTGTGATTTACAAGTTAGTGATTTATTATGATTTATTTTAACTCGTATTGTTCCTTCCAATGAAACTTTAGAAAAATATTTGTTAATTGTATAAATATGTCACTTATGAAGCTGAAAATATAAATACTTATAAACCATATCAATTCTTAGTCTTTATGGTAGATGAGGTTGGAGAATAAAAATATACATATGAAGTAACAGTCAAGGTAATTGATGAGTTGTCTAAAAGGATATGAGCTTGTGAATGATGCTTAAGTAGAGATGAATTATTGTCTTAGTTATAAATTACTAGTGGCATAACTATGAGGGGATCATTATCGGGATGGATTCAAATGGTAATAACCACATTGTATATCATTAAGGTAAAGAGTCATTACAAAACAACCCAACCTTTATTCTCTAATAATACTTAATATAATTAAAACTATTTGAACATATATCACATAAAGTAAATGATCAAACCCTAAAATCTAAGATTTATATCAAAATTTATAAATATCTTATTTACTAGAATCAAGATATCTTATTATTGGTTGACCAAATTATCAAAATAATTTTTATAGGATCGATATCTAGATGAAAGAACTCTTTACTACTTGTACAACCTATATACTTTTGAATATTTATTGATGAGATATTTTCACTAAAAAGCTTTTGGGATAGATGTGTCAGCCATACCAGGCAGCCCAATCATAGTCCATGACACAATACATTTTAATCATGTCTTGTCTGACACAACATAGTAAAGAACTATGCATGGTCCAGGACCATGTCGGCTCATGGCACAACTCACGCTATGTTGGGATGGTGCAAGCCATACCTCATGCTTAGCTAGGCATGACTCATGTACTTAGCCTAGTGCCATGGTTCACTAGCCTTGTGACTTAGGACCGACTATGTTCAAGTCTTGGGTCACATGTCTAGTCCCATCGAGTGATCACCTGAAGGAATAGTTTTTTAAATAACTACTTAAGCTGGATATCTTTTATATGACTCGTTGCATTTGGGCGGCCAGGCCTCCCCTATCCTAGCCCATTATGTTTTCACACAATGGGTTCTAACAAGGTCAATGACAAGTGTGGCCTATCTTTATCCCTATCATCTTATATAGTGATAAAAAAATTATAGATCTAGTGTTATAGTAGCTATCAAATTTCTTTTAATAGTTATTGTGGCTAGAATTCAATGGCTGTCATGATTTTGGCCAAATTATAAATGAAAAAAAACTTCAAAAAAAAAAATAAAAAAATCTTTTTTAATAATTTTGAATTAATCTTTTCTATTTAATTAGAGAAAAAGAAATTTTATAGTTTAATGCTAAATTTCTTCTTTTCTCTTTGTGCCATCCTCACTACATCTTTGAAATTTAAATATTAGATATATTAGTTTTTTAGATTATGATTTATGATTTATGCTTACACAATTAAAATAGATGGTGGTGTGGGTGTGTTGTGCCCTGTGCAACTTGGCTTGAAGATAGATTTTACAAAAAAGGAGTATGTAGTATGGTACTAGTTTTTTTTTGTATTTTTCAGGGAGTTTATTTACTTTTACTTTTATAATTTATTTAAAAAATAAAAATAGTTAACAAAATCACATAATGAATTTAATGATAATAAATATGATATTGACGTAGATGTAGATATCAATGAATATCCTACCAAAAGGTATGTGGTTGAAACTATATTTTCTCTAATGACCTCAACTCAAACCTATTTTGCTACCTAAAAAATAAAAAATTAGGTGAATATCAATAGTATGGATGTACTTTAAAATATTAAAAACAAAAAATTCTAGGAGTGTTGATAAAGAATTAGCATAATATATACATATCAAAAGATATATACATATAGAAGTATTTATATATCAATACACCTAAAGACACATGCTAATCAATATACCAAAAAATATGGTACATTAGATCTGAGGAAAATCCAACTTAGTGGTAGAGTCTTTTAAGCTGTATCTAATTCAACTTCATTGACCCCCTTACCCTTCACATATCACAATAGTTTTGGAAGAAAATACATGGCCAATCTAATTATGATCACGAGTCTCCTGATTAGTTTTTTGGAATATCCTAGGATAGTTAATATTATGCAGACATATTTCTATCCTACGTATCATAAGATTCCTAGGTTTGTGTGGACCTATGAATATTATAAATTAGAAAAATAATTAATAATTAATGAATTTAAAAAATTTAGTAGAGTGGTGTCTGTAACGTTCAATAATATTTGAACAAGTTGCAATGAAGCATCATTTATATGCTTTACTACCCACTATGTAGATTTTAAATGGAAACTTAAAAAAAAAAATTTATAATTTTCTGAGATTTTTTGTCCTCATAATGGCTCTGTCGCATAGGAGTGTATGAGATGGATCTTTAGGGAATATAAAATTCAAAATAAAATAGTTAGTATCACTTTTGATAATACTTTTAATAATGAAGTAGCTATTAGTTTGTTTATTAGGACTATTAGAGATGAGCCATTAGGTAAGATATTTCATGTTAGGTGTATGTGTCATATAATTAACTTGTTAGTACATGTAGGAATAAAAATAATTTATCTTATATTAGAAAAAATAAGAAATTTACTAAAATAGATACCTAGTAGACAACATGAGTTTAGCAACCTATGTCTATAAAGCTAAAAAAGAAAAAATTCCTAACTGATATCAGTCACCATTAAAATAATATCTACCTTATGTTGGAGTCTTGTATTGGTTACCAACATAGGATATCCAACTAAGTCAAAAGTAAAAGTGAAGAACTTATTATTGATGGTTTATATTCTGATACATAAATTTCAATTATGAAATTCTTGAAATTTTTTTACGACACAATGAATATGTGTTTACTTGTGTATACTCGCACCACTTACATTATACATGGATGTGTGTACAATATTTAGTAGCATGTTTAGCAAGTATATATGTCACATTGCATCTATTCAAACTTTGAAATATTGGTCGTCCATTCTAACTTTGTATTATTTGGTTATCTCAATGGATCATATGATAATGGTAGAAGGGATAGAAAATATTTTGACATACATATCGACGTGCATGACTAGGTACATGAACATGAATAGTTCATTCATAAAAAAATAACTAACTTATTTATATATTATGATACTCGGAATGATAGTTATAATTAGATTCCCAGTATGGACATGGACACCATATTCAGAGTTGATAACATCTCCATTTAATTAGCTACAGGCAAATGATGAGGTGGTTTATCAAATAGAAGTGAGTTATCTTAGTACGTAGATACTGATTATTAATCTAACAATCACATGATGATAAGAATTTGCATATTTTACTATGATTGAAATCATATGAATCTACCTATTCCATGCTATTTAAGTTGACATGTGATCTATTGACCCCTATGATGTCTAAAATAACATTGGAGTCTACTAATTTTATTAAAGCTAATATTGTTTTAGATAGGAGATCAAGATTATGACCATATATCATAGTGGTACTTGCATATATGAAAGACTAAGAATATTTAAGGTTTAGCATTTAGGATAAGACTTAAAAGATGAAGGAAAAAAATAATTCATAGGACTTAGAGATTGAGGATATTTAGAGCACTAGCAACATCTTCAGATGCATTCATGATATGATGATGATTTATATCTCCATCCATATTACTATACAACAAATACTAATTGTTATTGATGATTCTTGAATTATGTGATACTTATACTATGCTATAGTGATAGTAATTATTTTTGTTTCCATTTTTATATTACATAATGATTTATGTATTATTGATGTATTAGACATTGAATTGCAGTTTTTATTATTTTCATTTTTGATCTTTTTTTCAATATAATTTATGTTTTATTTATATTATGTTTTTGTTTCATTTATACTTAATTGAAATTAAATAACATTTTTAATCTTTTATTTGAGCCAAACAAAAAAGAATGTCAAGTTATGATCACATTATCATGATTTAAAATTTAAATTTATGTTGAAATTCAAAAGTAAAGCCCAACTGCCCAAGCACAAGCTTCTCGGGGGGCAAAAAAACCTAATATGTGTTGGCATGAATTAGCCTGAACCAGCATGACCTGCTCTAGGTCCTGCATGGCTTGCACTTAGTAGGCTAACCATGATGTCATTCTGTGCTAGACACAACACGGTGGCATGTCCATGCCACACTATAAAATTATCCTGGCACTACATGGTCATTTGATACCTCTATTTTGAGAAACTATTTAACCAATAAAATTAGCTAGTAAAATAAAGACAACAATTTTTTGGCATAGCTACCTTGGATTTTTTAGTTTGGTTGGTCAATGTGAGTTGACATAATTATCCTTGAGAAAAGATATTTCTTTTTTAGAAGTTTAAATAGCATTAATATTGATAAACTTTCTCAAATTTAATGGTTAGTCTTGTTATCTTGGTTGAAAAGTTAATAGTTATGTTTTGTATTTTGCTTATATCTTTTTATTTATTTTTTAGCCACCTTTTATGAGTAGAAGGTCTAAGACTAAGCAAACATTTTTGAACCCATAAAATCAAGATACAAAAAGAGTAATTTTAAAACAAAGAGATAATAAAGAACTTATACAAAAAATTAGTTGTAATAAAGAGCCTTAAAGCAGCAATTAGTAAGCTATCTAACATTCCATCCACTACCATACATTGGGAGATTAATGGTGGCCAATGATGATGGAAAATTATTCTATTTTTTAGTTGGAACCAATGGAAGCAAAATTTTTTGAGTTGAAAATATGTTTGATAGTGATGGTTCAATAGTATTACTACCCTAAAAGTATATTAGAGAATTTTAGAAAATAAGTTGTGATATTTTTATAGTTATGTGATATGGTAAAGATGATTGGAGTTAACCCTGATACAATAAAATTATATGTATTCTCATTCTCATTAAGGGATAAGACATGGATTTGGTTCTAGTACTTATCCCATGGATCCATTGAGAGTTGGAATGAATTAATGATAGCCTTTCTCAATTTAGTTTTTCATACTTCAAATCACTATTAAGTTATAGAGAAGATAAGCCAATTTTGAATGGATGAGCATGAAACTTAGTGATGTATGGGACTATTTTAAGGAGCTATAGAGGAGGTGTCCTCAACATGGGTTCAAATTATTGTTCCAAACCCACACTCTTTACAATGGGCTAATATATATGATGAGGTGCACAATAGATATGGTTGCTGGTAGTTCAATTATGAAAATATCTTTGGAGGAGGCATATTACTTATTTGAGAAGCTAGAAAAGAATAACTACCAAACTCTAATTGATTATTTCATATGGAGAATATGAAAGTCGGATCCAAAATATTGGACAAGCTTCAAAGATATTTTGGGAATAAAGAAATAAATTATAATAATCAAGGAAGATCAAACTTGAATAGTCAACTATCACAAATAAAGAAAAATCAATTTTGTAAGAAAGCATGAATACCATATTATTAGAATTGATAAAGAGAAATTATTACCAATACACTCGAATGGAGAAGCTTGAAGCAAGATTATATCACACAAGTTCGACAATGAGGAATAAGAGAATAAAATTGAATAATTAGCATTATTGACAATTGAAAATGAGTTAATGAATTGATAAGTGATACTGAGTAAAATCCAAAGAATTACTTTTTTATATTACTGGGAAGTAGAAAAGAGCTACAAGGACAATGCGTTGAGAAAAAATATTATAAAAAATTTGGAGATGATTGTACTATAACTTTTCCAAAAGTCATAGCTCCCACTAAAATGTTCTTATAATTATGACTTTCATTGAAGATATTTTCAAAGATGAAGGTTGTAATTCCATGATATCTAACATAGCCATAACTCTTTAGAAAGTACAAGCTCAATTGTCACCCCAACTCTGAATGAAGAAAGCAAAGAAACAAAGTAATAGATGGAGGTTACCAAAGGCTTTGTAGATAAAAAAATAAATCTTAATAAAGTTAATGGTAAGTTCTGCTAAATTTTCCATTTCTACAGTATTTTAGAAATGGGAAATTGAATGAAAATTTGAAAAGTTTTTCAATATTTTCTAGAAACTAGAAGTGAATATACTATTTGCTGACGCTCTAGCCTAAATGCTGAACTATGTGAAGTTAATGAAAAATATTATGAATAGTAATAAAAAGTTAGAAATGAAATATACGTGACCATGATTATGATTGAGAAGTGTAGTGAAAATATTCAAAGAACATATTTGAGGAAATTGAAATACCCTAGAAGTTTTACTAAACCTTTTACCATCGAGAATCACATATTTCAAACGGTATTATTTGACTTGGAATCAAGTGTCAACTCGATTCTATTAACAATTGCGTGAAGGTTGAATCTCAAAAAAATTACTCCAATCTCTCTCTCACTTAAAATGACAAATAAGACTATCAAGTACCTTGATGAGATTATTGAATATGTTTTGATTAATGTTGATATCTTTGTTTTTCTAGTAGATTTTGTTATATTGGATATGTCAGAAGATAATTATGCACCATTAATTTTGGAATAACTATTTTGGAAACTTGACAAATCCATATTGATGTCAAGAAAGGAGAATTCATTCTCTGTATGGGTAAGGAGAAAATAAAGGCTAATCATTATAAATGATTGTGAGGTCTAGATGATGATGAGATAGGTTGTTAGAGAATACATAATCTCATTCATACTGTAATTCAACTAAAATTGGAATTTCAATGAAAAAATTTTATAGAAGACTAATTACCAGATGAAGGAAATAACATGGAAGAATAACTTTAGAGCTTTGGAAGTGATGAAGATGTAGAAGATGATGAGGAAGAATTATTTTTGAGTTGTTAAAATAATAAAAAAAAGAAAGATGTTAGCTATGAGATTATGACATTATTCGAAGCCACAACCTCAGAGGAATCTAATACAAATGACTTAAAAAAGGTTGAGGGAAAAATAAACAAAGATAAGGTTGAGATAAAAATTATGGATGATCCCTTCAAAGATAAAGCCGCAACTATGCACAACACCATGACTTTATAGATAGAGAAACAAATTCCAAAAAAAAAACTCAAAGATTAATCCATGGTTGTGAACATTTCCATGACTTAAAGGTGTCAAATGGGACGTGTCGGGCCGGCCCGACTCGTCTTTAGCTGCCCGATTATGCTTCCGTGCTAGGTCAGGCACGACACGATTTTGTGGAGGTCAGCCCGGCATGGGCCCGTGGCACGAATCCACCGGGTTCGGCACGGTCGGGCCTAACCCCTAATTTAAAAAAAATTAGGGTTTTAGCACACGCTGCCACGTCGCTGCACTGCTGCACCGCTGAACCCCTAAATTAAAAAAAAATTAGGATTCCAGTGCCCGCCATCACGCCATGCACTGCAGAAACCCTAATTTTAAAAAAAAATTAGGTTTCAATGGTGCGTTTCCATGCCACCATGCCGCCGCAATTTTTCTTCACTATGGGGCTCGATGAGTCTTGCCTGTTGGGCTTAGCTTTTGCCGCTGGGGTGGTTTCTCAGCTCATGCCGAGGTATCGTGTCAATGGGCTAGGCACGACACGAGGCCCGGTTGGCCTCGGCACGGCTCGGCATGGTCGGTGCGATGGACAGGCATGTCATGGGCACGGGCACAGAAAATTTTCATGTCGTGCCGGCCCAGGCACGTTCGAATTGTGCCGTGCCTCGTGCCAGACCAGGCCAGCCCGGCCCTGTTGACACCTCTACCATGACTTTTGATGTTACATAATAAAATGGTTTATCTGAAGCTCAAGGACAAAGTCATAGATGTGCACATCACCATTACTTCGGTGTTACAAAATGAATTTAACTAAAAATAGCTCAAGGACAAAGCCACAACTATGCACTATACCACAACTTTGGGGTTATAGAATGAAATGGGCAAAAAAAAGCTAAAATACAAAGCAATAGGAATGCTTAGTACCCTGACTTTTGGGATACAAAAAGTAAAGAGCCAAGCTAGCACTAAAGAAGAAGCCATGATATTCACCAAAGAAGAAAAGGCATCAAGAGGAAGTATGGTTGAAGTAATACAAAGAAAAGAAATAAAAAATGAGGTAAAATAGTATAATGAAAAGCTAGCATGAACTACAAAGATTACCAATAAAGGAAATAAGGTATTAATGGTCTAGCTATTGATATTAAACATAGTACTGCTTAGGAGGCAACACAAGAAATTGATATTAAATACCCTATATCCATAACATAAATGATTGTATAGACCTAACTTCTCACTAGTATAGTCACAAAACTGAAACCATGTCATGAATATCAATGTGTCTACTAAAATTAACTCAACTATTTATATATACTATGACATTCAAACCTAGTCATAAAGAAAAATATATATTTTTTTGAGATGAATTGTAGTTTTTCTGAGGGGAAGTTTTTGCTCAAGGATGAGCAATAGTTATATAGTGTGAATTTGTTTGATATTTAAATTGCAAAATATTTTTGAGTATTTTGATACTTTTAGATGATGTGTAAGCTATTATGATTTCGTTACTCTAGCTAATTTAATTAGTTAAGTGATATCCCAAATGCTTGTTAACAAGGGTGTCTTGTTAATAGAGATTCGCAAGTACATTGATCATATAAGTAGTATAATAGACTTTCATCCAGATATCAATCTTTTAGGAATAACATTAGTAGTTCGGCTCTTCAATAAGAAAAAACCCATTTTCAGTAAACTGGATACTCAGATTGTTAAATAATCTTAGATCCATGGTTTGTAGATTTAGTTTATATGATGTT
Source organism: Sapria himalayana (assembly GCA_029783825.1). Taxonomy (NCBI): domain Eukaryota; kingdom Viridiplantae; phylum Streptophyta; class Magnoliopsida; order Malpighiales; family Rafflesiaceae; genus Sapria; species Sapria himalayana. The sequence continues at coordinate 1,158,050 of JAREIK010002134.1, forward strand.
GTTAAGTTGCTTGACATATGTTATATTATACATAAAAGAAGGTCGAGGTATTATGCAACGACTTCTTGCTCAAATAACATACAAGGTGTTTGTAACCATTAAACCATTCCCATCGGTGGTTCTCTCATTGTAGTCCCCTTGGTACTTAACTATACAGACAAAAATTCATCTTCACATGAGGATCATTCATAATTTTATGCCTTTTAGGCAACTTCATCAATAGCCCTTGAAGGTTGCTTCATATGAAAACTCTTATTCTTTGACCTATATCATCATAAAGACCAATGATTAACATGATTCATAAGTGTTAGCACTCTTAGCTTAATAATTTTAATACTCATGATGATTAACATACTTAAATTTTAAAGTTTGATGATAGGTGTATCTCATGCATCACAATTAGAAAAGTTGTCACCACCCTCCTATTATATGTCTTAATGATCCTCGTAGTTTACCTTCACTATCAATCATGACAACTTTAGACAAACTCACTTAAAATAAATCAAACCATTAATAAATCCATAATATAAACCAATAACATCACATAATTCAATATACATAAATCATAGCCCATGCTAATTACATACAAATTTTAGTATCTATCCTTAGAGGAGAGGGGTTTGTGAGATGTATTCCTTAATTTTAGAAATTAACATAAGTCATGCATCCCTTACTTTCTTGTGGAACCACTAGGGAGTAAACAATTTTTCCATGAAGAATGAAAAGAAATAGAGAGATCATTTGAAATTTTTTAACTTCCACTTTTATACTCAGACTTCTTTGCATTACTTAAAGTAGGAAGTCATGACTTTTAAGAATAAGCTATAATTGTATCATTTATCTCATTATCTCAATGTCATGATTCTAGAAAACTACAATGACTTTTTTCAACATATTGACTTTTTTCAACATATTGACTTTTTTCAACATATTGACTTTTCTGTAACATAAAATCTCTATGTAGAAATGACCATAACTTGGGCCTAATCTCTTTGTAACATAAAATCATGATATTATAAAATTGATGTGGCTTCATGCCTTCATTCATTTGTATTCCATAGATGAAACGACCATAACTTGTCTCATATAAATATAATTTTTCTAATTTTGGTATGAGTACTTGTGATTCTATTATTTTTTATTTTTCAAAAGTAATGACTTTATAAAATTATCAAAATATACAAAAATGTATGGTAAATTTAAAACTGAACATAAACATGGGAATGAAACATAAATGGATCAATTTCACAACTTTGAAGTTTTGGTAAAATTTGATGAATAGTTATAAAATTAATTGATTTTTGGAGTCTTTTAACTACTTGGTAGATTATGACTCATTAAGTATTTTCAGTGTCTATTCTTGGATGGAACTCTACTAATTAGCTATCTTAATATTTGTATATCATGACTCTACCACCTCATTAGTATAATCATTCAACTATATAATATATTCTTTTGTGACTATGATATTATCATAGAGTAACAAAAATACTTATATTATAACAATAAAATAACTATAATATTAATTTTATGCCATATAAATCAATTACACAATAAGTGCTAAAAAATATGATCACTTCATAGCTCAACTACTTTATTTTTTACAAGGCTCTAAAGTCTCAGATAAAGTCATGACCTTTTTATAAAGTTGTGACTTTTAAACTATAGAAACTTGCAAAGCCAAAACTACTTAGGCCAAATTCATAATAATTATTTAGCACCATGACTTTTGGACACAATATATTATAGAGGGCATTTACATTCATTGATAGTGCTATGACCTTTTTTGTAGTATTAATGCCATATGATATATGAGAGAGATCAAGGCTAACACCATAACCAATCTCAGCATCATATCCATTAGATGCACAATAGAGAGCATTCTTTTTGTCATAACCATTCTCATCATTATGGCCATATGATTCACATGAGAGATAATTTCCAATGCCATTTTTACTGACATAGCCATATAATTAATGAGAGAGAGAAATTCTAAAGCAGTGGTCATTCCTAATATTATGACTTTGAGTTACATAAAGATTGGGACACATTCCATAGCCATGACTACTTTCTAGAGTCATAACCTCAAGCTCAAGAAATGAAGGTCAAGTTATGATTTTATTTTATATTCATGATTTCAACATAAATAAATACAAAAATATTAGAGTATAAAAAAGGAAATAGAAAACAAGAAGCAAATCTTCTTCTTTCCATGCACCAAGAAGAAATCAAAGTGCAACAACCAAACCCTAAGTGTGATCTTCATACTCCCTAGGGTCACTAAAAATAAGACATAGAAGTAAGATATAAACTAAACCCTAGAATTAGCGGTGCAACTCTCAAACCCTTCCTCTCTAGAGTAGATTCTTGAAAATCCATCAAAATAACATGTGGTCTAGGGTTTATATAATTTTATTTATTTGTATATAAATAGTTTTAATATTGTTAAATATGTTTGATTTATGTTGTAGAATAGAAATTAATAGATGCAATAAATAAATAGAACTTGAATTAAAGATTTGTCTATTAATAAATTTGTAAGAGTTATTATAGTGGATGGTAATAAGTAAATAATGAGGTTCATTATGTATATGATAAGAAGGAAGTAATAGTACTTCTAACTAGGATATATAAGATAAACCTAACTCAAAATTTGAGTATATTAATAATCATGAGTATGGTGCTCATGAAGACACAAATATGAATACTTTTACATACCAAATATATTGTACATGTTTTAGAAAAACTAGTTCTGAATTGAGGTAAATATTTTGTAGAAAATTTTCTTAAAAGTTTTATTTTTAGGGTAGGCATCACACTATCATTCAGAATGATGGTGATAAGTAATCCATGGGACATGTATGATGATATTGTGACTCATAAGGTGGTCACATCTATTTGAGTTGCTTTCACTAGTATGGTTTATACTAGTGAACCTTCAGAGAAGCATATATTAATTATGCTAGTATGATGCTTACAAAGCTAAAAGTTCAAATACTTATAAATAATTTTAGTTTTTGATACTCAAGACTAGTGAATAAGAATATACATATGAAGTAACTATCATTGGTAATTCATGAGTTGCCTAAAAGGTATTGATTTATAAATGACTTTCAAGCAAAGATAAATTTTTATCTCAATGATAAAACACCGAGGGGACAACTACAAGGCAACTATCATTGGGTTATGCTTAATGATGATAACTACCTTGTATACTATTAATTCAAAAAGTCATTACACAATAAGCATCACATAAATTAAATGGACGAACCCTCTAATCTAAGATTCATATCAAAATTCATAAATATCTACTTTATTACTATTGAGTAGTCTCACTTTTAGTGGATCAAACTATAAATATAATACCTATAGGATCGATATTTGGACAAAAGTCCTTTTTATAACCTATATGAGTTGTATACTTGCAAATATTTATTGAGGCAATACCCTTGCTAATAAACTTTTGAAATATTGTCTAGCCAATACAATTGGTTAGCTTAACGAACAAGTAATAGTTCTATAATGAACAAGTCACCTGATGAAGCACATTTTATATTTGAAGACCTAATAAAGATAAACTATCAAACTAATAATGGCCAAGTATTTGAAAGGAAATAAGCTAGAGAATTAAAGATGGATATATTCATTGAATTAGAGGCCGAATGGATGCATTTTTAAATGTTTTGGAGCCCAAAATAACAAGCAACCAAGAGTAGGAAAATTTTTTATTTTTCAATAATATGAAATGATAGATTTTAATAGCATTTATTAAGAGGAGGAAACCAACATGTTTCAAAATAAAGGGTATGTGTTTCAACCTAATAACAAGCCCACACATACTATCATCTAAACATGAAATATTATCATATAGAAGTCATGGGAATGTACAACATAACTTGTGAAAATTCTAGAAAAACTTTGAGAATAACTCAATGGGATAGCAAATTCAATGAGCTTTGAGATCCAATTATAACCACCTGAATAGAGTAGAAAAGTCTACACTAGCAAACAATATTCTTGCCTTGCTCATGGAGAAAAAGAAGTGAAACAATTTAAAGGAGAATTTGATAGAATGGATTGAAACATGGTTAGAACACATTAAAGTAGTAATGAATATTATAGAGATTCATAATAATCAATCAACACTATCAATGAAAGAGAAGGGCATAAATGAATTATCAAGTGATACTATTGCAAATCTAAAGAGGTACTTGTCCATTACACTCAAAAATAGTAAAGAGTTGGAAGGGTAAAAAATTAAAATGTAGGCCAAAAGCAATGCTAAAATATTGAAGGAAGCTATGATTGATGATGTCATGATATTTTCTAATGTTGTCATATTTTTCAAAGTCATGGCATCCCCATAACTAACTGCCCAACTCATGCTCTCAACCATGATACATGAAGTAGAGGAGGAGGAGATGTAGATTACCATAAGTGATGAATAGAAAGATGTGTTAGAAAATGACTATGAAAATAGTTAACAAAATCTTTCACCAAACCTTAGTTTTTCACAATGCTTTATAAAGGGAAAACTGGATGACTAATTGGACAGATTTCTCAATAACTTCTAGAAGTTAGAAGTTAATATTCCATTCAAAAAATCTTTATCTTAGATACCTAGGTGAAATTCATGAAGAATATAATGAAGAGAAAGAGAAAGCTATAGACCTCTGCAATGATAAACATGATCGAGGGGCATGGTGACAACATTGAATGCAAGCTCTTGAGAAAGCTGAAATATCTGGTGAGTTTTATGATTCAACATATTATTTAGAATCACAATTTTATAAAGCCACTATGTATCTTGGGATTGAGTGTTACTTTGATGCCATTATCTATAGTGTGGAGGTTGAACCTTGGTGAAACTTTTCCAAACTCCCTTTTACTTTTAATGGTCAATATATCAATCAAATTTATAAGAAGAATTATTAAAGATATATTGGTGAAGGTTGGTAAATTTATAGTTTATGTGGATTTGTTGTGCTAGACTTGGAGAAAGATCAATATGCTAAATTGATCTTGGGATGATCATTTTTAAACACTAGATAGGTATTGATAGATGCCAAGATGAGATAATTTATTCTCCATCTGGGTAAAGAACAACTGAAGCTAAACCTCTACAAGAGCCTGTATTTTCCAAATGATGATGAAGAAAATTACTAGAGAATAGATAGTCTCCTCTACACCACTATGAGACAAAATATAGACTATAGATAAAAAGACTTCATGGAAGATTATTGGCCCAAAAAAGACAATGAAGATGATGAATTAATAGCACTTTGGTGTGAAGAAAATATTGCTAGTGATTATGAAAAAATAGATTACTATGAAGTTATGACATTTTTTAGAGTTGGGACTTCTAAAGGAAAAAAGCAAAACCACTTCAAAGATGAGAAGGATGAGATTGAACTGATGGAATTCCCAATTCAAGAATATGGAGAAATCGTTGAAGGAATTTTAGAGATTATAGAAGAGGTATAAGCAAAGAAAACTCCATAGCTAATGGTTGATTTGTAGAAGATAAAGATGGGGCAGAGATAATAATTATTAAACATCCAAAACAAGATGAAGAGTTAGTAGCTATAACAACAAAAGTTATGATTTCTAAAGGAGTCATATCTTCACTTGCTGAACAAAAGAAGAAAGACACTGTAGGAGAAAAATCCATGACAAATGGGATCCATAAAGGTCATGACTTCACAACAAATCATGACCTTTTCAAACTTGATTGTATGCAATAATGCTTCAAATTTTCACAAAGTTGATTCATCCATGGAAAAATATCTTAAATGAGAGATTCTTAAAGATTACTTGATATTGAAGAAGAATTTTGGAAGAGAAGCATAATAGAAAGATTATATTAGAGTAAAAAACTTTTATATACCACTAAAATTTCCGATGTAATCAGAGATCAAATGATGGCCAAGCTATGTATATAAAATGTAGTACTATTTGGAAGGAGACTTAAGAATTTATTTTTATGTTGTTTGATGTAATAAATATTTTTAAGTATACATACACACTCAAATACTTGTACATTATAGATACCCAAACATAAGTCATGATAATCAATCCAGCCATGATTTTTACATAAGATAAACAAAGTCATGTCACTCAAACTAAGGCTTGACTTTTCACTGTTAAAGAAACATCACATGCACATGAATTGTAATAAAAACTTTTTAAGCTATTACTTAAACCTAGCCATATATAAAGCTTTAACCCTAATTTCATGACATATTCCTTTCTTTTCATTTTCCACTTTGACAATATTTACTATGACTCAATATTTTTGAAGATATGATCTATAAAGGAGGAGGAGACTTAAAATTCAAAGCCAAGGGTGAGAAAAGAGAAGTTTGAGGTTAGTTGCAAGGCTAAAGTCAAGTGATAAAAGTTATCTTCTACTGAGACTTCTTCTAAAATTATAGTACTAGAGCCAATTGTTCTTACCAAAGGGGAAGAGATGGATGAATCCTATATTATCCTATAAAAGTTTTATAGGAGAGAAAGAGCTTAGTGAGCTCATTTCACCTTTATAGCTAGTGATAGAGAGAATAATTTGGGATTGACTATGCATGCATACGGAATAGGATACCATGATAATTATAAGGGAGTTTTACTCTAGCCTAGAAGTCATACAAGACAAGAGGTGTTCTATATAAGACATGTAGGTGCACATTGATAGATAAATTCTCAATGAAGTATTTGGATTGCAAGAGATCATATATGATATGAACTTCAAATCTCAACAGATGTAATCTAACTAAAAGGTAGTCATGAAGATGGTGATGGATAGGATGGTATGGTCCATATCGAATATACAAGCCATCATTTAAAGATAGCATTTTTATGCTACAAACATGGAACTAGAATATAAAATTATAGATAAGGAAGTGTATGTTATCTTTCCAACTCCTATTGGGCAGGTAGCCCCCCTCGGATCTTCTTTATTATGCTTGTCGTGCTGGGACTGCTCCTCATTAACAACCTCTCCTTCCTCAATTGTTTGGTACACTTCTCTAGCTTCTTGTATTGATAATGATGGGAACTAGTATCAAATATTGTAGATAATGAAGTCTTCATATCTATGTTGATGTGCATTCTTTAAGAGCAATTCCTTCCTTGGTTTAGAGGGGTGCTACATAATCATGCAAACTATTTTTAGCCTATTTTCACACCTACTCCTAAAAAGTGCCGAGTGGCATTGGGAATAAAAATGTTGAATATATCATAAAGTAATTAACTTATAGTTAGGCTATCACTAAAGTGTTATAACTAAGTGGGAATCTCTAATGTGAAAAAAATCCTCCTCTTCCCCAAGCCCAAGAGCTCTGCTACAAAGGATAATTACCTTGCTCAAGCTAATACAATTTAATTTGTTGATATTTCTGCAGAAGACCGAGAAGAAGATACTACCTACCCCTCTACCTTGAGCTTCCATCACGAGAACCTTTCATCCTTATAGCTTTCACTCCCACCTTATTCAAGATGAGTAATTAAATGACTCTATAATAGCTAAAAAAAGGCTAGACTTCCAAGAGGAGTAATGATGCAAAAAAAGATCAAAATAGACTTTATGAGAATCAAATTGGTTAATTAACCTTAATGATGAGAAAAAAAAAGTATTGGAGATGTGCTAAGAGATTTCGAGGAGAATCCAATGAAATGCATGTCCATAGCTCTTAGGAGTAATAATGTAATATATAATTATAATGGCAGAAAATCAAAAAAAAAATAGAAAAAAGGATTTACATAAGGCAGTCATTATTTTTACAAATGTTGAGACTTCACATGTAGAAGAAGAAGCTACAACGTGATGAAGTAGAAGAATATATAATCTATGACTTATTACAAATCCATTACTTTAGAGTTCTAGAGAACAAATATCTATGTTGCAACTTCACAAAAAGTCAAGTTACTAGAAGAAAAAGTTGCAACTAATCTCATAGTCATGGAAAACTTGAGAAAAGATGTACATGACAATGTCATGACTTTTGTGAAAATCATGACCACAAAATAACACCTCAAAGCATGGATGACTTCTGATAGACCAATCTCGAAAGTGCAACCCAATCACCTTCGTTATGTTTTCTTGAGAGGAAGAAAAGACAAAACTAACCATTATTTTAGCCCCATTGATTAAATAAATGAAGACAACCATGGTAGATTTATTAAAGAAGACACTTAAAGACATCAAAGGTATTAGTCCTTCAATATTCATGCATAAGATAGTTATGAAGATGGTGCAAAACCAACCATTAAACGCCAACGGAGGTTGAATCCAACAAAGTAAGATATTGTAAAAAAAAAAGATTGTATAATAGCTCAAAGTGAAAATTAAATATGCCATATTGGATAGTTAATGGGTTAGTCTAACTTATGTAGTGCCAAAGATGGGAAGTTTGATGATAGTAATAATCTCGAATGATGAAGAAAAGTCCACGCTTGTGCCTACTATATGGCATTTATGCATGGATTATCATACATTACACAAGGAAATGAAAAATGATTACTATGTGCTTCCTTTCATAAATCAAATTATACACAAAAACTAATCTTTGATTATCATGGGATATTTCTATTATTTTTTAGATAGATATTTGGAATACAATTAATTTTTGATTGATCTAGTAGATCAAGAGAACAACTAATTTTACTTGTAAATAGGGAACTTTTGCATTTCAAAGATACCATTTAATCTTTGCAATGATTTGACTACATTTAGAGGTGCATGAATATGATTTTTTTCAATATCAATGAAAAAATTTTGAAGGTATTTATGGATGAATTTTTTATTTATGGAGATTTTTTTAAATGTTATTTGCAAAACTTAGAATAGATATTAAAATAATAATTTTTTTTTCTTAACTAGGAGAAATGCCATTTCATCGTGATGGAATAGATTGTATTAGGACTTAAAGTCTTTGCTATAGGAATGGAAGAGGATATTGCAAAGGTTTTTGTGATTAATATTCTACTTCACCCCATAACTATCAAGGGGGTGCATATTTTCCTTGGAAATGTTTGGTTCTATCAATGTATTATCCATAACTTCTCAAAAATGGCAAAACTATTATGCAAACTATTAGTGAAAGAAATGGTTTTCAACTTTAGTGAAGAATATGTTGAAGCTTTTAAAGAGTTGAAGAAAATATAGATAGAAAGCCCAATTTTAACTATACCATAATGGGAAAGCATTTGTGATTATGTATGTTGTAATAACATATGCACTTTGAACTATACTATGAAAGAAATGAAACTAAATATTTTGGTTCATTTTATATGCTAATCATACCTTAAATGAAATCCAAGTAAATTACATAACCACAAAAAAGAAATGAAACTAAATTTTCTTGTGACAAAATTTGATTGTAGATCCTAAAAGCAAATGTAGTAATTCACATAGAATATGCAAATGTGTAGTACTTAATGACAAATAAATAAGAAAACTAAAGATTGATATAAAGGTGTCAACCGGGCCGGGCCGGCAACGAGGCACGACACGGTTTGGCCATGCCTGGGCCGGCCTGGCATGAAAAAATCTTGTGCCCGGGTAAGGCACGACCCGTGCCGAGGCCAACTGGGCCTCGTGTCGTGACTGACCTGGCACGGTTCGATGGCCCATGGCACGGCACACCGGCACAGGTGCTCCCGCAACCTTCGTGCTTTCTCGCAAAAAAGACCGTGGGTAGGGCAACCTTCGTGCTTTCTCGCAAAAAAGACCGTGGGTAGGGTCCAATCAGACCCGACCCGGGGTCCCCCGAGCTGACCCGATCCCCCCCCCCCCCAACGGGCAAAAATAAAAATAAAATATTAAATTGTAGCCGTTGGATCTCGCCTTCAACGGTTAGGGGGGAGAATCCAACGGCCCTCATTATTCTGCCCCCTAAAAAATAAAAAAAAATCATTTTTTTTAAAAATTATTTTCTATAATCTATAAATTCCACCCCCTCTCTCTATAATATTTATGCTTTTCATAAACATATTTTCTCTCAAATCTCCAATTTTCTCTCTCAAAATCTTGCGCCTCTCTCTCGGGACTAGGGAAGTCGAAATTTCATCATTTGACATTTGACCTAGCTTTTCGGGAATATCAACTTGGGTTTTGAATTTTGAGCTAGACTGTGGTGCATCGTACACGTGATCAACCTCACTGCTTGACCGGGTAATTTAATTTAAGTTTTTTTGTTTACTTTCTCTCTCTCTCTAGTCTCTCTCTCTATGCCTAAAATAGATAAATTTTAAGATAGTGTCCTGATTAAGAAAAATCCTAAAAAATGACAAATACTAATGAAACATATTTAAATTTAGAAAATAAAAATATTACATAGAGGTCTGAGGCTGCTGAAACTTTGGTTTCTCCAGGCGTCTCAACCCAAACTTCTAAAAAACAAAAAACTAGGACTTCTGTAGTTTGGACTCATTTTAATATAATAAAACAAAAAAATGTTAGGGGTGATGAAGAAGAAAATGACACAGTGCAAATATTATATGAGACTTTTAACATGTAAGAGTTCGTTTAAGACTGGGCACCTTAAGAGGCATGCCGAATTATGCACCAAAAAATATGATCCATTAGATCCTAGGCAAACCTAACTTGGCACTAAATTTTTTGAGACTGGATCGAGTTCAGTCTCAAAGTTTACTCCCTTCATATACTCTAGCGAGTTGGGTAGGGACGGCATGGCCAGGCTCATCACATTGATGGGTCTTCCGATCAGATTTTCGGAAGATCCAAGGGTAGTGCGCATCATGCAGACTTATTTTCAGCCTTCCTATTGTAGGATTCCTAGGTCCACATCTAGGAATGACATACTAAAGATATATAAGTTAGAAAAACAAAAAAAAATTAATGAATTTATGGCATATAGTGTAGTGGTATCTGTGACGTCCGATATCTGGACAAGTCACGATGAATCATCTTATGCATGTCTCACTAGCTACTATATAGATTCTAACTGGACAATGAATAAAAAAATTTTAGGATTCTCTGAGATTCTTCTTCCTCATGATGGCCTGATCATTTTTGAGTGTATGATAAAAATCTTTAGGGAATATAAAATTCAAAATAAAATTTTTAGGGTCACATTCGATAACGCATCTAATAATGGAGTAATAATTAACAGGTTTGTTAGGAATATTAGAGACTCACCATTTGGAGAGATCTTTCATGTCATATGCATGTGTCACGTGATTAACCTGATTGTTCAAGCGGGTATGAATGTGTGTTCCCCCGAGTTGGATAATATATGCAATGCACCAAAATATATTCGCACTCCTCGAAGACAATAAGAGTTTGGTTGTCTCTGTTTGTCTGTGAATCTTAAGAAGAAGAAATTTCAATCGTATGTGAGACATCGTTGGAATTACACGTACCTGATGTTAGAATCATGTGTTGGATACGAACACGTCATATCCAACTATGTCAATAGTAAGAGTGACGAACTTATTATTGACGACACAGACTGGGCTTCAAAAATTTCATTTATGAAATTCCCGAATATTTTTTTATGACACGACAAATATGTGTTTGTTGGTTTATATGCTCACGACTTTCATTGCACTCCGGTGCCTATACAACATTAGTAGCATGTTTAGGAAGTATTGAGCTGACCCGGCACTTAGCCATATGGTTGTAGAGATGGAAACCAAGTACTTGAAGTACTAGTCCACCATTCCATCTCTTTATTGCCTCGCTACATGCATGGACCCTAGGGTTAAGGTCAAAGGGGTAGAAAACACCATGACTTACATTTCCTCGTGCATGAACCTAGAAGAGATACTTGAAGGGTTCATTCACGAGAAGTTGACTGACCTGTTCACATACTATGATACTAGGTATGGTGGTGGTAGTAGTGAGACTATGATTACGGACATGGATACCTTGTTCGGAGATGATAATTTTTCCATTCAGCTAGCGAGAGGGAAACGTAGGGGTAGACCATCACATAGGAGCGAGTTTTCTCGGTACTTAGATACTAATTACTGCTCAATCCTATCACATTCTGATACTAAGAATCTTGATATATTACAGTGGTAGAAATCATATGAGTCCACTTTTTCACTGCCATCTAGGATGGCACGGGATCTACTGACTCCTCCGGTGTCAAGCATAGCATCGAAGTCTGCTTTTTCTGTTGCGATTTCGGATAGGATATCGAGATTACGTCCAGATATTGTTGAGGCATTGGCTTGTTTGGAATATTGGGAGGATTCTATGTTTAGCATCCATGATCGTGCTGGAGCTGAGACTGGAACAGAGACTGTAGTCGCATCCATTACGATAGCGAAGGAGTTGATTGCTGATGAAGATGATCCATATGATACTGATCTTGATGCTTGCGGCTGATGATGCTCATGATATGCCGATTGACGATTGATGATGATCTATTGTTTTTTTTTGATTTTAATGTTTTGTTTTTTATTGATTGTACGCTTTATTTATACGGTACGTTGAAACTTTAATTTGTTTGGTTTGGACCTTCGGTATCTAATGGCTGATTGGTCATTTTTCATTTGGTTTGCTTATGTTTTTTTTTATTTTTTTAACATTGTTTATTGATTGATTTATTTTTTTGTTTTAATTTTTCATTTTAAAATTTATAACACTATTATATAATTCTAATAAATTCTAAACTAATTTTATTTTACTTTATAAAAAAAATTACACCTTGTAAATTTAATAAATTTTAAACAATATTCACAATTCATATTATAAATTTATAATATTATATAATATCAATAATTTTATATATAATTTTATAATTTATATAATTAAAATAAAAATAAAAACAATAAAATATTAAAAAAAAATTTTAAATATTTCCTGGCACATACGGCCAGGCTGGACAACAAGCGGGCCCGGCCCGGCACACCAGGCCGTGCCGGGCCCATCTTTTATAAACCATGCCAGGCCAGACACGACACGGTTACTATACCGTGCCGTGCCTGGCCTGACATGGAAGCACGGTCGTGCTCTCAAAAAAGGGCCGGCCCGGCCCGTTTGACACATCTAGATTGATATGAAATATCCATTTGGTCCAAGAATTTGATATATAAATAAGAGATGAGAATGAAAGTGATAATTTGATATCCGACAATTTATATCACTTGAAATTTAATGGGCACATGGAGAAGGAGATGAAATCTTATATAATTTCTTGGATGAGAAGATCATAATATTGAAAACTAAATTGCCCTGGTATGTATATTTTGTTATTTTTCTCACATGTGGTGCCTTCTCTCCATCTTTCATGTCACAATTTTTTTTTTCATGATGTGATACATTACCTATGAAATCATCAACTTATATTCAAAAGATATGTAGATCAAGTCATAAGAAGATGTGTACTAGAAGAAGAATATATGAAGATTATCCTTAAATACCATTATTTCCCTTATCGATAGTGCTGTATATAGTTTGTTTTGATAAACTATTTTGTATAACCAAAATATTTTCTATTTCAATATTATGTTAGTGCAGGAAATAAAATATTGAAGGTTGGGAATGTTATGAAACATCATAATGGGGGTCCCACTGCCTAGTTAGTAGGTTAAAAAAAATTTTAGAGCACAACCTGGTCCATCCAAGTGATCCAACCTACTCCATTATTGATATAGAGAAACTGTTTAATATAAATTGATTTTTATTTCTATTTTTTGCTGCTGTCAATTTTTCATGGAATTGTTCATTTACGTCTCTCCTCTCTGCATGATTTTTCTTCGTGATTGCTAATTGTGTAAGACTTTGTTTTTGGTTATAATATGTAAACACATAAGCATTATTTTATTTGTTTTTGATTTTTTATCGTAGTTTATTAGATTGTGGTTTGATATAATGTGATTGTAGATATATCATTTACCTTTCACTTATTCTTATTCTAATCTTTGAAATTATAAATGTTGGAAGTGGAATTATCCAATAATTGATATCAAAGCAAGTTGCAGAAGCTTTGAACAATTTTTCCATTAGAATTTTGTGATTTTCTGTAAAATAATATTCTATTGAAAATGGATGGAACCTTGAATATGACGATCGAAAAATATAATGGGAGAAAAGGTTTCAGTATGTGGTAGTTTAAAATGTGAGCACATTTGAAAAATTTTGACATCTAGAGTATCTTGTTCAAGGTTTTGGTCCTAATATTCCTGCTGCTCTTGGATTAACAAAGGACGAGGCATGGAGACGTGAAGAAATAAGCTCACTTCACCATTCTTCTAAGCTGGTTTAATGAAGTGATTGCCTAGGTAGCAGATAAAGAGTCTGTTGCAGGACTGTGGCTCAAACGCGAATTACTATACATGACAAAATCACTTATAAACAAGCTTTTGCTAAAAGGTGGTTGTTAACATTAAGGATGTAAGGGGGAACTTCCTTAAAAAAGCATCCATATGATTTAAACAACAATCTCATGGACCTAAAATGTGTGGATACTAAGGTATAAGATGAGGATGTTGCACTTCTGCTCTTAGTGTCACTTTCTGCTTCCTATGAGAATTTCATGGAATCACTTATAGTGAGGAAGGAGTAGATTACTCTGGAGGATATTCAGTCTGCCCTACACTCCAAAGAGATTAGGTAGAAGAATGTGATTGAACGAACTGAACAACATCCTTCTGGATTAGTAGTGACAAATAGGAGATCACAACCTGTTTCAATCAAGAAAAAAGGGAACAAGCTCCAAAAGAGGTCCAAAGAGGGCGACACTTGTCACTATTACAAACAGAAAGGGCATTGGAAACTGAATGCACAAAGATGAAAGCAAGGCTAGAATAGTAGGGTCAACCTAATTCCCCACATGCTACTACCATGGCTTTTGATTATTTGGATGATGGAGAAGATCTTGTGTTGGGAACCTATACAATGGTTGCAAGATCAGATTTTTGAATACTAGATACTAGTGATTTCTTCCATATTAATACTCACTTGGAGTGGTTCAGCAAATATAACATGAAAAAAGCTGGTCCTGCTGTGGTGGGGAACATCCAACCATGTAAAGTGGTTGGAATCAGCACAGTTAGATTGAGAACATATGATGGCCAAATTGTATCACAATCCAATATAAGGTATGTTCCTGAAATGATAATGAATCTAATCTCTCTTGGTATTCTGGATGTTAGGGATGTTCATTCAGTGGTGGTAAGGGAACACTAAATGTTCACCAACGATATGATATCATACTGAAGGGGTAGAAGAGTGGCACCCTATACACACTGATAGGTTCAACGATGATAGGGGCTATTGTTATCACATCCAGAGAGCCATCATCTAAAAATGATGCTAATCTTACCAGACTATGACATATGTGGCTCGCACATATGAAAGAGAAGGTATGAAAATTTTCTTTAATTGTAACATTCTAGCGGATCATAAAATTAGTAAACTTAATTTCTATGACCACTGTGTTTTTGGTAAGAAACATAGAACTAAGATTAATAAGACTATACACTGCACAAATAGTATTTTGGATTTTATCCATGCTATGGTTTTGGCCCTTCTAGAGTCACATCTTTTGAGGGTGCACAATTTTATTTATGTTTAGATGATGATTATTCCAGGATGTCCTGGGTATTCATGACGAAACAAAAATATAAAACTTTTATAAAGTTTAAATAGTGGGTTAGCTTAGTTGAAAACCAAACATAAAAGAAAGTTAAACTGTAATGAACAGAAAATAGTCTAGAAGTTTGTTCATTGGAATTTAAGGAATTCTGTAAGGACAAAGGTATAGCCAGACACAAAACTATTAGTGACACTCATCAGAAGAATAACATTGCTGAAAGAATTAACCAAACTCTTCTAGAGAGAATTAGATGTATGCTCTCTCAATCTGGCTTAGGCAATGAGTTTTGGGATGAAGTTTTTAATACAGCATGCCATTTGATAAACAGACCACCACATAGTGGAATGAAGTTTAAAATTCCATTTGAGGTGTGGACTGGTAAACCTACAGATTACTCCAATCTAAAAGTGTTCGGATGTGTTGCATATTATCATGTAAATAATGGTAAGCCTAAACCACACGCAAGAAAAGTAATATCTGTAGGATATAGTAATGGAGTCAAGGAATTATATATCTATTCACCATCTGAAAAGAGAGTGATTCTCTCTAGGAGTGCCACCTTTGATGAAAGTGTCATCTTAAGACAAGTACATTGTCCCATCCAGTTACCTGATGTTCCTCAAGCTGAACTTAAAGTGAAGCTAAATCTGAATCTGTAGCTCAAGGAAGGATGCCTTTTGATTCTAGACAAATAATAGCTAATCATGAATATGATGCTAAGTCTATTACTGAACCTGATCTCGAACCTACACCTGAAGAGTCTATAACCTACTACATTGCAAGGAAAATGCCAAAGAGGGTGAATGTAGGTCCTCCTTTGAGATTAGGCTTTGATGAATTTGTCGAGTTTGCCCTACAAGTTGTCGAAAAGATTGATATTCCTGAACCATTCTTTTTTAGGAATGCTGTTAGATGTCCTGATTTTGTGTCATAGTTAATTTCTATGAATGAAGAGAATGAATCTCTTCATTAGAATGGTACTTGGCTTATTGTACCTAATCATAAAGAAAGAAAGATAATTTCTTGCAAATAAGTTTTCAAAAAGAAAAATGATGCCTCTATAGCTGGTGGTCTATAGTTTAATGCATGTATAGTTGCAAGAGGGCTCAATGAGAAAGAAGGTGTCGATTATAATAAGATATTCTTTTCTATAGCTAGACATACCTCAATTAGGGTTCTTCTAGTATTAGTAGCACATCAAGACCTTGAACTTTAACAACTAGATGATAAAAATATTTTTCTTCTAGGAGATCTGGATGAAGAAATTTACATGAGCCAGCCTGAAGGTGTTGAGGTATTAGGTAAGGAAACCCATGTGTGCAAGCTTCTGAAGTCCCTTTATAGACTTAAGTAGTCTCCCCGTTAGTGGTACAAGAGATTTGGCTATTTCATGACTAGTCATGGATACAGTAGGTGTGAGTTTGATTGATGTGTTTATTTCAGAAGGCACAAGGTTGAGTCATATATCTACTTGATATTGTATGTAGATGATAGGCTTATTACTGCCAGAAATACATCTGACATTCATGAACTGAAAGATCTCTTCAGTTCTGAATATGATATGAAAGATCTTGGAGGAGCAAAGCAAATTTTGGGTATGAAAATATTCAGAGATAGAATTAAAAACAAGTTGTTTCTTTCACAGAAATAATATATTTAGAAAATTTTATCTAAATTTGGAATGACTTCTTGTTAGTCTCTGTCCACACCATTTGCTTATAACCTCCATTTAACATTAGAATTTTGTCCCAACTCTAAATCTAAAAAGGAACAAATGTCTAAGGTTTCTTGTTCTAGTACTATCAGGAGCCTCATGTATCTTATGGTGTGCACCCGACCTAATATTGCTCATGCAGTATGTGCAGTAAGATTATTATTAATCCTAGACAAGAGCACTGGTAAGCTATTAATAAGATACTTAGGTATCTCAAAGGGACTTCTGGTGTTAATCTGTTATTTGGTAATCAATCTGAACTTATGCTAGCAAAATATTCTAATTCTAATTATGGAGGAGATGTTGATAGTAGACGGTCTATGACTGGTTATGTCTTTGATGTATGTGGTTCTATAGTTAGCTGGAAAGCCACACTGCAATCTTCTGTTACTTTATCCTCTACTGAAGTAGAGTATATAGCTCTGACTGAAGCTGCAAAGGAAGGGATATGGCTAAAGGTTTCCTCAAGGACATTGGTCTTTATGAAGAGGTTGCAATAGTTTTCTGTGATAACCTCTCTGCAATCTGTTTAGCAAAAGACCAAGTGCGCCATGAGAGGATAAAGCACATTGATGTGCAATATCATTTCCTCAGAGAAGATGATACAAGTAAAAAAGATTGAAACTTATGATAATCTAGATGACATGTTTACCAAAATTGTTACTCTGAATTAGTTAAGATGCTATCTTGACTTACCGAACATATCAAATCAGATAAAGTCTTATTTGGACTAACTATTTATAGAGAGTATCTCTCTATCTGTATGCAAAACAAATTAAGGTGGAGATTATCGTATATAATTTGTTTTAATAAACAATTTTGTATAACCAAAATGTTTTCTATTTCAATATTTTGTTAGTGCTGGAAATAAAATATTGAAAGGTTGTGAATGTAGCAATAACACAATAATGGGGGTCCCACTGCTTAGTTAGTGGGCCGAAGAAAATTTTGGAGCACACCCCGGTCCATCCAAGTGATCTGTCCCACGCTGTTATTGATTTCGAGAAATTATTTAATATAAATTGATTTTTATTTTTGTTTGTTAATGCTATCAATTTTTTATGGAACTATTCATTTTTGTCTCTCCTCTCCGCATGATGTTTCTTCATGATTACTGCCTCTATAAGACTTTGTTTTTGGTTATAATCTACAAATGCATAATCATTTTTCTAGTGGATGTAGCTAGTCGTGCTGAATGACTAGTGAACCATGTTATTTTCTGTGTTTCTACTATGGTTTGATTTTCTGTTGTGGTTTGTTGGATTATGGTTTGATTACCATGATTGTGAATATATCATTTGTTGTCCTCCTCCTCCTCTTTTTCTTCTTCTAATATGTGAAATTACAAATGTTGGAAGTGAATTTAACCAACAGATAGCATTTTGGATATGACAAAATAACCCAAAAGATATTGTAATTTGATTTTTTAGTCATTATTATTCAAAGATTTCCAAAACATGGTACAATGGTGTAATAGATGTCAAAGACTAGGTAATATAATCTAGGCAAAAAGAGATGCTTATCGACATCATCCTTAAAGTGGAAATTTTTAATATATGAGAGATATGAGACTATTTTCTATATCCTTTGAAAAAAAGTATATACTGTTGGAAGTGGATTACATGTCTAAATGAGTTGTAGTGATAGTATCATCAAAGAATGATGGAAAAATGGTTGAGTTTCTTCAACAACAATATTTTCATGTGGTTTTATACATCATGATGTCATAAGTGATAAAGAAAGATATTTTTTGTAAGAAATTATTTGGTGCTTACTTGACTAAGGTCAAGACTAAGATACAAGTATCAACTAGACCAGATGACCCAAGCACAACATAAGACATGACACAAAAATGTCATGCCTGGCTCGACAAGGAATGATCCAAAATTATGCCGGGACAATTGTGGTGGCCATGCTAGCCCATGGCACAACCCTACTTGACCATCCCATGTGGTATAGTTTTGGTCCAAGAGTCCAAACCAAGCCAACCTAGACCTGACCCAAGCTAACAAGGAATGAACTATTCTAGCTTGGAATGAACCTAGGATAGCCTAGATTGAACCCAGACTAGTATGGACTTGACCCATACTTTACTGGAATTAACCAGCTAGCATATAATGAACTAGGCTAGCCTATAATGAATTATGCTAGTCTATATTGAACCAGGCTAGCCTAGAATGAACTAGGCTTTATTGGGAATGAACCCATGCTAGTTTGATCAAGCTTGACCTAGCTTGTCATGACTCTGCAAGATTGGGCATGACCCAACATGAAACCAGAAAAATGATGAGCCCATTGGCCATGTTGGCCTTCTCATTTTTAAAGTTATGTTGATCTGCCCATTTTTAGAGTCATGCTTGTATGATACTTTTAGACTAGGCACAAGAGGGGATTTCCATACAATTCATAGACAAATGAGTAATAATACATATCAAATTGAGAGATCAAGAATATATTGGAAAAGATAGTCAATCCATCAAGAAAATATTAGTCTCAATGGTTGGAGTAAGTATTGTTGACATATAAAGTGACATTCAAGACATCCCTATTTATGTCTCCTTATAGACTTATTTTTTGGAAAGACTTGTCATTTTCCAGTTGAACTCAAACAATGAGCATTGTGGGCAATAAAACAAATAAATTATTAAGTAGGAGATGTAAAAGAAAAGAGAGTTCTTTATATACGTGAACTAAAAGATTTGAGAAATAAAGGTTATGACAATGATTATAATTACAAAAACAAAATGACAAATGAATTGAAAAGAAATTTGAAAGGAAAGAGATCAAAATAGGAGACAAAGTATTAGTTTTCAACTCATAGCCCAAGTTATTTGTAATAAAGTTGCAAGTCTTAGAAGTTACAGTAAAATCAAAAGATAGAACATAATTTAAAGTAAATGAGCAAAAAGTTTGTCATTATAAGGGATAATAACCTGAGTCTAAAATGATGAAATATTTAGAAGTTGGCATGAGAAAGTCATGGAAGGAGATAAAGCCATGACAAATTGGATCCAAAGAAAATTTCTTGAAGCTATGACTTCTTAACTAGTATGACCATATCAAAGATAATTATAAGCAATGATGGCTTGGCTTTTTACAATGTCATTATATCCATAGAAGAATATCCCAAAGGATAGACTCTTAAAGATGACTTGATGATGAAAGAGTATTTAGGAAACAAGAATAATAGAAATATTAAACTAATAAGTTTGGCTCATCCACTAAGATTATCGACATAATTAGAGATTCAATGGTGGTCTAGCTATGGATATTAACCATGCTACTTCTTAGGAGGTGATCCAAGTATGTAGTTTTAGTTTTGATAAAAAAAGAAACTATTATATCCACTGATTTATCCACAAAATAACAAATTCATAGATTCAAGATCTCATTTTCACAAGAAAACAATACATCATGATACTCATACCAAATCATGATAATCTTTTAATTTTTAGTAATGTTGTATCTTTTTCTTTTTGTTGTTAATTGATGATGAGTTTGAAAGACATAGAGTGATTCATTACTTAAAGACTAACAATACTTTTAGTATGGATATTTATTAAGCAATTCATGTATCAACTTTTTTTTAATGATTTAGTATGTATTTTTTGATGTGATTATATGTATTTGAGCTTTAATTAGAAATTTCACTAAATATCTATTTTGAGATAATTTGATGAATATTAGCTAAATCAAAATTATTTTGGGTAAGATTGATATACTTAGTAGAATAATGACTTGGAGGAGAAACAAGAAAAGGAGAGTCATGATATTTCTCATATCATGACAAGATTAGATATTTTATAAGCCAATTAAGTAGTTATTATTATATATAGTTTATTTTGATAAATTATTTTATATAACTAAAATATTTTTTGTTTCAATATTTTGTTAGTATACAAAATTAATAAAATATTAAAAGGTTGGGAATACAGAAATATCACAATAATGGGGGTTCTACTGCTTGGTCAGTAGGCCAAAGAAAATTTTGGAGCACGACCCAGTCCATCCAAGTGATCCAACCCACTCCATTATTGATATTGAGAAACTATTTAATATAAATTAGTTTTTTTTCTATTTTTTGCTACTGCCATTTTTATGTGGGACCGTTCATTTTCATCTCTTGTCTCTACATAATTTTCTTCGTGATGGCTACCCAGAAACTATAAGAACATTGATTTTAGTTATAATCTATAAATGCATAAACATTTTTCTAGTGGATGTAGCTAGTCATTCTGAACGACTAGTGAATCACGTTATTTTCTATGTTTCTGCTGTGGTTTAATTTTCTATTGTGGTTTGTTGGATTGTGGTTAGATATACTATGATTGTGGATATATCATTTGCTATCCTCTTCTTCTCCTTCTAATATGTGAAATTATAAATATTGGAAGCAGAATTACCCAACAATTGGTATCTGAGGGATGCGAAAGATTCGAAGAATTTCGCCATTAGAATTTTATGATTTTCTGTAAAATAATATTCTGTTGAAATGGTTGGAACTCTGAATACCATGATCGAGAAATTTAATGATAGAAATGGTTTCAATATGTTGCAGATTAAAATACGAGCACATTTGAAGAATTTTGACATCTAGAGTTTCTTATTCAAGGTTTTGGTCCTAATACTACTTTTGTTCTTGGAATAACAGAGGCAGAGACAAGGAGACATGAAGAAAAAACTCACTCCACCATTCTTCTAAGCTTTTATGATGAAGTGATTGCTGAGGTAGCAGATGAAGAGTCTACTGCAAAATTATAGCTCAAACTCAAGTCACTATGCATGACAAAATCACTTACAAACAACCTACAACTAAAGAGGAGGCTGTTCATATTAAGGATGCAAGAGGGAACTTCCTTAAAGAAGCATCTAGATGATTTAAATAGCATTCTCATGGAACTAAAACATGTGGATGCTAAGGTAGAAGATGGGGATGCTGCACTTCTGCTCTTAGTGTTACTTCTTGCTTCTTATAAGAATTTCATGGAATCACATATAGTGGGGAAGGAGGAGATCATTCTGGAGGATGTTCGATCTACCCTACACTCCAGAGAGATGAGGCGGAAGGTTACAGTTGAACGAATTGAACAACATTCTGTGGGATTGGTGGTGATAATAGAAGTCCACCACCTATTTCAATCAATAAAAGGGGGAACAAGCTCAAGAAGAAGTCCAAAAAGGGTGACACTTGTCACTATTTCAAATAGAAAGGGCACTAGAAAACTGAATGCCCAAAGAAGAAAGCAAGGCTAGAACAGCAGGGTCAGCCTAATCCCCCACATGCTGTTGCCGTGGCTTTTGATGACTTGGATGATTGAGGAGATCTTATGCTAGTAACCTTTAATATGGTTGTAAGATCAGATTATTAGATACTGGATATTGGTACTTCCTTCCATATCAGTACTCACTTGGAGTGGTTCAGCAAATATGACATGAAGGAAGCTGACCATGCTGTGGTGGGGAACAACCAATTATGTAAAGTGGTTGGAATCGGCACAATCATATTGAGAACATATGATGATCAATTTGTCTCATTATCCAATGTAAGGTATGTTTCTGAAATAACAATGAATCTAATCTTTTTTGGTGTTCTGGACTATCAGAGATGTTTATTCAGTGGTGGTGAGGGACATTGTTCACCGACGAGATGATATCATACTGAAGGGGCATAAGAGTGGAACCCTATACACACTGATAGATTCCACAATGACAGGGGCTATTGCTGTCACATCTGGAGAGCCAGTATCCTAATATGAAGTTGAACTTACTAGACTATGGCATATGCAGCTTGCACATATGGGAAAGAAATATTAACCTTCTAGTTGGTCATAAAATTAGTAAACTTAATTTTTTTGATCACTGTGTTTTTGATAAGAAATGTAGAACTAATATTGGTAAGGCTATACACTACACAAAAAGTATTTTGGAATATATCGATGCTGACTATTTGGTCCCTTTTAGAGTCACATCTCTTAGCAGTGCTTGATTTTATTTATGTTTAGTTGATGATTACTCTAGGATGTGCTGAGTATTCATGATGAAACAAAAATATTAAACTTTTATAAAGTTTAAATAGTGGGTTAGCAGAGTTGAAAACCAAACACAAAAGAATGTTAAATTATTACGAATAGATAATGGTCTAGAATTTTGTTTATTAGAATTTGTGAAATTTTTTAAGGACAAATGTATAGCCAAACACAAACTGGTAGGTACACTCCTCAGCAAAATGACAAAAGAATAAACCAAACTCTTCTGGAAAGAACTAGATGTATGCTCTCTCAATCAGGCTTAGGCAAGGAGTTTTGGTTTGAAGCTGTTAATACAACATGCTATCTGATAAACAAACCACCACATAATTGAATTAATTTTAAAATTCCATTTGAGGTGTAGACTTGTAAACCTACAATTTACTCCAATCTAAAAATGTTGGATGTGTTGCCTACTATCATGTAAATAATGGTAAGCTTGAACCACGAGAAAGAAAAGGAATATTTGTAGGATATGGTAATGGAGTCAAGGAATTTCGTATCTAGTCACCATCTAAAAAGAGAGTGATTCTTTCTAGGAGAGTTACCTTTGTTGATAGTGTAATCTTAAGACAATTATCTTGTCCCGTCCAGTTACCTGATGTTCCTCAAGCTGAACTTAAGGTGGAGCTAAAATCTAAATCTGTAGCTCTATGAATGATGTCTATTGTCTCTAGACAAACAATAGCTAATCATGAAGAAATACTAAGTCTATTACTGAACCTAATCTTGAACCATCACTTGAAGAGTCTATTCCCTATTGCATTGCAAGGGATAGATCAAGGAGGCTAAATGTAGGCCCTCCTTTGTGATTCAGCTTTGTTGAATTTGTAGGGTTTTCCCTACAAGTTCCCAAAAAGATTTACATTCCTGTACCATCCTTTTTTAGGAATGCTGTTAGATGTCCTGACTATGAGTCATGGTTAGTTACCATTAATGAAGAGATTGAATCTATTCATAAGAATTGTTCTTGGCTTATTGTACCTAAACCTAAAGTGAGAAAGATAATTTCTTGCAAATAGGTTTTCATGAAGAAAAATGATGCCTCTATAGCTGGTGGTGTAAAGTTTAAGGCACATCTAGTTGCAAGAGGGTTCAGTCAGAAAGTGGGTGTTGATTATAAAAAGGTATTTTCTTCTGTAGTTAGACATACCTCAATCAGGGTGATTCTAGCATTAGTGCCACATTAGGACCTTGAACTTGAGCAACTAGATGTTAAAATTACTTTTTTATATGGAGATCTAGATGAAAAAATTTATAATGAGCCAGTGTGAGGGTTTTGAGGTATCATGTAAGGAAACCCATGTGTGCAATCTTCTAATGTCCCTTTATGGACTTACACAGTCTCTCCATCGGTGGTACAAGAGATTTGACTAATTCATGACTAGTCATGGATACAATAGGTGTGACCATGATTGTTGTATTTATTTTAAAAGGAACAAGGATGAGTCATATATATACTTGCTATTATATGTAGATTATATGCTTATTGCTGCCAGAAATAAATCTAACATTCAAGAACTAAAAGATCTCATCAGTTCTGAATTTGATATGGAAGATCTTGGAGGAGCAAAACAAATTTTGGGTATGAAAATATTCAAAGATAAAATTAAAAGAAAGTTATTTCTTTCATAGAAACTATATATTCAGAAAATTCTATCTAGATTTGGAATGACTTCTTGTAAGTCTCCGTCCACACTATTTTCTTCTAACCTCCATTTAACATTAGAATTTTGCCCCAAATTTGAATCTGATAAGGAACAAATGTCCAGGGTACATTATTCTAGTGTTGTCGGGAGCCTCATGTATCTTATGGTGTGCACCCGACATGATATTGCTCATGTAGTAAGTATAGTGACTAGGTTTATGATAAACCCTGGTCAGGAGCACCGAAAAGTTATTAATAGGATACTTAAGTATCTCAAATGGACTTCTGATGTTGGTCAATTATTTGGTAATGAATCTTAACTCATGCTAATAGAATATTCTGATTTTGACTATGTAGGAGATGTTAATAGTAGACGGACTATGACTAGTTATATCTTCACTATACGTGATTCTGTAGTTAGCTAGAAAGCCACACTGTAATCTTCTGTTACATTATCATATACTAAAGTAGAGTATATGTCTCGGACTGAAGCTATGAAGGAAGGGATATGGTTGAAAGTTTTATCAAGGGCCTTGGTCTTTATGAAAAGGTTGTAATAGTTTTCTATGACAATCTCAGTGCTATCTGTTTAGCCAAAGACCAAGTACACTGAGAGGACAAAGCACATTGATGTGTGATATAATTTTCTTCAATTTGAGAAGAAGGTGCAATTAAAAAAGATTGGAACTTTTGGTAATATAGCTGACATGTTTACCAAACCTATTACTTTGAATAAGTTAAAACATTATCTTGACAAACTGAACATATCAAATCAGATGTAGTCTTATTTGGACTAATTATTTATAGAAAGTGTCTCTCTAATTGTATGAAAAATAAATTAAGGTGGAGATTGTTATAAATAGTTTGTTTTGATAAACTGTTTTGTATACACAAAATATTTTCTGTTTCATTATTTTGTTAGTGCATGAAATAAAATATTAAAAGGTTGGGAATGCAACAATAGCATAATAGCAGGGGTCTCACTACCTAGTCAGTGGGCCGAAAAAAATTTGGAGCAAAAACCCATCCAGCCAAGTGATCCGACCCACTCCATTATTCATATTGAGAATCTATTTAATATAAATTAATTTTTTATTTCTATTTTTCAGTACTGCCATTTTTATGTTCGACTGTTCATTTTCGTCTCTCGTCTCTATGTGATTTTCTTCGCGACTGCTGCTCACAAACTATAATAACATTGATTTTGGTTATAATCTTTAAACGTGTAAATATTTATTTGGTGGATGCAGCTATCATGCTAAATGACTATTAAACCATGTTATTTTCTATGTTTCTACTGTAGTTTGATTTTCTTTCGTAGTTTGTTGGATTTTCATTTGATATATTGTGATTGTGGATATATCATTTGTTGTACTTTTCTTCTCCTTCTAATCTTAAAATTACAAACATTTGAAGTAGAATTACCTAATAGTTATGATATCTTTTCTTAGTTGTAACTCTATAAAACTAATCATATCAATCTTTCTATCCTATGACTCTATAACTGAGTTATCATAATCTTATTATTGTGTAATACTTTTTTCATGGTCATGATATTTTTTGGAGTCACAATTTCACTATCTTTATAATATCATAATGACAATGACTTTATTTTAATATCATAGAGGTACTTCTTCTTTTTCTACTACTTCTTCTTCTACTACTTTTTCTCTCCACACCACTTCTTCTTTTTCTTGTTATTGTTATTTTTCTTATATCTTCCTACTCTTTATTCTCATCCTCATCCTCATACTTCTTCATCTTCATCTTCTTTTTTTTATCATCATCAACTTCTTCATCGTCTTCATCATCTTCATTTTAATCTTCTTCAACTTTTTCATTATCATCAACATCTTTTTCTTCTTCATCTTTTTCATTATCATCAACATCTTTTTCTTCTTCTTCTTGTTCATCAGCATCAACATCCTTTTCTTCTTCTTTTTGTTCATCATCATCATCATCATCATCATCATCATCATCATCATTCATTCTTCTTCTTCTTCTTCTTCTTCTTCTTTTCTCATCCTAATATTCTTATTATTATTCTTCTTCTCAACCACTTCATCACCATCATCATCATTATATTCTTTTTCTTCTTCACCATCATCATCTTCTTATTCTAATAATAATAATAATAATAATTAATAATTTTCCTTCTCCTTCTTATTCAAGAGAGATGTCATTGGGAACCCTCAAGTCCATGAGATATCTTTCCAAACATCTTATGTGAAATCTTCTCTAATGTCATGCTAAATTGATATATAAGGTTGGTGTTATGAACTTGTGTGTGATGGATGTTTGATTATGTAATGAGATTTTTTTGTTATATTATGATTTTGATATTAATGGATATAATAATTATCTAGAACTAAAATTTTGGTTATCACTATATCATAGGTTTATGCATGTCAGCTATGGTAGAAGGTGAGAGGTATGTTACATGACACACTCACATAGTATGATAAGAAAAAAGTGATAATCCTTCTAACCTTAATGCATAAGATAAACTTATGTGTAAAAAAAATCTAAGATCGATGTAAGTTTAATTAGTATGAACATTGAACTAATGAAGCCAAAAGTATGAATGTAATTGAGATCATTCCATTATTTATATTCAATAAAAACTAACCTTCGAGTAATGTAGAAATTATATAGAATTTCTAACATAAAGATCTCATTATAATATGAGAGTTGTGTATTAGTCATGGTAAATAGTGATAGGTATATCATAATAATATGTAAGTAGAGTTGTTTGATATTATCACTACCAGAAAAATTCCAAATAGCTAGAGACAATTCCCTAGCTAAATGGGTGTTTTCCGTCGCTAAATGGGATATAACGACGGATTAACAATGAAAGTTTTTCTAATCTAAAGTACTTGTCGCTAAAAATTTGCGAGGGAAAGAGTCCCTAGCTAAAAATTTTAGTGATGGAAAATCCCTAGCTAAAATAATAATTTTCCTAGCTAAATTAGCAAGCTAAATGTGAGTTTTCATCGCTAAATGGATATAACGATGAAAGATTTCCCAATCTAAAGTGCTCGTTGCTAAAAATTAGCAAGGGAAATAGTCACTAGCAAAAAAATTTTAGCGATGGAAGAATCCCTACCTAAAATAATAATTTCCCTAGCTAAATTAGTAAGGGAAAAATCCCTAGCTAAATTATTAAGAGAAAATTTTTTAACTATTTGCATTCCAAAAACTATTTTCAGAAATTTATTTTTTTTTTACAAAAAATTTAATTAAATAATTTAATATTTTATATTAAATTAAATAAAAACAAAAATTATAAATAATAATTTATAATTTAAAAAAAATAAAATCATTTAGTAAATTATTCTGATTCAATATCTTACATAATTAAAATAAAAACATAGCAAAATTTTATTGCATCTTAGTCATCAATGTATCTACCGATAATGTATAAAGTATAATCTATCTGTCATTGACATTGCTTTCTTTCCCTCTTCTCCTCTGATCACCATCTTTTTGCTACAACAAAGCTGTTCAAGTCGTGTTGCATCATGTCTAGTGAAAAAACCCTTCACTTATACAAGCTTCGTATGGGGAACAATGCAATACCATATCTATAAGAATTTTAAATAAGTCAATCAAATCAAAATAAATAAATAAATAAATAAAGTTATGTTTTGATAAATATATAATACTACAATATATATATATACATATATACTACAGTGTATATGTACATATATACAAGAATTTCACTCGTTACATATATTACTGTAGTATATCTACATATATACTGTAGTATTATATGTATATATATACTCAGTATATATGTACATATATACTATAGTTTTATATGTACATATATACTCAGTATATAGGTACATATATATTGTAGTTTTATATGTACATATATACTTAGTATATTTGTGGATATAAACTAAGTATATATGTACCTATATACTGAGTATATATACAATTAGTATATATTTACATATATACTAAGTACATATATACTCAATAAAAATTCATATATAATAATGCAGAATTATATTTTCTTATATACTAAGTATATATGTACATAGACTTCAGTATTAAGTGTACATATAAATTGAGTATATATGTACATATATACTGTAGTATTATATGTACATATATACTAAGTACATATATACCGAGTATATATGTACATATAATATTGTAGAATTATATGTAATTATATACTAAGTATATATGTAGATATGCTGAGTATATAAGTGTATATATATATATATTGTAGTATTATATGAACATATATACTCAGTATATATGTACCTATATACTATAGTAGATCAGTACGTATATATATACTGCAAGAAAACTTTAAAGAAATAAAGAAAAAAATGAGAAAAAAAATGCAATGCATAGGAGGACGTAGATTTGCACGAAATAAGAGTGTCAAGAACAAATTTGCATTTGCATGCGACCAGAATTTTTTCGTCCATCTCACAACTTTAGAAGCTATGGTGCTATTCCTAGTACCAGGAGGACCAGCCAAGCCTCTTACATACATATTATAAGCTAAAACTCTACCCAAAATATTCTGGTACACACAAATATATTCATAGATATATAAAAATAGTAATTATAGAAATGAACAAACAAAAATCTAAGTTGATAGCCATACAACTTCAACAAATATCTAAAAGATATCCAACAATGATGTTTAGAGAGAAAGAGAGTGCAAAAATAAAATATTTCAGGAATAATGAAGATAATAGAAGCTCGGTCTTTTTTTGATCCAGCTGAAATCGATAAAGATGAGACCCATGCATATTGAAGTCAACACCAACAGCTTCCATGACCATTTTATGGTATGTGTTTTGATGCTTCTTCACCACAAGAAAATGATTCTGTACCCTCATTTTGGTCAATGTTCATAGCCATTGTACTTTCCCCATGATAAATCCAAACAAAATAATTTGGTACAAAGCCATATTTATCCAAATGGTATCTTATAAGATTTACATCATGAAAAGAGATATTTTTACACTTGCGATGATTACATGAACACTTAATTTTTTTCTCTATTCATCTATCTCGATAGACTACACACAAAATTGATGAAAGTTTCAAGCCCACTCAAAAAATCTTTATTCAAAATTCCATTTATAAACCTTTTGTACATCCACTAATGATCTAAACTCATTTTATCCTGTTTTATTTGCAAAAAATAATGCTCAATTATTATTTTGAATTAAACATTCAATTACTTCAAAATATACTAATAAATAAATAAAATTACTTATTGATTGAATATATAAAAAAAATATCGTGAATATCGAGGCAATGAGTTTGTAGAATTTACATGAATAGATAAAACAATTTTTAGCATGGTAAAGATTAATAGATATCATGTTATTATTAGATAAAGGAAGCAAAATATGATAATGGACAAGAGAGAAAGCAAAAAAGAAAGAATTTTAAGGTATGAAGGGGGAGAGGGAGAGATAGATATAG